>QRDG01000718.1:407256-499608 GCA_012064385.1 Puccinellia tenuiflora
ATCTGGCAGCAGTCCATAATCGAGTTAGTTTCATGTTTTTTTTCTACTTATTTATCTTCAACACTGAAGTGAACCGGGAAGAAGCAAGAACAAGATCAACATATGATGGTCCTCCACAAGCCGAGGTTGTAAGAGAATCTTCACATCAAGAACAAATTCTAAGTACTTTCCAAAATTGTCTTCAGTTATTTGCTCAAGAGATACCCGGTTGACAACCAATACTTGAATAAACAAAGAAATCAAGACTAAGTAAATAGTAGCAATACGCTTTCACTTCATAATAGCATATGCAAGTGAGCATTGTTTGCATAGAATTTTCATGATATTTTTTCATGTATGAAAATCATCTCTAATGCCCGCGGCAACGCGCGGGGTATCAACTAGTTGAAGATGTAGCTCGGGCATGCTGCTCTTGTTTCCATGGCCATTTCTACATAATGAAGCCACTTAATGATGTTGACTCAAGGAGATTATGAAGATGCTTGTCTTGAGAAACTAAAGAATGTTTCTAGTGAAATTTTGAAGAAATGTGAAGGGGTTCCATTATTCATAGTTAGTATAGCCAACATTTTGGCTAATCATAAAGAGAGAAAATCAGCTGTATTCTGGGAGAAGATATGTAACTATTTGGGTTTTCAATTGAATGGGAAAAATCATGCATTAAAATGGATGAGGTATGTGCTAGATCTTGGTTACAATGATTTATCTCTGGACCTTCAGACCTGCTACCTATACCTTTGTATATTTCTAGAAGACTCTAAAATAATGAAGGATAATTTGGTGAAGAGATGGATAGCCGAAGGTTTTATCACCGAAAAGCACGGTTACGGCCCAGAGGGGATTGGAGAGGATTACTTTTATGAACTGATCGACAGAAACATGATCCAGATAGCTGGGTTTGATGACTGCTGGCCAGGTGTTGTCCTGTCGAGTGCATGATGAAATGCTCGACTTCATCACAGTGAAGTCCACAGAAGAAAACCTGGTCACTATAATTAAAAATCCGCTGGTTCGCAGAGCATGAAAGGGTGTATGAAGGTTCGTCGGTTGTCCCTCCAGGTTGGAAAACCAGATGGCAAGCACTTGCCGGAAAGCATGGTTGTCACCCAGGCCAGATCATTTAACTTTTGGGGTCCTGCTCGATTGATGCCTTCTCTGTCGAGGTTTAAAGTCCTCCGGGTTCTACATATAGATGTTGATGATTCCAACTATGACAAATGTAATCTGTCTTCACTACGCAGCTTTACCCAGCTAAAATATTTGAGGATCCGAGGACTTCGGTGTAAGAAAGTGCCAGAACAATTACTGGAGTTGCATGGCAGCGCCCTGCAAAAATTACGGAAGTTGCAACACCTGAAGACCTTGGAGATAGTATGCACAGAAGAAGAGACAATGGAGTCTTCAGAGCTAGAGCTTGATGTCGACGAGTTGCCGTCGACGCTGTGGCATCTGATTGTTCCTTGGACCATGAAGCCGGTTGGCAAGGTGAGCAGGATGTGTGCACTCCGTACTTTGGGTGAGCTCAGCATAGATCTCCTCAAAGATGTGGAGAACATCAAAGGGCTGGGTGATCTGGTTGATCTGACGGGGCTGAAGCTAGTCCTAGCACATGAAGGTGTCGCCCCGGAAGGCGGCGGCGCATGTGATGATCTTGTGCGCTCCCTCTGCAGGCTCGCAAGCCTCGAGTCCCTGACCATACAGCATGGCCCCGAGATTGTTGATGTCCTGACTAGCTGGTCCCCGCCTCCACGCCGTCTCCATAGGCTACACGTGTTGGGACTCCCCTTCTTCACTGTCTCAGCTGGCTGCTGGGTCACCCAACTGGACAACCACAGGAGCTTGAAGATCCAGGTCGTCTCACTGCCACGGGACGGCGCCAGTGTTCTCGCCAGCCTGAGCTCACTGGTGCACCTTAGGCTGCACGTCAGGGACCATGCTCCCGAGGAAGGCGTCGCCGTCCCGGCTGCGTCTTTCCCGAGTCTCAGGGACTTTGTGTTCAGGCATCAGGTTCCGTGCCTCGTGTTCAAGGCAGGGACCATGCGCAGGATCCAGAGCCTCGCCGTGGAGTGCTACGCTGAAGCAATGCGGGGAGGCGGCGGTTTGTTGGATGGGATCGGGCACCTGGGCAGCCTCGACTCGTGCATGGTGGATATATTCAAGCGGAAGGATTTTGCCCGTATCACCCATGGTTTGCAGGCGGGCCGTTGTTCTCAATATCATCAGCAGCCCCATGCCGAGGGAGCCTACAGCTTGGGATGTGGACAGCCTCCAGGCCGCTCTCAGGGAGGCCATCAGCAAGCATCCGGGGATACCTCACCTTCGCATTCGATCCGTGTAAACATGCATGGTACAGACTGAAAAAAGTTTGCAACACAAATCATAAAGCTATATTATTAACCAAACTCTCCTTTCATATGATAGCACAATCCCACTTGCAAACCATATATCAAACTGTGTCCTTAAACGTGATTTGGATGGGAAGTACAGATTTCTAATACATTTAACCAACCTATTGACAGTAGGTTGGTCGGCGGGCTCATAATAATTAAAAAAAACAGTCCTATGATACACTATGCTCTAATGTTGTAATTTCAAACTTCGTCGCATGTCTACTTTTGCCATAGTCTACAAAAAGTAGTATACAAGTTCTACGAAATCTACTCGATGCTGAAAAAATGTGAATGGCAATATTTACTCTTGTAATATTACGCTTGGTACAAACAGCAAGATGACGCCAATTCTGTATTTACATAAAGCCTGAGTACAAGCTGGAACACTATATGTTATCATGATGATCAGTTGATCACCTCCAACAAAATCGAAAAGCTTTCTGGGTTGAAAACAAACGAGTAAGCATGCACATATATACTGCTAAATACAAGGCTCTGAAGCGAGCGAAGAGCATACCACTAAAAACTTCCGGAAGCAATCCACTCAGATCCAGTAAAGATCAACAAAAAGATTTCCATAAACCGGCATCGATGAAAACATGATGCAACAAAGCGAGGGCATGAGATTCAACCAGAAAGCAATGCTTACAGGCAAAGCCGTAGATTGAAGACTCAAACTGTACCAGGACCTGATAACAACTTTCTCCAAGCATGGCCCAAATTTTGTATGGTCATCAGCCAATTCTCCCCTGGTGTCCGAACTTAATGTTTTGGTGATTGATATCTGACCTGTCAAATACATATGAAAGTGGAATCAAGTTAGCACACACTCTTGATTTATTCTAAGAATAAGGACACAGAGGATGTCTGAAAGATGAACATTCACTAAACTGTTTAAGAAAGAAAAATAGCAAGCAAATGGAACATCGACAATTAGCTCACAAGGAAAGTAGTATCCATGTGTATATTGTCCACTCTCGTAGTTGTCAAGCTCACAAGTTTACAACACAAGGTTTATAGGCCGGTCAACCATGTTCATCAAAATCAGCCATGATTAGGTCATAAATATAGCTGGATTGGGTTTCAATGTATGACCTTGCTGACGTCGTATTCTTGTTCTCAGCCGCTGAGCCAGTGACGGGATATTGGTAGAGAGCAAGATATTAAGGCAACTGGGGAGTGACAATGTGTAATTCTCATGCCAATAGCAAAGGTCTAAGCTTGGGAGAATGAAACTGGTAATATGGGAAGCTACACCTCATATTACAGACCATTATACTTTACAATGGTTAAGGCGAACAACAGCTGTACTCAAGTGAGGGCAGAGACCGTGACAATCAACATTGGTCGGCCACCGGATATATTAATGCCTATAATAGATATAACAGAATTACATGGATATGGAGTTTGAACCTATACCTGGAGTGTGGCCATTTCATCTACGTTTCACAGAGTTTGATCCTCTAACAGCCTTAATCTGCTGTGATTCTCTAAAGCATACAAAATGCACCAATGTCTGCCCATTTGGATAAATTGCAAAGGCACTGTTTGCAATGCGCTTATGACAAAGAGAACACATGCTATCTCCATCAATTTTCACAACAGCTTGGCGTCGCTTGTACAGATCCTCCTTTACCTGATATATAGATACAACTTTTGAGAACAGAAGTTCGCTCATTTCAATGAACAATAGAGCAATTTGCTAAAACAAACTCACAGCCTAACTATTAACTAAGCCTGTAATACGACTATGTCATGCATGATGAGATAGCATATTTATCAGCACCACAACAGTTTACCAAAGTCCAAATTATCAGTGCACAGAATTACTGAATTACACACAGCATTAAATAATTTATGACCAGGAGATGCTACAATAGGTTACTAGACAAGAAGCCACAACACGATTAGTTAAATATTATCAGTTCTTGTTTGCCTAAAGTGCCGGATCAGCAGCAATTTCATTCGTTATGGAAGAGCAAGGTTACTCCTAAGTTAAAAGTTTTTGCCTGGTTTATTTTCGTGGAGTGCATCTTGATTCGTGTACAAACTGTTTCTGTGCTCCCAAGGAATACGGGAAGATCATTTCCATCTTTTCTTTGGTTGTATGTATACTAAGCAATGCTGAGATGATGTTTCCATGTCTTGGATCCCTCAGTCACTTTCCGTTTGATGCTGCAGTGGGCTAAAGTTGGCCTTAAGAGGGCCCTGTTTCCTGGAGATTGCTATCGCAGTGGTGTGACATTTGGAAAGAGAGAAACGGTTTTATTTTCCAAAATCAAGATCTATGTGTCTCTCGCTGGAAGGTGCTTCTTGAAGGAAAATTGGGTTATTTCCTCACCGAGTGAAGCCTGTCCATCGACAGCCCCTTGGGGACTGGCTTCTTAGCTTGCAATTGGCGTATCTTTCTTATTTGCCCAAACAGTCACCTAGTCTAAAGTTGCTTGTGTCCTCTCTTCTGGGGTTTTGCCCATTTTGATGTACAAATGTAACGGCTTTTATGTAGAGAAAATAATACCGTAGGGGGCTCCCCTGCTCTTTCCCAGTAAAAAGGAATGCTAAAGTAAAATCTAATAGGAAACATACTTGCATCCCCCAAAGACAACCCCAGGAATACAGCTACAAGAGAACATGGCATAAGCTAACCTCCAAGTTTGCCCGGAGAATCAAATTTTTGATAACCATATAATTGCGCCGATGTTCACTAGAGTTCCGCAATAGTGGTTCAAGAAATGACACCAGATCCTGCAAGCATTTTGACCAGATTATTAGACTTTTCAGAAACTTAAGCAACTGGACATATTCAAAGATGAAACTAAACAGCTGAAGCAACAAATTATGGAGCACAAAAAACTCTGAAGTCGCATAACTATGATCTTTTAAGGGGTGAAATTTTGTATCTTACAAGAGCCTGAACAACAATAAACGCACAAGCTAATAGTAATATGCCATACATGCAAAGAGAAGGAGAATATACTACATTAACATGAAAGTTCATACTTTTTTGTTTCTTTTTAAACAAAATGCCACAATACGATGGTGGGAGTTGGACTGCTGTATACCTAGGCTAGATCAAGTATCATATCTTACCTGCAGCTTTGTGTCTCTTGGTAACAACCGTAGAGCCTGAGCACCATTTATTCTGTCCCACCGTTGGCTTAATAATTCAAGTGCTTCATTCAACATTATAGGGCCTCCATCACTAACATCGTCTGTGTCGCCGTCACTTCGGCCATTATCTGTTCCACTGGGGCTAAAGCGCATGTCGTCAGCCCCTTCGATCTCAACAACCTTTCTACCCATACGCCCTCCTCTGACCTTAGTAGTAGAGCTAACCCTCTGAATTCCAGGGTACTGTGATGCCACTGGAATAATTTTCTGCTCAATTTCTTTTTCAGCTTTTCTTGGGTTTAGATAAATTTGCAGAAGATTAAAATAAATATTGGACTTGGAAGGCTGCTGCGCTTCTTCCTCGTAAACACGGTCACAGTATGCAACTGCACGCTCTGGCATGTTGAGCTGCAAAATAGTGCACAGGTTATTCTGAGCAACCTTTGAAAGTTCAAACTAATCCCTATTCATTAAACAATTGTATCAGCAGATACCAGAAGCACATCACAGAGCAGTGGTACCTTGTGAACATAGAGAGATAATGCACGGAGATGTTGATTCATTTTCCCGTACATTATAGCACGCTCTTCAAAAAGAGCATCCTGCGGAAGACGTTTAAGAAGTGTGTCTGTATTGTAACCTGAATTATTCTCTAATGTAGATATCAACTTGTTCCGTGTTGGGGAATATGTTTTATCAGTCCAATTTCCCTCATCCTTCAGAATCTTGTACCAGTCAAGAACTTCAGAAAGGTACAGTTGCACCTTCAGGCCAGAAAGTTCGAATATAAGAATATTAGAAGAAATTCATTTATGTTAAATTTTGTAAGTACAGCTTATGGATGTAAGATCGTCTAAATAGCAGAAAATAACTTGTGACATAACAACAAAGTTAACGTACCAGCTCATTTTGTAGATTAGGGTTGATCCCGGTTTCACTCATTGAAAGCATTAGCTCTAAGTAAGTTGACTGCAAATTTGTAGCATGCTGTTTCAGATATGAATTTACCAAATCTGCTGGAACGTTTTCAGACAAAAAGAGCTCAATAGTGTCTGACGGATTACGTTCAAGAACATACAAAGAAGACTCCAAAACCAGCATTGGGTCAGATCT
The DNA here is from genome assembly GCA_012064385.1 of Puccinellia tenuiflora. Lineage (NCBI taxonomy): Eukaryota > Viridiplantae > Streptophyta > Magnoliopsida > Poales > Poaceae > Puccinellia > Puccinellia tenuiflora. The sequence goes on from QRDG01000718.1 coordinate 413,871, forward strand.
ACAAAGGGGCTGCACAAAAAAGCACAGAATTTCATATCAGCTTAAAACCAGAAGAATTTGACAAGATGGGTATTGACTCCATAATATGTAGGGCAAAGTCCAAACGATAACCTTAAACACACACCAAACAATACAATTGAAAATATTACTGCTGCCAACAAGTTTCTCGAATGTCAGTGAGCGATTCCGGGAAGCCAGTTAATGTCAGCAATAACCAAATTTAGTATGATCCCAGCGCGAAGTCGAATGAAACAGTGCATATAAACTAGTACTAACAGTCTAACAAACTAGAAGTAATCATGTGATAATGTTTAAATACACAGAGATATGTAAAGAAATGTAATTCTAACAAGAATGAAGTGCACCTTAAATTTAATATTTTGATAATGCTTCCACATTTATTAATTAAGTGCAAATTAAGACATTTGCTTGCCAAACTTTTACAAAGTGCATTTTAGACGAATAAAACACCATTCAACCAGCAGTAAATCAGCAACTGGTTGCTTTTTATTGTTTTGAGTAATGTATACATGAAAAAGTGAAGAACAGTACCTGTTATATGATGATGATAATAATAATAAAAAAAAATAAAGAAGATGAAGAAACAATACCCTGAGATACTCTATGATCATTTGCGGGTTAAACCTTTTACTAAAGTCAATATTTGCCATCTCAGACTTCGATTCTTCAACCAACCGATTGAGTAATTGGAGAGCTTCACGGTGCATATCATTGCTTCTATAGAGCTCAAGTAACACCATATAATCACTCCTTTCCTTCAGAAACTCCTCACAGATCTTCAAATCACAATAACTGAGTCCTTTCAATAAATCTGTAGCTCCTGATGACTGTCTTGTAAGAATAAGAGCTTGAAGAAGAGATGTGTCCAGCACAGTCGCCAATTCTCTAGCAACAGAGCTTCTATGCGTCTGAGGTCGTTTCTGACAATAAAAACAAGTAGAATCATTCAATCACTTTTCCTTTATAGTTATTAACAAATATATTCTTAGATTTGTAGTTATATGTACTACAATAGACACTGTACACACTCGCATACACAGGGCCCAAGAACTTTGGATAGGATGGTGTTCTAACAAGAAGTTTAAAACAATTGTTTGTTAACCTGTCACTCCAGGGAATTGCATTTACATCATGTTTACAGGAACGAGAATAGCATGGACATAGACAGGAAGTTTAATTTCTCATGAAACCTTAGACCCTTAAATGCATATTTCCGGATTTGTAGTTTGACTTCGCAATATTTGGGTCAAATTAGAGCCTGGTTTATTTACGCTATACTAGTTCCTGCTTCATGCAACAATTCCACATATATAGCTATAGTCACAACCCTTGCAACAAGAAAAGCCAAAATTGTAGCTACCTTATTTGGCTTCTTTGCCTTATATGGCTCCGATAAGATTAAGCTATGGTGCACAGCTCCAGAGACCACCTCCTCTGTAACTTCAGATGTCGCTCTATCAATTATCCCATTTCTTTTCTTCTGCAAGTACTTCACAAGAGCTATTAGAGCATTATGACTCATTTTCTTGTTCTCCAATGGAGATTTATCATCAGAATCATGAAGTTGCAAAGAGTATGATTCCATTTCATCTGTCACATCAGAGGATTCTCTTGCTAATTCTGGCAGGTCTTGGAGCTTGTCATGTTCACCTATAATGTGTGTTTGAGGCAGAACGAGGGATGGGTATAGAGATAGCACATACGTAATATCCACATGTGAATCCGAAAACTGTTCCATTGCTTCCTCATAGCTCCCATTATCAAATAAGAAATGTCCATATCTGATTCATGAAAATAAAAACGAAAGAACAGTTGGTCAGTTATATGCAAGGACCCAAATTGCGATGGTATAAAAATAAAGGAAAATCACTTTGAGAAGAAATGAAGAAGGCTGTTCATCTACTTTAATTGTGGACTAATACGGCACCCAATATAAAACTACAATGGTAGGATTCCTGTGTTTAAAGAGTTTCCCTTTTTAACTGTCACTGTTCTCCTTGATTGATTATAATCCACAAAAAAGCATAAGTAATATCCACATGTGAACATCCACAGACATTAGCCATCACCCATCTCTGATAACTTTCAGAATTTATTTTTCTAAAAAGCTTTCAGATGCTATTTTTAAGGTAAGAAATCTACAGCTGCAAACTTTTGGCATAACATTTTATTGAAATACTTCAAACTACAAATGTCAACAAACTTTTTTCCTCCATAATAAACCATCATCAACATGGCCACATACAAGTCTTAGTGATAATAATACTGTTAGAATTGTACGGGAGCAACTGTATGTGATGCACATTCATCCATTAAGGAGAAAATGCATTGTATGCCACTGAATAACTCTCGGCAACACTAACATCCACCAATATGCGCCCATTCTTGGGGGCATGTAGAATGCACTAGCACCTAGTCAACTAGACCATCAGAAAACACATATAAAGTCACAAAAGGAAGAAAGTATGGCCTATACTACATGGAAATTCTGAAATTAATGTATTGGGTAGAGATAATACACATATACAATGCCACAAAATTTCACATCCAAGTTCGGTTCACAACTTCATAAACAGAAAGGGATAAATCATGCTGTGAATTCAAATCTGGAGTGAATAGTATCCTATTAGCACTGGCACAATTCACAGTTTCTTTAGTTTTGTGTCAAATTTAGATCTAGAAAATTGTGACAAGGTATATGCATGTTGCATGATTTTTTTTTTAATTGTTCCAAGACTTTTTGAGTACTGAACTAGGGGTCTGGTGCATGAGTACACCTCAAAGTATTAGTGCACCCAATATGGTTATCAGCTATGTTTACTCCATGCTAGACTGCCATCTCCCACATCAATTGCTTGCTGTTAAGGGTGTGCAAAGACCAATATGCCCACGTGGACATGTGACAACCAAGCCCCACATGCCAAACCAGGCTGCCAGCCTTCCCTGATCATTGTACCCTCAAATACACCATTTGTGATCAGTGGTGGAGTTTGACAAAAACTGACAGGGGCGAAAGACAAAATATGAGTGTTTGGAGGGGCAAAACACTTAAAAAATTCCACCTAAGCCCTTCCCCAAAATATTCCGCCGTTGTTTGTGATCCAGGGCTCCGTGTTTCTTGCGCCACACTTAAACGTGTATTTTCTTTTTCCTTCTCCACTGTCATCAGCAAGTGCCGTTTTCTGTCTCATAAGAACAGCGACACCAAGTTTGCTACAAGCAGGCACGTACTGGTTTATTCTTTCTCTCTCTTCAAACTTTGAGCTAAATCATGTTAACCGGCCTGACGAATACTCAATATGGTCATGACTTTCTTAATTGTTTCTCCCAGTATCATGCTGCTAAAGTCAGAGATAACATGTCGGTGCCAGAGTGGGATCATGGCAGACAACCCCACCCATTTCTAACAAGAGTCAAAGAGGTCAGCTCTGCGGACTACGCTGCCCGTGCTGATGGTGCGGACAGGGTCGAAGACAGCTACCAGAACTGGCTGGTCTGAGGGCTGTGAAACTGTATTATCTTGTTAGGAAGGTGCTCAGATCTGCCTACCAATGTGGGTGGGTCCACTGCCTCAACCATACTGGCTGCAGACGATGTCCTTGCCACTGCTGATGCAGTGAGCAGTGGGCAGAGACATGCCGCAGACATCTCTTTGCAGTCTGTGTTCCCACCAGGCCACCTTTTTTTTTCGAGAAAACACAAGACTTTTGCGTTTCTTTTCATTGAAAAGGGAGAGTTTGTGTTACAATCCTCCTAAGAGGCGATTACATGGCTGAAAAAGAATCAGTGTACGTCCCAAGTCTGTGGCATGACAGCTCTAAGTCCCAGCGCGCCGGCACTAGCCCAAAGGGCTGCCTCTTCTTTGATCTTCGTTGTCAGGCCGGGAATCAAGGTGTGTCCTCTGTCGAAAACGCAGTCGTTCCGGTGCTTCCATAGCATCCATGGTACGAGCAGGGTTGCGGAGGCGAGGCCCTCGCGCATCGGCTTGGGGGTGGACTGTCTTGCGACGATCCACTAGGTGTCGAGCGACGCTTCACCATTGGGCGGTTGGCAGGGCATCCTTAGCCATGACAGAATCTCGTACCAGATTTGCCGGGAGGAAGGGCACGTAAGGAGGATATGATGCATGGTCTCGGGTGCCTGGTCGCACAGGGGGCAGCGCGCGGGATGCTGCAGGCCGCGGCGAGCAAGGCGGTCAGCGGTCCAGCATCTATCGAGGTGGGCAAGCCAATGGAAGAGCCGGACACGCGGCGCCGCCCAGCACTTCCAAGTGAACTTCCAAGCATCGCAGGTGATGGAGCCCTGGAAGGTAGCCAGGTAAGCGGACTGAGCGGAGTAGATGCCGCTCGCGTTCCATGTCCAGTGCAGGCGATCTGGCTCGGCGGTGAGCGTCGTGTGCTCGATCGTGTGCCAGAGCTGGAGGTATTGACCTAGCTCCTGGACACTGATGGTGCCGTGTATGTCTCGCCCAGCTGTGGGCTTGGAGCCCATCGGTCACCGCCCTCCGTTTGCGGCGCTGCTTGGGACGCACGCATATAGGAGGGGTGCGATCTCGCGGATGGAACGCCCCTCGATCGAGAGAAGGGCGGGGAGAGTGCAGAAAAGAAGATGGGTGAGGGGCAGCAGCGATAAAGGACATAAGGGCATTATAATGAGTGGAGATTTCATGCTCCCGAGCTCCAGTGATCCCACAATTTTGAAAAATTCAAAAAACATATTTAAAAGTTTCAAAAAAAATCTGAAAAAAATCATGCACGTTCTCAATGATATATACTACAACCGTGCAATTTTCAATGCAAAATAAATTGGGATTTGAGCTACACAAAAATGACAAAAGTTGGAGATTTGTCATTTTTGTGTAGCTCAAACCCCCAAGTATTTTTCATTGAAATTTTGCACGGTTGTAGTATATATCATTGAGAACGTGCACGATTTTTTCAGATTTTTTTGAAACTTTTAAATATGTTTTTTGAAATTTTCAAAATTGTGGGATCACTGGAGCTCGGGAGTCAAAGTAACTTTCCGCATTATAATAACTTATTCAGTGGCAGTCGGACAGATCAAGTAACCTAGAGTTCCAGTGGCAATAATGGCTTTTCTCTTCCTTATATTTGATTTCCTGATGACAGGTTCAACACAAAAGCACAGTGATGTGCTCCAGTGCTTGAAATAGCTTGAATAAAGTGGACAGCGTCTGCCCAATCATGTCATGCACTGACATCTAAGCATAATATCAACTGACTATGGAAAGTGCACAACAAATACTATCGTGGCCATCTGATTGGACAATCTGAACATACCTCATGTGTATTGAGCTTTCTTTGGCAGCTCGTAGGTTTGAATCCTCCGGAGGAAGTAACTTACACAATGCCAGTGCGTCCTCAAATTCTCCAGAGGCGGTCAATTGCACAATCTGTAGACCAAAAGATATATATGTAAGAAACTAAGAATAAAGCTTACCAAACGACTTTCAGGATTCAAGACGGATGATTTAGTGCTAACTTGACATTTCATCTAACACTTGGGTGAAAACATAAAAGGGTTCTGCTTGTTGTAACTACTGGAAAGAATCTGCACTGGAACTGGTGTCCTAAACAGGATATGAAATATACATTCTTGTCTACAGCCTAATACACAATCGGGTTGGTCTTTTTTCAAGAGGGATTATTAGGTCACCATTTAATTTTGCTACTTTTCTGCTGCATACTCAATCTATACGATAATATCATAGGCATTAAATCCACGAAGATTTCTCAGACAATATTCAACCTATGCCGAAAGACGAAATCTAGTGAAACAACAGTGTTGTGACTTGCGATAGCTAAAATGAAAAAATATGTACACATTGACATCGATGCGCCGATAAATAATAATAAACTAAACACACCATACCTGTGCACCAATAGGAACAGGCAACAAACCATAGATTGAGTTGGACAACGCAGCAAGTATACAGTTGTCAGTTTGAACAATCTTTTGAACATCACGGAGGACAACAGTCTGAACCAATGCACTGGGAGCTCTAAGAGACCGTATCTGAAGTAATACTTCGTAGATTAGGTCGGACAATACTTAGGACTTTTATATACTCTTTAACACTGAACATACAAGACAAAACACCTTACCTCAACATGCCGTGGCAGACGTGCCACGGCGTATGGCTTATGTATAACAACAGAGGCAGGAGTGTCTGACCAAATTATCCGGCCGTCTTGAACAAGTTTCCCGTTTTGATCAACAAATACACCAATATTATCCTGGAAAAGGTGAATAAAGATAAATGAAACATTTTGTACGTGTTTGTCTCAGTGACTTCAAACTCATATCTGTTTTGCAGGAAACTTCTCACAGCACATCAAAGCATCCTCAGGAATCCGAATCAAGCTAGTCCCTTCTGATAGGTAAATTACAAAGTTTGAACATAATCTAACTGGTGGCCAGTGTTGTGTTATAGTGTATCTAAGCTAAAGGTTTTCACAACAACTGTGGTTGAAACATTTTCACAAGACAAGATTCTCTTATCCTCATATTGTGGATGCAATTCGACCAAAAGAAGGCATTCAACTTAGTCATTGAACTACCAAACAATATCATGCAATGGAAAATCAACTAGAAACTTATAAGGAAGTACTATACCTTTCCAAGGAGGAGCTCCCCGGAAGGAAGAGGCACAACTAAAGGAGGAGCAATCCTCCCAGAAGAAAACACTTCAGTTAATGCCCCGGTCACACTATTTATGATCATATAGTCCCTCCTGATCCCAAGACATATGTTGTCACCACACCAGGCCATTGATTTGACCATATCCGGAACACCAAATTCCTTCACCTCCACAAATTCTCGCCCACCTGACAAACAGAAATTAAGTTCCCTTACCTGTTCAGAACAAGATCATTTAACCATTTGGCATCTTTTAAGATTCCCTTAGTTTACCAGTGAAGCTTGCACAAATCTATCAAACATGTACCATGGGAAAAATAACATTTGAAGACACATGGATGCCTATATTCTTACATAAGGTACTATATGCTGCTAAGTGCTGAACACAGTTAGACTTCTCTACATTGGTCTTACAACGCAATGAAGCACTTTTTATTGACATTTTCAACTAACAAACGAAAATAGTACTCCCGCGTTCCAAATTATAAGATGTTTTAGTTTTTTTCTGATTCGCATGTATCTAGACACGTTTCAGTTTGTGTGTAATCCAACTTTAGGTTCACTCATTTCAGTCTGTGTGTAATCCACATTGAAATATCTAAAACATCTTATAATTTGGAGGGATTACTTCATAAGCTTTTCCGAATTTCAAACATAGCCACATTTGCAAATTCCCCCTTGCCAACAAACAATTTATAATCATTTTAAATAGAGAACAAAGTTTCATGGAACAGTTATTTTGATGTCCCGGGATTATAACATAAAGTTCAAAAAGCACTACAGTACTTAAGCTTATGGAGATATCATCTCATCAGCATACTAAATCATCTGGCAGCAGTAACAGTCACAGAATGTCAGTACTTGAGTAAATGTCGATGGATCAATCAAAAGTTTTAAACTCTTCAATAAGCCTTCTGACTTAAACTGGTAAAACTAGTAAATTTTCATGATGTTCACAGAATTATATCGCTTTACTAAAGCCGCAATGTATTTCACAGAGCATTCGGGTGGTACTCCAGACTTGGATATCCCGTCAATGGTCCAAATTGGGGACCAGAGCTTGTGATCTAAATTCGAGTACCAATGCTTTTACAGTACCAACTCTGAGCATCAATTCGTAATCCCTAATTCTCTGAATGTGTTAGATCACCATGAATGCTAAAGTTGCAATTCTCCGAAGTGAGGCTACAAAGTACCAACAGGCGATTTCCAGCTCCACCGAGACCCCAATCGATCAAATGTCTAAAACCAATGTCAAAGGGAATAAAATGCTCGAACTTATCAAAAGCAGACGAGTGAATCCTCACCATCGAGGCGGAAGACGGTTAGGCGCTTCTGGCGGCCGACGGCAATCAGGCCCCGCTGGTCATCCCAGGCAAAGACGTTGGCGCCCTTGGTCTTGGAGACGACCGCGACGGTCTCGAGGCCCGGGAGGCGGTGGAGGGCGACCCACTCGGAGAGCGAGAGCAGGAGGTCGCGGCTGGCGCTGGCCTCCATCGCGGAGGGCGCGCGGCGCCAGAGCTTTTGCTCCTGGCGCTCGAGCGCGTAGGGACCGTCCTTACGGATCTCGCCGTCGGCGGGGGCCGGCGCGGAGTAGATGCGGAGGGAGCAGTCGGAGGCCGCGACGAGGAGCTTCCCAGCGTGGGTGGCGACGGCCTCGATGCGGCCGGGCACGCCGGCCACCAGCTCGACGGCGTCGTACGCGCTGTGCACCATGGCCGGCGCGATCGGGCGGGCCCTCCCCCGCGACGCGAGGTGGCCGCGGCGGTCGTCGTGTGGGAGGAGAGGAGGAAGCGGTGGGAGGTGGGGGTCGAATCGGACAGGCGAGATCGTAGTAGGACGTTGGGCTAGAGGAGTCGAGGTAGATGACGGGAGTACACGGTCGGATACGTATTGGTACGTATAAACATGTTTATTTTTCTATTTTTTGTGGGGTATAAACATGTTTATTCGTCATATTTTCTTTTCATTTTTATAAAAATACGCCATCGATACGTGGGATAACGTAGAAAGGGTACTATACAATGTACTTGACGAGACCTGGCTTCGCTCCCTGACCTAGCCGCCGCCAGAGAAAGCGATCAGGAAGGCGACTGTTTTTCCCCCCGGATCTCTGGTCCCCTCTCCCTCCGCCTGCCGCGGCGGTGGGAGGGAGGGGGGGTCTGATTCCTCCGCTCTGTAGTTAGGGTTTTGATATTGCATGTCGTGGAGTGTCGTTGGGGTGGTGGAAGCGGCGCTCGAACGAATAAATCTGACTCAGCTCCGCTCCCACACCGGCGGTGTCCTTCATGGTGACGTTTCGGAGTTGATGGCATCGTGTGTTTGCCGATCCCTCAGATTGGCGGCTTTAGAGTTCATGGATGGTGTCGGCAAGGCGGCGGCGACCCCATCTGGTGTGTCTCTCCTTCTGCTCTCTCCCCGTTGCTATGACGTTGTCTCCGATGTCATGGTGGAGCAGGGAGGATGTGTCGTCCAGTAGTATGCACAGACAAGATGGTGCATCATGTGCTGGATTTGTGGTTGGAGGCTGACAGTTCTGGTTTCCTCCTTCGGCGTAGTAGTCGTGCGGGGGGTGGTTAGTTCTGGAGTTCGGTGGCGTGTTCGGGGACATGTTGCCCCGGTCTGATTCTTTCAACGTCAATGGTTTTGCTTCTGGTAAACTACTTTGGAGGTCCGTAAAGCTGCAGATCAGCGATGGAACCGCGTCGAGATCGGGTGAAGAGGTATTTGTCTTCCATCCCTTTGGTGGTCGCCTCGATGGTGTCAAAGGAGGTGGGTAGGCGCTGGTTTTTTCATAGGTTTATCCTATCTTTTCAATTCTGTAAGGTTGGTGTGTACGTGACTTGTAACTTGATCTTTATTTTACAAATGGGACACGCATTACCCTGAAAAAGTAGAAAGGGTTCTTAGCTAGATTACTAAGCAGATTTTAACTCCTCCCCAACACTATCCGCCGCCTAGGGTTTCTTCCACGCAACCATCTCAGTCCCCTCCTTTCTTCTATCTAGGAGTGGGAACCCGTCACTTTTATTGTTTTCCGCTTGTAGGTCATGTTCCCTATGGTTTCTGTCTCTCGCGGTATTAGCAAGGTGGCAGCAGCAATCGTTGAAATAAGGCTTCTTCGGCCTCTTCCTATCTTGAGGACATCCGATTCAGCATAAACGATGAACCCCGTGAGGGTGAGTGTCACCAAATGGGGCAGTTCAGTTTGGATCTTAAAAGTTGATGTGTGTATCACATATTCATAGGAAGTCGATATTTAGTTATTAATGTGGCGACTTCGACACATTCGTTTGTTTGTGTTATCCAGCAAGGTCAGGTTTGTACAAACCTGTGAATTGGTGGTGAAGGATTACAAACTTATGCTATCGGGATGTTGCCCAACCGATGTTTGTTCATCGACTATTAGATCCCATTGTTCGAAGCAAGTGGCTATTGCAATTTTCAAAATCTTGTATAACGAGGGTGTTTAGAGGTGTCGCTATGACCATATCCCTTATTGCATATGCAATGCATTTTTTAACCTTTCGTAGAGGAAAAATTAAGACGACCAATATGATTTTTGTATGTGCTTTTATTTTTATTTGTCGTTATGTCTTGTTTTCCGACGTTTGTATTGTCTTCTGTTTTTTGATTATCAGATATGTGATGTCCTTTGGGTGTATTTATCCCCAAAAAAAAAGACAATACAAAGACAAGTAGAAACACATATGCATATAGGATACAACCATGCAGGTACCTCCACTACGCCAACGCACACAAAAGGTCCAAGAAATAAACTAAAAGCAAAAATATCTATAAAGTCTTATGTTCTTGTCAACGTTGACAACCGTTATTTTCTGTCGCCTTTGAAGAAGCCATTGGAGAAAACAGCAAAGACGGCCATTGTACCAGAAATAACAAAAACACCATTGCCAAATGGCTTTACGAGTCGCAATAGCCACATGTTTCTAGAGACTCGATCAAAGACTTCTATTTTGTTTCATCATACTATTACTTCGAGATAAGTTTCTCAAAAATGTAACCTGCATGCACTAGCAATACTCGGAACTTCGAGTACATTTCTAGTATTTTATTTTGACAACGTTCATATTTTTCACCGAAAGAATTGCATGGACACAAAAGTTGACATGGTTAATTATTAAATTTAGAGTTACATGATGTAGTGAAACATTTATTTAATTAGATTTTACAGTTACATGATATAGTTTTTGAGAAATGTGAAATCTTTGTGTTTTATTGCATGCAATAGAAAGAGTTGTTTTACAAGTCTAGAGAGGCCACACCCTGATACAACACAACACACCACCGCTAAGCCGGTGGAAGAATCGACGCAACACCAGAACCCCCGTGGCCAGCCTGCCACCAACGACTTAGACTAGTCACAATGTAAAATAACATATACTAGTATCATACATATGATACTAGTCTATATTACTATGTTTATAATGGATAGTAACATATTTGTAGTATCATGATACATTGTATTTATTAGCTTATAGACTCATTGTGTATTGAAATCCGTTAGGTTACAGTATCATATCATGATACCACAATCTAATCTCTCTTCATTTATTATCGTGCCACATCATATTTTTACCAACATGGCACCTATGATACTACTTATGATACCCTAATTGTGGCTAGTCTTAGCTTCCGCTTTAATTGTGTCGAGAAAGTCGCTAATATCTAGTCGTGCGTCGTAAAAAAATAACCGCGCCACCATGCCATGAACATTATCATCGAAGAAGTGCAGCTGTTGGGTCGCAAGACGACCAATTGCCACCAGTCCGTGAATCTGTCTCCAACGGGCAGAATACTAGCGGTTGAGAGAATCCATGAGAGTTACATGATATAGTGAAGCATTTATGAAAGTCAAGTGAAGAGAGGGATGGCAAAATTGGCTTCTCTTTTCCTATTTTTTTGTTTTATTTCTCAGCAGTTTTCCTCTATATAGACCATATCTTTTTTCAAGAGAATAAACTTTATTTAAATAGTCCATAGAAAAGATGGACATGAAGCGAAAATGACCCGCGGAAGAAAAAAAAATCCGGTGTGTCCTATTGTCGTGAGTCGTGACTGTGAGCTAGAGCATGAGCCACCGAATTAGTCTCACTAAGATAATGCTCGAAAATCACCTTTGGAAACAATGTACCCATCGATTTAATTGAATTCTGTGGCATGACATATTGATCCATGGACCATGATCCGTCAATTATTACGTCGACGACCACTCTAAGGCTGGTGCCAACGCGGGCGGGAGTGGGGGCGGTACCGCCCGCGTCGGGGCAGGAGGCGGGCGGTAGGGAGGCGGGACGGCAGCGGGGGGCGATGGTTCCATCGCCCGGCGGTAGCGGGCGCTACCGCCCCGCTGTCGCCCGCGTTGGCGGCGAGAGGGCGGCGGGAGTGGGGCGGTAGGGAGGCGACGCGGTGGCGGGGCGGGAGTCGGGCGGGAGGCGGGCGAGAGGGGGCGAGAGTCGGGCGGGAGGCGGGCAAGAGGGGGGGCGGGAGGCGGGCGGTAGGGAGGCGGTAGCCGCAACGGCTAGCTGACGTGGCGAGCTGTGATTCGTCCACATCAGCTAGCCGTTGAAGTATCCGTTGCAGCCTCCAGCAAGATTTGATTGAGCATGTGTGGGCAAAAAGTAATGTCTAGATTATGTAATTTTTTCAATTTATTATGTAATTTTTTCAATTTATTATGTAAATTTTTCAATTTATTATGCAATTTTATTAATTATTATGTAATCGGTAATATTTTTAATTCAATAAAATTATTTCCTTGCATTATTTTAAATGTCTAAACAAAAGCGAGTGAAATAACTTAATCTGAAAAAGAAATGCTGATGTGCAGGAGAGAGAAGTGAGAGCTGCCACTATAGCCCGTGCACTGGCACCGTGGGGTGAGAGTATGGTGAGAGTGGGTGAGAGTGGAGGAAAAAGCTGACGTGACATCACTATCACGGGCTATAGCCCGTGATGCACTGCACCAGCCTAACCATGGTTAATGTGATTTAAAAAAAATTATAGCTAAATCATAGTCTAAATAAACAGCCAAATTTGTGACTGTACACGTTTGTCTATTGTGTAGATCACGGCTGGAAAGATGGTTAAATAAAAGTTTGTGTGTACATACTAGGCATTCTATATGTACATGTAATTTTTCAAGGGATTCTTTAATAAGATTTTAAATTGAAATTTTCGTTTTTTTAGAAAACCAGCTTTCTGAAGCTATTCTCCTGTTAGGGGGCAAACGTGATGCTACTACGAAATACACACAGATGATTGCGGTGGTCAGAGGCAGACCCAGGAATTTTTTAAAGCCTGGGCGCACCGCAAGGTAACTAAAAAAATCGCCTCTGCCGTGTTGCGTCGAGGTGGTTCAGTGACGACTTTGGTCGTTCGGGCGGCTTGGTCGTCGTCTCGTGGGACGCGACCTTGGGGCTGGCGTGGATGTTGGAGCGGCGGCTCCGGATGTTCGCCTCCGCTGTGTTGCATTGAGGTCGCCTTCGCCGTGTTGCATTGAGGTGTTAGTGTCGGCTTTGGTCGTTAGGGCGACATGGTCGTCGACTCCTGTTAGGAGCGCGGCCTTAGGGTCAGCATGGTGCGTTGTGTTGTTTGGTTTTTGGCCGGTTTTCCTTATAAATTGTCCAACTCTTTTCGACTTTATCAATCAAAGGCATATCAAAACAGATTTTAACAATGAATAATAACTAAATCAAGACATGACATTTCAGTATTTAGGAACTTATGCATAAATCTTATTTGACAAAAAAAGAGAAATTCAAGCCATGACTCGCTAATTCAAAAAATGAGCAAATTGCCATGGCATTTCAACTATTTAGGTACTTATGAACAAATGCAATTCTAGCAAAATTGAGCAATTCGTAGTCTAATATTAACTTCAAAACTGGAATTATCTTCTACCTATTAGTCTTCTGCATATATGCAATGACAAAGTAAAAAAAGTAAAAAAAAAAAAGCAAGATTTCAGGAGGAGGACAACGGATGGAGTCGCTCGCCTGAAGGAATCGAGTTGCTAGACTAATTGTGTGATGATGTAACTCAGCCAAGTCCATGATTTGAAGGCCCACCACGTTTGATGCTGAACTAATTGCCCTTTCTTATTAAATATAGATGAACATTTTGCCCCTGGATAAGCTAGACTTTCGTGGGTGGAATCGATCCTTGACACAAGCCGCGCGTGAGCGAAGCCCGAGCAAGCGCCCGGGCAGTAGGGACGCTGCGTCCGCCCATGGCGGTGGTCGCCTTGGGACATCGAGCAGGGCCAGGTAATGACTGATCAATGGAGAGCAAACATACACCGAGCAGGGCGGAGCTGGTGGCAATCACCGCACTGATGTTTAAAAATCAAAAAGGATTTGCATGAGTTTGTAAGAGGAACCAAGATAATCAAAAAAGATTTGCCTTAGTTTGTAAGGCCATCTCCAACGCGCCGACCCATTTCGTCCGAAACGGTCCGTTTCGCTCCGGATGGGTAAAAACCAAGACCCAACGCGCCGACGCAAACGGACCGAGATTCGTTTTTTCGTCCGTTTCGACCCAAATCCGGCCCAAATTTGAGCCGGGTTTGCGTCGGCGCGAACGCGTCTGGACGCCGCGCGGAGTCCACCCTATCCCACTCCCTGGCCCGCCCAGCAGCCACAAAACCCTCATTTGGCGCCGTCTCCCCTCCCATTCCCTCCTTCTCGTCTCCTGCCCCCTCCCGCGAAAACACCCATGGCGACCGGCGGAGACGTCGACGAAACCACCATCGTGCACGACGCCGCGAACCCCACCATAGTCCCACCGCCCACCACGAAGCCGAAGAGGCCGAAGAAAGAGCTCACCGACGAGGAGCGAGCGAGGGAGACGGAGAAGAGGGGCCACAGGAGGAACAGACAGAATGCGGCGGGCGCGCAGGCGCAGGCCGCCGCGGACACAGATGTCATCACCCAGAAGACCGCGGCCCTCCTCATGCGAGGGTTCGTCCAACCGCCACCGCCGGTGATGGGCGGTGTCGTGGCCGCGGCGAGCTCGGCTTCCTCAGCACAGCCGCCAAAGTCCCATTCACCGTCCGCATCAGCGTCAGGCACGCCAACGTATGGCTATCTCCCCGGCCGCGGCCCAGTCGGAGGGTCGCGCTTGTCCACGTCGCCGGACATGGATGATTCCATCGATCTGAACATGGATCCTCTCGCCGTTGACTCGCCCGAGGTTGGAGTGAAGCGTCCGCGTGCCGTCCCTGTGGGCGATCTCCCCGCGCGGAACCTGTCGATGAGACCAATGCCCGGTCTAGGGCCATGGAAGCGGAGCAAGCGTTGCTCGCCGAGGAGTCCCGAATCATGATGGCCGATCTCAACACCATGACCCCGAGGAAAAGAGCATGGATCGAGAAGAAGCAAGAGCTCTTCATAGAAAGAGATGTTTGATTCATCTCAATTTATGTGTTGTCCATGAACTATGTGGAAAATGGGGCAGAATGGGGCCTCGGCTCCTCTTTTTTTTGGGTACTATGTGATGCCGAGGCAAATGGGACCTCGGGCACCTCTTTTTGGGTACAATGTGATGCCGATATGGCAGTTATTTTGTTATATCTCTGTCTCTATGTATATTGCAATTTGCTTGAAATCCATTGCCTGAAAAAAAAAGTCCAGAGCGGACCAAATGGGTCGGTCCGGTGGGTGCACTGGCCAGAAAAGGCCGGACGGGGACGGACCCCTGCCCGTTTCCCGACCCAAACGGAGCAAAAAAAAAAAGGACCAAAAACAGGTCCGTTTGAATCGGTGCATTGGAGATGACCTAAGAGAAACCAATCGTCTTGGTTCCGTCTGCCCACACCACACAGACACAGAGGCATGTCGTCGCAAGTTGTCAAGAATCGGATGCAATAAGACAGATTACAGAACCTGCTGTGCACCGGAAGCAGATGTCTCCAGCCAACTAACATACCTGTTGGACGCGCCAACGAAACAAGAAAGACAAAACACCACACAAGTAAAGACTTGATTTGTCTGTATAATAGCTTCATCACTTTGGAGGGATTCACAGACAGCACAAGATACAACCACGGAACATGTATTTACATCTAGCTAGCTATTATATCATCTTCTGTGATGTATCAGGTTCAGGTACTACAAAATTTCCAGTCGGATTGCAACCGACACGGATAGGATGGGACTTGCCCATCTACTGCCTGCTAATATCCTCTACTACTTCTATATATAACTTGTGAGTTACACAAAACATATACCCCAACGATGCAATTTACACAACAAGGTTTCAGAACTGGTTTTTATCTCGTCAGCCTATCATCATGGAGCATTGTGGACCGCAGGGTACTTAGATGGCAGAAAAGGGGTAGTCAGCTCGCTAGTAGTGCCTCCTCCAGAATCGGGCCCATGAGCTCGCCGCCGCATAGCACACACAGGAAGAATGGCGGAATGGACATGCTGTCCGCAATGCCGACACATCGAGTGTGCTGCCAGACACGACACATGTCACACACCACCATGCGCTCGCCGTCATCATCCTGCACACCACACAAGCACCTCACCTCCCACCAGTCAAGCCCGCCCTCACACCGCAGCCCACTCTCCATGTCCACCCCAAGGCCATGGACGCCGATCGTGGCCCCAGACTCTGCCCCACCAAGCACCACTGGATCCCACCTCTCCCCAGTAATGCCATCAAGCTTCTCAGCATGGAACTCCTCAAAGAAGCAGTACGTGTCCCTCAGCGCATGCTCCACGTCGATGAGAAGCTCGCCTATGGATGTATGGAGTGGCACCACAACGATCTCCCCCGGTGGCGTTGGCCGTGTAAGCTCAGCAGCTTCCCAAGGTAGCGGTCGCCACTCAGCCAGGAACCTTAGCTGATCATCAGACTCATCCCCGAGGCCCCAGCACTTCACCCAGTGCTTGCAGTCCAGAACAGCCTGTGCTGCCTCGCTGAGCGCCTTCACCATTGCTCGGTAGACGGCACGCAGATCTCGCTCAGCATCCACTGTGCTCCTCGTCCACCGTGCTTCAGGACTGGTGTGTTCTACCTCAACATCCATTTGCTCTGGCTCTTCACATTCCTCCAGGCTGAACTGGAGCAGACGCGTTGTAGCATTGGGCAGTCGGCGCACAACATGGTTGCCAACAATGGTGTCACCAACAGACTTGATGACGAAGTCAAGGAGACCAGTATCGCCGATGTCACCCCTCGCAGCATCTCGCAGTGCCTGCCGTGTCATCTCTGCATCATTTCCATGCTCAAGCAGCTTGGCAACAACCACCTCTGCAGCATTTAGCAGACGCTTCTTGGAAAACCGAGAACCGACCAGGTCAACAACATCCTCAAAGCGCTTGCACGACTGCCCTGATCTCTTCATCGGACGCGGCTTTGGTGGCAGAAATGGCAGCCAGGTGCATGGCTTTGCAGGAGGGGGTGAAAGGGGTGGTTCATGGTGCTTCCAGTCAAGGAGGCAGCGGAGGAACTCGCGGACACTGGTCAGAGGCTTGTTGGATAGGCGGCGGTAGATGGTTACCACACGACGAACATGTCGGCTGCGGAGACGGTCAACATGCAGGGAAGCCAGGACTTGCAAAGCAGTGGCATAGGTGTCAGTGGACACGTTGAAGCTACCCTTGGCAAGGCAATATCCCCAGCGGGTGAACCATGTCTCACCGTTCACCACACCGAGCAGAAGGCGGAGGTCTAGAGAACGCTTCCTGGAGAGATCCACCAAAGAAACGGCTCTGCACAGAAGGCCCTCAAAGGTCAGAAGACGAATGGTGCAGAGATCTCATAGCACGTAGAGCCTTTGTAAAATTGTAGGAGTAGTTCAGAATCATAATGCATACATGCAACAAGTTTTAAAGAACTACTAATTACTCCAATCCCTCCTAAATGTACCATTGCAAAAAAGTTTTGAAGTTTCTTATCCACAAAAACATATTAAAAGTTCTAATACTATTTACTACATTCCCTCCCAAATATATTATTGCAGTCTTACATGAAACACATCTTCAAAAGCATACTGAACTAGACCAGTGATTAGTCAGTTTCAGTTGAGCAGTTATGGTACTTCATAACAAGTGCACACGCAGGGAATGTCTGAACATAAAAGAACTGGTAAATCTTGTTACCTAACACGGAGAGCAGAGCAAAGGCGATCCCAGATATCCATTATGTCACGGCCAGAGAGGGAAGTCGAGCCAGCTTCGTGACCACGGAGAGCGACAAGGTGACCAAAGCCATTGCCGTGGATCATGCCGTGGAGGAGGTGGTCGTCGCGTCCAAGGAGCATATCTGTGCCACAATGCTGGTCCCAATTGGCGTCCGCTGGGATGATGAAATGGTACCTCCGCTTTGACACCCAGTGGTGGCTCCAACCTGAAATTGTTCGTGTTTGTTATTACTGATAGGGCTCACGGTCAGAAAAATACTAGTAGCAGGAACCAACCCATCAATGTGCAAACTACCACTTTTCCACGATGGGAAATATAACTTTAAGAGGCTAGAGGCCATCATTGCAACCAGCATTGCCATTTTAGGAAAACGGATTAAAAATAATTTGAAGCACCGGCTAGATGGAGTCCATCAAATCCGATCCAGATAATGTGTAGAGGGAGAAAATAGTCTATGGCCGTTAATGCAGGACAGGAAGAATATGCAGCTGTTACGATCCATTCGCCGCATTCGGGTCGCAATTTCGAACTGCCCCCTGCAACGCGGAAATGAACAAATTGCAAGAACGTACTGCAAAATCCCCCTCTAATCAGAACAGAAAACCGCGCTTCTTCCCCAGATCACGAAGGGGGGAAATGATTTGCCAGAGCAACTCTAGTTCGCCCCAATCAACTGCGAACAAGAAACCTAATCCGCCGATCGTTCTCGAAAGAAGCGGCGCAACCGCAAGCACCGCGCCCGAACACGCGGCGAGGAGGTAGCCAAAATCGGGGGAAAGAGGCGCGACTCACCGGCGCAGCGGCAGTAGCGGCAGAGCGGCGCGGGCGACGAGGCGGCGAGCACCTCGACGGCGACGATGGGGACGACGGCGCGGGTGCGGTCGTCGGAGAGGAACGCCCGCCGCGCCGGTGTGCCCGGAGAGGCGTCGAGGGGGGCCCACTGCTTGAGCAGCCACACGACGTTGTCCCGGAACGCGCCGCACAGCGCGGCCGCGTCCCTCCCCGGGAAGTCCCGCAGCGGGTACGCCGGCGACGGGGCGGGCGTCGCGGGCGGCGGAGGTGGAGGCGGAGGCGG
This sequence comes from Puccinellia tenuiflora, assembly GCA_012064385.1. Lineage (NCBI taxonomy): Eukaryota > Viridiplantae > Streptophyta > Magnoliopsida > Poales > Poaceae > Puccinellia > Puccinellia tenuiflora. The sequence goes on from QRDG01000718.1 coordinate 432,801, forward strand.
AGGCAGGGAGGTGGAGGAGGAAGAATGCTGCTGCGGCGGCGGGCTCTCCTCCTCCGCCGCCGCGGGCGCGGGCGCGCTCTTCTTGAGCGGCGGCGGCGGCCGCGAGGCGGCGAGCCGCTTGAGCGCGCGGATGGACGGCATTGCCCTGCGCTGTGCTGTGCGGGTCTCTCTCTCTCTCTCCGCCTCTGCTGCGAGGGGTTCAGGGTTTTGTTTGGGCTCGTGCTCCTCGGCGGCAGGGGCGTTTCCGTAATTTGGTGGGCCCGAGGGCGGCGTGCGCGGTGGTGTTCCTTCACCCCCGCCCGAGTTGCCGTGAGCTTGACGCGGTGTCGTTCCTGCTCCGACGGGTGGGGCCCGCCGCACTTGTGCGAGACCGTGACACGACGGACACGTTCGCTCTCACGTCGTCTACAATCAGAATGTACCCGATCGTCATGACATCCCTGGCCCGCACCGCGGCACGTCTGGTCCGGCGACTGCAGCTGCAGAACGTGAGTCCCGCAGACAGGTGGGGTCGGGACAGTAGGGGTCGAACTGCGTGTGCGTGGTAAAAGTTTTTCTGCGATGACAACCCGGCGATAGCGGTAGGGGATATAGGCCTGACAGTTGCAGAGTAGGGGAGCAGGGGCGTCAGAGTTTTGGGGTGGCGCGTCGCGATGGTATTGGTTGGCTGCTCGATGATGGGCCCAGGATTCGTGCGCGTCGGTCCAGCCTGACTAAACTTTCTGTCCTTCGCTTAACACTGGCTGTGCCGGTCAAAGCGACGTGCCCCTGTATTAGTACGAGTTTATAATTTGAATTTTGACACCTGTACTTTGTGCTGCAATGGGAGGAGCAAACGTTAGTTCGCTTGAACGACACGAAAGAAAACGCGCAGGAGATCAAAAGTACGTACTACGGTTCGAATCATGTTCCTATTTTCCTGCAAACAAATGACCCTCGGATAGATAACTTCGGCAAGAGATCGTTCCCAGTATATGGTTTGCTTTGGTTTCATCCAGCTTTTATTACTTCTTCTCTGAAAAAGGAGCTGAGTGATATTTTGTGGCCCGCCCGTGCAATGTCAGCAACCAGAACACTTTTTGCGCCTTTTATTTTCCTAGTGTGTCGTTATTTCCGCATATTAACTTGAGGTCTAATCTCACATACCGCTATAGTCGATTCAATGAATAGTTGACCCCATAATAAGGTTCATAAATACAATTAAACATCAATTCATATTGTCATTCCATATTTTCGTTTTGAGCTCTTCAAAACTTGATATCGTTAATGTTTTGTTGAAAACTTGTAAATTTCTTGCACCAATTTTCTAGTTATCCTAACGGTCTATCGATGGCCACTGTGGATGTGGAGCAATGCTTTTAGGTAGTGCTCTATTACAGATGGAACTGTGTAAATGACCACACCAAGTCACCGATGATGAAATCTAACTGACAGACTAACCATGTTGTAAGATATCACGGATTTTCAAAGTTCAAAGCATGTTGCCATCGATTGTTGTAATACATTTGTCTTGTTATTGATGGCCAATGTTTTTTCGTGCCATGTTTGCAAATTCAAATTTTCCTTGGCGCATGCACTAACCAGGACTCGTTTTGGGGTCTTTTATTTTTCTAGAGATTCACCACTATTTTCGCCAATTATTCGGAGTCTTAACAGACTTACCGCTAAAGGTTTTCGACGTTCGCGCTGCAAATGACACTTGTCAAGGTCTCATTAGTACTCGTGAAATAAATTTCTTCTAAAGCTAGCAATGATTCACGATACATTTTACCTTGTTCTCTCGTCATCGATATTTTTTAATTCAAACTCATCCACCGAATTAAAATGGGTATGCCCTATAATTCTCTTATTTTGGCTACTTATTTCGTCACGTTAACATCAACACCTAATTAACATAAACATGCACCACAATTCTCTTCCTTTTGCTACATATTTTCTTCAAGTTAACCTCAACATTTAATGAAATGGGCATGCCTCCCTTTCGATATTTCTACAATGATGTCACGGAAGGTTCAAAGTTTCGACGAAATTTCCAAAATTTTGGTAACTTTGGTGAGTGCCAAAATATTATTATCTCAAAAAAAAATTGGACGGGATTTAGAAAAAAATCAAACATAAATCAAATCTAGTCAAATTTTATTCAAAGTTGAGAAAAATGGTTAAAATACCGAACTAATTTTCAAAATTTCTTTGAGACCAAAATTAAAAACCCAACTACCGTGGTTGATTAGAATGGTAGCTGTATGTGTTGAAACAAACCGTCCGCGCTTCTTTATTTTTAGATTCGTGGTCAATAAAGGATGCACGACTTTTTTTCGAGTTTCTTGCTCCTTTAAAAAATGACAAGGGTCTCTTCCCCCTCTGGCCTAGTTTTTTTTAACATTTTTTCTTTATTCAAAAAATTAATACTTTTCTTCACAATCAAATTTTAAATTTAATGATAAATACATAACGTCGATCACTTTGAAAAAAAAAAACAGGTTACAAATATCATCACGCTGGAGCCGACAAGGCCTTGATCAGGTGCCTGTGCTGTTGGGTCGGTTTGCACAGGAACGTATGCCGATTTCTTGGCACAGTTACAGATCAACAAACAGACCTACACCGCTACACGACTACATGTTGAAGATATCATCTACTACTACTTCCCTAGCAGACAGCCCTGTTCTGGGTCCGGCCAAAACCCTTTTTTATACCTGAAACACAAGCCTACATGTCATGTATATTTCAGTCTCTTAAGGTTGACAAAAAGATAAGGCTGCCGAAGCTCGACTGGGTTCATTAACTGCAGCAGACTGAATTCATTAACTACAACAAACATGAACAGAAAGAGCTTGCTCAAAGCAACTACTTCACCAAAATACTGCAGGAATAAGATGAGATGTTGCACTCATCACCAATCGCAAGTCCTACAGAACTTTCAACAATTTGACATGCTGCACAACATAGGATTTAGGATAATCAAAATAATTCTATATCATGGCGAAGAGAGCCAAGTTACAGCATAATTTAGCCTCACAGAATAAATTGTGTCCAGAACAACAGCTAGACAAATAAAAACAGTAGTAACAATGTTTTTTTTGAAAATGACAATATGCTTATTTTGTTGGGTGACCATGCATCACCCCAACTGAAAATAAAGCTAGCACCTGTGTCAGCACTAGCTAGCCATTAGTAAAAAACAGTTTATAGGTAAGGTGCTTACCTGTGGCGCACCTGCCTGCCATGCATCACTGGTAAGCGACTTACCTGTGGCGCACCAACAACCCAGTGCGCCACGGATAGGAGGCGTCCGTACTGGCCGGGTTGCTGGGCCCTTACTAGTGGCGCATGGCATGCCGGTGCGCCACAGGTAAGTTGCTTACCAGTGGCGCACGGGTGGCCGGTGCGCCACAGGTAAGTTCTGTCTCGAGGGCTACAGAACATGCCAGGTTACCAGTGGCGCATGTGTACTAGGTGCGCCACAGTGGCGCATGTGTACCAGGTGCGACACTGGTAACCTGGCATGTTCTGTAGCCCTCGAACATGCCACTCTCTCCCCCCACACTCTCTTTCCAACTTGTAGATCTACTAGAGAGCTCTTCCAACTTCTCACTCTCTCTCAAAACATTGTTGACATACTACACCACTCGTCACATGGTAAGTTGATATGATGGAGGATATGCATGTGTGTTTGTTGTATGTGATGGAAGTTTGTTGCGTGGACGCGTTGTGAGCGCGAGCGTTTGTATGTGTGTTCGATCCAAGTTTTATGACGTGATAATGAGTTGCCAATGTTTTGCCGAAAATGTTGATTCATTTCCATTTCGGCAAATTTCTGGCACTCCGCAAAAATTAAGGTCCTATTTTTAGCAAAGGTCATGCCGAAATTTTCCGGCGTGGACCATGCATGATTGGTGTGGTTAATTCTTTCTCTCTTTGTACCACGTAGGCGACAAATGCCCGCATGATGAGCGAAGCCATCGTGGCTAGATGGATGAAATCCGCGACGACCGACATGATACGAAATAAGATGACGGAGATAAGTTGTCCGTGTCGAAAATGCAGACTGACGACCTTGATGAACCCTTATTCCGGGCTATTGCAGTCGCACCTGCTAGCTAGAGGTTTCATGGATGGCTACACTCGGTGGATAAGTGAAGATGTTGAGGAAGGGCAGTGGGAGAATAACGGCATGGGCGGGCGAGAAGGCGAAGAGTCTTCCGGACATGATGAAGGAGATGCCGGAAACGATCATGAAGATGAACAAGCAGATCATGAAGGACATGATGAAGGAGATGCCGGAAACGATCATGAAGATGAACAAGCAGATCATGAAACATCATCAGGCTGGGTGGGCGACCCCCATATTCAAGAACTGCTTCTCAAGCAGACGAGTAACGACGCCGCTAGAGAGAAAGCCAAGCTGGCGCAACTGGAGGTCGACGCGGGTACTCCATTGTATGAAGGATGCGAGCCAGAGGATACCCGTCTAAAAGTAACGCTCATGGCCCTACATACGAAGGAAAAACACAAATGGACCGACACAAGCTTCGACGAAATGTTGGCATTCTGGCAGGAAAAGCTTACAAAGGGGAACAAGTGTCCAACTAGTATCGAGGAGGCTAAGAAAATCATGTGCCCTCTCGATTTACCTCACGAGAAGTACCATGTCTGCCTTAATGATTGCATCATTTATCGGGGCGAGGACGCGTTGAGAACCATATGTCTGGATGGGGTTACCGTGAGGGTCAACGCGAAATGCATGTCGACTTCAGCGGTCGTACCATCGACTTTAATAGAGCAAACCTAGTCGCGCTACAACACATCGAAGTGGTCGATCCTTGGCTGGAAGAGCACAAAAGCATTATTGCAAAGAAGTACAGTGACCGGGGCCAGCACAAGACGGAAGGAGAAATAATCAGAGAGCACAACTCCGGTTTCACGAGTTGGTTCAAAGACAAGCTCATGGCTAATCCCCCGCAAATGACTTCTGCAGAAGGAAGACTCGTATTCTTCTTGTCACAGGGCCCCGCGCACAACCTGATGACCTATCAGGCCTATGACATCAACGGTTACACATTCTACACCGAGAAAAAGGACATGAACTGCGATTATCAGAACTCAGGGGTAACGATGGAATCCTACACCGGTGACGACAAGAAAAGATACTACGGAAGGATCGAGGATATCTGGGAGCTCGACTACTATGGAGAGAAGGTGCCGATGTTCCGTGTGAGATGGGCCAAGATCGTCGAAAAAGAAGGCCGGTTCACCACCATGGTTATACCCGAAGCCAAATCCAAATCTGTCGGCGCGAACGTCACCGCGAAAAATGAGCCATGGGTATTGGCTAGCCAAGTGGACCAATGCTTCTTCATTACCGACCCGGCAAGGCCTAGCCGTGTTGTCGTGAGGAGAGGCAAAAGGAACATCATCGGAATGGATGGAGTCGCCAACGAGCAAGACTTCGACCAATACGGCGACCCAAAGATGGAGGAAGGTGACGATAACGATGAAGCAACATACACCACAAGAAGAAGCAGGAAATGCTACCTAAAGGTCGTCCGTTCAAGAGAAGAAGTCACGATGTTCCGGGGCTAAATTATGCAACCGCGACAAAGAAGGGCAAGAAGATTGTGAAACGCTAGCTAAGAATCACGACGTGTGCCATGTGTGTGCATGCATTCGACGAACTGATTATGTGATGTAATATTTATATGCACTAAATAGGATGTTTAAATCAGTCAATATATAAATTTGATGGATTTATATTGATTTATTTTGGGTTTATATGAATTATATCTATTTATTTGGATTTTACATGAATTATACCCAAAAAATGATTTATAAATCCAAAAAAGAATTTATATCGATTTATTTGATTTTCTATCGATTTTCTATTGATTTATATAGAGAAAATAAATTAACAAAAAATGTATCCAAAAAGGGGGGATTCGAACTCGGGCGGCAGGGGTGAAGGCAAGGGGCGCAGTGCCACTGGGCTGAGAGAGTAGTTGTGATTATAGGGGCGCTCGTTTTCTTTTGTTTACTGGGCAAAAGTACCCGTGGCGCACGGGGCCAGGTGGGCCACGCGTACCTTACCCGTGGCGCATGGGGGTGAGGTGCGCCACGGGTAAGGGAGGGTTAGGGTAAGGTGGCCGGCCCGGCCGTCGCGCGCTCGATCCCCATTTCTCTTCTTCCCCGACCTCGATCCTCCCCATCTTCGTTCGCCCCGCACTCTGCCGCCCCGCCCGCGTCCGTCGCCACGACCTCCGCTGCCCCGCCTGCGTCCGTCAAGCGTGTCTCCCGCCCCGCCCGCGTCCGTCGCCCGCCCCGCCCGCGTCGTCTTCCCCAACCCCTCGCCCGCATCGTCAGCAACCTCAAGCTCCTCGGCCTCACCCTCTCCTGGTCCGAAGGTACCCTCGGCCTAACCCTCTCCTAGATGGATTTGGTCCTTAGAAAAATGGCAGTTGATTATCCACACACAAACTGAAGTGTTGATTATCCACACACAAATAGAATTCACGTTCTGCGAGCTACTGTGGGTAGTTTTAATTTTATCAAAATGGGCATTTTAAATGGTGATGATACCAAAAATTAGCTAGCAACTGAAGTGTTGATTATCCACACACAAACATGTTACCTTTTCATCCAAATATTAGCTAGCAATTGAGAGCTGAGTCTTTTCTCTGACAAAAAAATAGCAGCAGGTTACCTTTCATACCCTAGTAGCTCTACACCATTATCATCATTCTCAAAAGGATTGGCATTTTCATATAAAAAGCACGGCAGTTTCTCCACAAAATATTATGTTTAGGCAACACTGTATTCAGGTAATGGCCATGTTGGTTCCTGTCAAAAATCACACCTGAGCCGATATAATAGGCAGCCCTACCAGGTTCTCTCCTTAATTAAGAGTATTTGTTGACTGGTAGCACATATTGTGATAGCACGAGGATGTAAAGTGCTGCATTGCCAATATTTGAGGTTGGAATTCTTTGTTCACTAAGAAAATTTGCGCACATTATATGATTGCACGGGAATATAATTTTGGCATTGCTGATATTTGAAACTGGAAATCTTTATTCAGTAAAAAGCTCTTGAGATTGCCGGGGTTTGAAACCTTGAGAGATTTGTGTATATATGTTTGCAGGTACCCATGAGGCCCTTGAGATTGCCGGAACGTCGATTAACTTCCGTTCTGGCAAATTTCGGGTACTCTATATGTCCTCTTTTTAGCAAAGGTCATGCCGAAATTTTCTGTGAATATTGGTATGACTTCTGCTAAAAAGAGGACATATTTGAGTGCCCGGATTTTTTATGAGTTTAAAATTCTCTAGTGAATTGTACTTAAATAGTGTTACTTAAATAATTAAATTAAATGAATTTTCCTTATATTTTTTAATTTAGTGTGAACATGTCGACCGGACCCGACAATGACGGTGCCGGCACTTCTAAGCCATTCTGGGAGCTGTCCCAGGAGTGGTTGGAGGAAGTAGAAGCTGATGATCAGGGCAACCAGGGCGACGATGAGGATATGGAGTGCGACGAGGAGGTGGAGTAAGACACCGAAGCCGGCAACACCACCGGTAGTGCCGCCGAGGACACCACTGATGAAGCCGGGGAACGGACAGATGGTAGCCAACCGAAGAGGGCAAGGAAGGCACGGGATCCGAACAAGCTCCACCTCAAGCGGCAAGAGTTTACCCAAGTGAGCCCCAAGGGGGTTCCCGAGGAACCGGGTTACCTTGTCAAAGGGTACGGACTTCAAATCGGGTGCATCGTCCGGGAGACACTCCCGATCACCACTGGGGACCTAACACACCGTGACCAAGGGCATTTGCGCGAAGCCCTCTTCACGAAGCTGCACGCACGATATAAGTTCCCGAAACTCTCGGACGACCTAGATTACAACACCAATGAGTACCCTGGGAATCTAGTAAACAAAGCCGCCCTCACAACGATGAGCACCGCCCTAGCCAGTTGGAGGAACCGGGTGAAGAAACTGATTGACAAAGGTATCAGTTTCTAGGAGATCCACAAGAAAAATCCGATGCTCACCGAAGATAGCTACCTAGAGTTCAAGGCCTGGTGCGAGAGCGATGTAGGCAAGGCCATGAGTAAGTGGGGGCTGGATCAGCGGAAGAAGAACATAGGTAACCACAATCTCGGAAGCGGCGGTTACAGAGGGAAGAAGCCCATTTGGGCTAAGGAGGACGCCGACCGTGAGCGCCAGGGCCTACCTAACCCCTTCGACAAATTCCCCGATGAGCAGACTTGGAACTTGATCAGGTCCCGGTACCGTACTGACCCCACAACCAAGGATCTTACCACGGATCCGAAGGTGAAGGAACTTGAGCGTTTACTGGTAAGGAATACAACAACTTAATTAGCTTCATACGATCATCAAGTCGATAGCATTCTAATTAATAAAGAAATTTTTTTAATTGGTTCGCGTTACTTGTGTAGGAAACTAAAATAGCTAGTGCGGGATCTTAGAGCTCCTCATCCCAGGGGTCGGCCAGCTCGTGGGACAACCCTTTGAACAGGGCGATTAACGCGTTGAAGGGGAGGCCGAAGGAGAAGCCGCCGACGTCAGCCGGCCGTGTGACCGGCTATGGCTTGAGAAAGAAATTGGGGGAGCACTACGATAAGGTGGACCCGCATAGGCGAAAGGATCGGAAGGAGAGAATGAGCGAGGATAAAATGCGTGACTTTGAGGCACTCAAGATAAAAGTGGCGCAGGTTGATGCGCTCCAACAAAAAGTCGATAGCATTCCGCAGATGGTGAAAACCCAAGTGGCAGAGGGCATCCAGGCCCTCCTTCCTTCCTTGTTGGCAGGGTTGGGGGAGTGGAACGCTGGTGGTCGAGTTGGGCCGCCCCCGATTCCCAGCATTGTCGGGAGCAACTCGAAGACCGCGCCGGACGAATTGTTGACTCCGCCTGCCAACAATGCGGCGCCAGAGCTTAATGCACACGGTAGGGAGAATTCGCCGGCCGGCACCGCGCCAGCAAGCAACCCCTCCGTCACTTGCACGCCCGCCGTCAGCGGTCCCTCGACATTAGCCGAGCTCGACGCCATCAGGGTAACTAAGCATCAGAGGCTCAACCGATGACTTCATCTCCTTGCGTTTGAGTGGCATCTCTGACGTCCTACATCTTTTCGCAGGACGACACAGGATGCACTCTTCTACATTACGTGAACAGCGAGTTGAAGGATGTGGCCAAGGGTAAAATCGTTAACCCGGGAAACCGCATGATGCACTCAGTGCCGATGTCTGACGACGTGTATAGGGTTGCACTGCTTCGGACGCTCCCGGGCTGCGACGACTTGGAACCTCCCATTATTCCCCGCGGAGGCGATGACGATATGCTCCTCAAAGAATGCTACAACTGGCCCATGGAATGGCCGAAGAGCCAGATTCGTGTGGACGCCAAGCCACTGACAACGCCACAACTAGCGTCGGCGCCAAGCCAGGACAAGACCGCCGCACCGCTACCCGCTGATGCCTGATCCTGAGCAGATGGCACAGGATCCGTTCGACGATATGGAGGATGACAACGTCAACGTCAGTGACTTCCTCAACACTGGTGCGTATGACAAGGAAGGACTCTTCGAACCCCTTGGTGCTACAGACGCTCCGACTGGTCCCACGGAGAAACCCAATTGCAACAAGCGCATGTTCGGTTCTCAGGAGACGCCTCCAGACTGCGCCTTCACCGAGCCCCAAAGAGGCAAACAACCTATTATTTTCAGCCCCAACACAATCCGTAATGTGGTAGGTGCGCAGATAGAGGCCGGCGGTGGCTGCTTACAAGGCGAGGCCAAGAAGAAGCATCGAAAAAGACCAAATAAGAAGCAGAGTGCGAGTCAGCCGGCCTCGAAGCCGATCCGGGCTATCGACGGGCCACCAAGACCCAAGAATGTTCAGTGGCGCACGCATATCATGGGTGCGCCGATGCTAAGTAAGGAAATGTTAGCGGTCGCAACTGGGGATATGCGGAGTTTGCATGACAGTATTTTGGTATTAGAGGACCGCATTCTCAAGGATAGAAGTGCGGGATACCCGGCTTTCGTGGCCAAGCTGCCAGGGGGCAAGGGCTTCGTGGTGGAATCAGCTGGGCAGGACATGCTGATCCTGCGGTTTGCAGACATCTTTGACATGTTTCACCAGCGTCCGCTGCACCACTCGTTTGTCCGCCTATATGCGATCAGTATGACGATGAAGATCATTAGAGAGAATACACCGGGCATCGCGATAGCGGACCCCTACTACATGCGTGACATCCACTTGAGCACCAGTGGGGACCGGCTAAACGCGTCGAAGTACCTTCAGGCCCTTTTCCAAGCGTGCGCGTCCAAGGATTTCGTTCTCCTGCCTTACATTCACGAGTAAGTCATTTGCTCGCCGCCGTAACATTCTTTCTTAGATTCTCATCGCTCTTTAGTTCCAACATTCCGTTTGAATTCTTTTGCGCAGAGAGAACAACTGCACACTCATATGCATGTCACCGAAGTTTTCGGAGGCCCTGTATTTGGACTCGGATAGTGAGTCGAAGAAGAACTTCGACAATATCAAGCAAGTCCTGGATGTTGCTCTCACTGGCTATTGCCAAAATGAAGGGGTCGTGAAGATGCCATATCGTCGTCGAGGCATGTACGTGTTCAAGCACTTGACGAAGTTCCCCTGCGTCAAGGAGCCAAAGGGGGGTAGTGGTAGAAGTGTGTACTACGCCATCCATCACATGCGGGCGTTTCTACGGGACCAACAAAATCTTAGGCTGCCAAGTCATCTCCAAAACTAGGCCCAACACTTGGGTGAGATTATAGCTGGCCAAACGGGCCGGCACGGCCCGGCACGCCATGGGCCCGCGGCGGCACGGCCCGTTAGGCACGATTGCTAATCGTGCCGTGTCGGGCCGGCCCACGTGCCTCACCGTCATCTTCGGCACGGCCCGCCGGCACGGATGCGGCCCGACAGGCCGGTTTTAGGCACGGCCCGCCAGCACGATTACGGCCCACCGACACTAATATGGCCCAAAAACAGCCGAAAATAGGTAAAAAAAATTAAAAAAACGCTAATCGTGCCGTGCCGGGCCGGCCCGCGTGCCCGGAAACGAGGTCGGTCAAACAAGTGAAATTGAGGAAGATTCTTAACCACCAGCAGATAATCCATTGCTCTTGCTTGAACTGGAACAACAACAATAACAGAGCCAGGACGAAGGAGTTCGGACAAATGATCCAATTACTTTTCAAGGTAATGAGTTCTTGCAGCTACGAAGATGTTATTGAAGATTTTAGAAAGATCAAAAATCACAAAGCTGATTTGTAGTATGTAAGTATGTAACTCCATGCCTTATGGTCAGACTAAAGTTTGGTATGGCTTATGTATAGGGGTTACTCTTTTGTATAAAATATATACATATATACGATCTGCCAGTCTATGTTGAATAAATGAAATAAAGGAGCCGTATGCATCTTTTCGATGCAGAGGCTGGGGTAACCCCATTTCTAAAAAAAAATATACGATCTGCTGAACAAAACGTATTTAGGATTGACTAAAGCTACTTATCTTCTGAAGTATATGGTTCAGACTAAATAGTCTGCATTTTTTGTGCTTCTCTTTGACTTGGCCCGCCCAGTTTTTTCTTTGAAGCTCCGCCACTGCTTTCATGTGATTAAGGATATGGACAAATTTCCGTTGCTGCATATCGTATGCCACCAACGTATCGCGTGCACATGTAACCAAGAAAACAGTATCACAATCTGGATGAATTGCAAACACTCCGCAACCCCCCGGGATTATGCTCAAGGGCTCATCTCATCAAGTTCTTGAAGGAACTAAGCAGTAGGTTATCGGACCTTTCTTGTTTGATCTGGACGTGCCGTTTTACCAAAGAAGTGGAATCGAGACCTCAGGCACAACTCCAGCCAGCGCACTAATAATTGAAGTCCAGATTATTACGCAAATCCCTCTTTTAATGACGCTAACAACTCCGCGGGTGGTACGTTAATAGCTTGGAACCCCGCCCACACGACAACGTACCAAAGTTCCCAAACCTTCACTAACACCGTCATCCTAACCAACTCTTCGGGCTTGACTTTTATGCTAACCAATGCATATAGGCCAATTTCAAGACCCACTCTTTCCTATCATAATTCTCGAGGCACCAGAGCTTTATTTCGGTAGCTAGGAAAGCGTTCTTCTTATTGGTAGTATTGACATAAGAGCAAGTCTAATAAGACCACGTAAGCGGGATATAAGGATTTGAATAATATATTTTTGCTTAGTTGGATGAGAGAGAAGAGGAGAGAGAAAGAAAGCGGGCTCTTATGCAAGAGCCAGCTGCAGCACGTGCTCCTAGCCAGCTTGTGAGAATGTAAAGTGGGCCGTGCATTCATAAAATAGTACTTTTCTATAGCTAACTATTATATATGTTGGCTATTAGTTTGGATATATATGACATGACACTACCTTATAGCCAACAGTCGCCTATACTATTAACCTTGCTCTAAGCTCGGGTTGTAGTAGCATAGTACAAGCAACCCTGTGACACTTCAATTGCTCCACAATCAGAGTAATCGGGTAGACAGATAGTCTTCCACGTCTTCCCCTCCATGTCCACCACCAACAGTGCAGATTCTTTGCTGGGCTTCAGCCGGCCAACTAGGTGCAGCATGCCGGCAAAAAAGAGGCTCCTTTTCCAATCGAACACTTGAAATTTCTCAACCAACCGACAATCTCCATGGATCCATGCTCCAGTTTGCGACGAGAAGATGTCCACCCCTGTGACATAACTTTCCACACCCAGAATGTTCTCGCAAATTTTAACCACGTGGAAATGGGACGACACTGCCGGATCGAAAGCCAGACGTGCAGCACTTCTGTTTGCCCAAGGTTGAGGAGGCAGCTCGATCCACCTATCGGTGGCGGGATTGCACACGACATAACGGAATTCATCCTCATCAACGGGAGGAGTCTCCTTGCTGAAGAAGGCGGAGAGAACAAGACCATTGACGCTGTTTCAGGAAAGGGAGGGAAGGGTCGACCGGAGCTGGGCTGCTTGGGAGGCCGGCAAAGTGGTGCATCCAGGCGCCGCCACCGTTGCGGGTCGTGTAGAGAAAGCCAGCTAGTGTCTGAGGCAGCTTCTTGCGGTTGACGGGGTCGGCGATGAGGTCGCGCCAGGGCACAGAGACGCACTTGAAACGGCGAACGGACCTGAAGGGAAGGCGAGAGAAGATCTCCAAGATGAGGTCGTCGGTGAATAGACTGGCCGCCGTCGCCGGAGGGTCATCCTGCCTCAGTTTCTTATTGGAACCCTCCTCCTTGTCCTCCTCCATGGCGTGGAAGCTGAACGATGTAGGCAGGGATTAGGTTAGGTCGATCTAAAAATCGAGCAACGAACTCATCAAAATCTGGAGGGTGAAAATCAATGGGGATACTCGGCGGTGATCTTACAGTAGACGATAGGAAAACTTGGTTTGGAGCGGCGCCGGCGATGGACGACGGGGAGGTGGCTGAGCTTCGCTTCTCTGAGGGGACGAGGAAGCAGAACCGGCAAGTGGGGATTTTTTTGTTTTGAGAATTCGGTGGAGACTGGAGAGGGAAAAGCATTGGAATTGCAATCCTCGGTATTGGGCGGCAAATCGGAGGAGCGGAAATAGTTAATGGGCCCATTCAGGCCCGCTTCCAGCCCAGGGCACTTAAATGGAATAGAGAGTTGTCTAAAAAACAAAAAACAAAAAACAGAACAGAGAGCGAAGAATAAATAAAGATGAGATGACAAGGTTCCTCAAAATGAAGAAGTGAGATGACAGATGAGTTTCACTTAGTTCTAAAAAAAAGATGATTTTCGCTTTAAAACAGATGAGTGGATTTGTCCGTACTTCATAAAACAAGCAATTTTCAATAGAGCCACCCAGGTACCATGAGTACTTTTTCTAAACCCTAGAATAGAAGTTCTAACAATACTATATTAACTAAATAAATAAAAACAATTAGATCAAAGATAACATATTATGAAAGTAATATATTTTTAAAGCATGATATTTATGTTGGCTATGAAACCATATTGTTTGCGATTGCCAAGCGTCCGTGTGTGTGTGTGTGTGTGTTATGCTATTAATTATAGGGTGGACAAACTATTTAAATGAAGCACGTGCATAGTAAAGTTTAGAATTTCATTGTGTGTTCTACTATGAGAGATGATCTTGAAGGGTTTATAGGCACCTAATGAAGCCAACTACCTTCATATGTCCAACCATGATCGTCTCTTATATAAATGACGGGTGCACCTTCTCCCTGTCGCCTTATAAATCAAGCCAATGCTGATCTCTTTGGTAGGATATATAACAACACCTAGACCAACATGAAGGGAGTGAAGATAGATTCAGGAGAGATAAATAGCTAATGAAGAAAGATGAAATAATTGTGTCGACTTGGACCATGCAATGCACCATGTTAGAATGGGAGGAATCTGGAAAAACATCTATTGTCACACTGGACAATAGAGCTTTAGTTACAGTGGTACCCTCAATGACTATGGGAGAAGTGCAACCATGTCGAAGCCTGACGCGGGGCTTAATAGGATTGACAGAATACTCATATCAACAAGTTGCAAATTTTTTTAGAAGCTCATCTCAATAGAACTTTGATGTTAAACGTGCTTTAGTTACGAGGTACACACTGCACTTTTCTGTTGCTATACAAGACTAGCACAATGTTCATCACATATTTTTAGCAAAATAGTTAGATTTTGCTATCATTGAATGCAAGTGATTAATAAAAACACGTCTTTCTTAAAAGTAAAAAGTGGGAGATATATGTTATTGTGAACCCTCATTTTATCCAATGTGATTATTCTGATTTGTATAAATGGGGTGTGGAGGCTGGAGCCTTGCTAATTTCTTCATTTCAACTAACCTTGCATACGTATTGTTTCGGGAATTTAATTTCTACATTGTTTGTCCTATCCTCGACTCCGCATGCACTACTTGACATGGTGACATGTTCTTCTCAGATTTGTGCTAATTCTGAAATATTTTACATGACAAAATATTGTTAATAGTGATTAGGTTGTGTTTAGTCCGATGAAATAATATTATGTTGGTACTATTCAGTCCTTAATCTTAAAATTCGCCCTTTGATCTGATAAAGGAAATGGAGGAGACACATGATCGAGCAGCATATTTCCACGCTTCCATATAGATGGATAGTGCCACTGACTGTGTTCAGTTGATATATTCCAGGTTATTGACTAAGAAATAGATTAAGAAATTCTCTACAAAATAACAATAGAGTTCACTAGAGTATATATAATATTCTCTCTCGGATGATTGGTGTAAAAACGAATGTTCTGTTCAGGTGAACAGATTGAATTTAGATTTTGAATATGCTTTGTCGTTACTTTATGTAACCATATTTTATTTACACACTTATCTACATTAATCTATTTTCGACATGTAGAGGTTTATTATATAATTGTTCTTTTTTCTATCTTCCATTCTTCAGAAATCCTGGTGGCACTAAGATAAACAAAGCTTGATATTGTCTGCCTTTACATTGGGTGTTGTGTCCTTCAAGAGAAAACAGATTTTCCAATAGCAAAGATTTTTTATGGACTAAAAAATATTTAAAATTTTACCCGTAGCACCGCACGAGCATATTTGAAAATTCACCTAAAAAGGTAAATTCTCAAATCCTATGTAACTAAATAGGTGATTCCCACTAACCTATCTATCTCCACATGCAGACCACTATGTTATCATCAAACGATTAACATGTCGTCTTCCTTCAGTTCTTTAGTCCGATGCTTTTCTATCATCGTCTCCTCCCCATATCGTCCTCCTCTATTTCCAGTGCTCTCCTACTTTCCGCCTTGACCCCGACCACCAGTTGTCTACACCACGCCACCTCACCGGCCTGCCCTAACTGACTGGTCCGGTCGGCACCCAGGATCTCTGAAAGTGCATTGAGCCTCATTTGTGGTTTTGATAATTAATTCCATTATTTAGGAACTTATAATTTCATTGAGTAGTATTTAAAATTATTTTTCGTATGTATTGTTTGAAACCATGTGTTGGATTCGAGATTGTATGCCATGATGAGAAGCATATGTATTGAATTTTGACATCAAGATCATCAATTTGCCACTTGGTTGGCACATACTTCTTCATCCCAAGACACCTTGATTTTTCATCGAGTGATATTAGATCTGAGACCGCTTGCGCTTCACTCCCTTTTTGGGGCCGTGATGTCTACTACACACTTCTATTCTTGTAGACTTGTTGGGCCTCCAAGCGCAGAGGTTTGTAGGACAGCGGAAAATTTCCCTTAAGTGAGTAACCCAAGGTTTATCGAATCCACGGGAGGTAGAGGTCAAAGATATCCCTCTCAAGCAACCCTGCAATTAAGATACAAGAAGTCCCTTGTGTCCCCAACACACCTAATACAATTGTTAGTTGTATAGGTGCACTAGTTCGGCGAAGAGATGGTAAAATGCAAGTGATATGGATGGTAAAAGGTGATTTTGTAATTCTGTAATAAAAATGGCAGCAAGCAAACAAGTGACAAAAGTGACTAAAAAAGGTGTATCAATGCTTGGAAACAAGGCCTAGGCTTCATACTTTCACTAGTGACTACTCTCAACATCATTAACATAATTAAACACATGATAGTTCCCACAAAAATACATGCGTGGTAGACATTACTCGGAGATCATTCTTTTGTGGATCAAATAGAATGAGAATTGCGTAGGGCTACGAAAATCACACCTTAAAGTTCGTATTCCACATCTATGAACACTTCATGCTGTCACTATCCGTATCCAAAGATAGTACTAACAAACACCACAACCTATTTCTTGAATAGTCTCTTCCTTCAATAACACAAGCATCAAGAAACTTCATGATCTATTCAATCCAACAAATAAAGAACAAACTCATGATGAAGATCCTTCCAATCTATTATCCATAGAGTCACACACGGCACCCATCCTGTCACCGAGGTACCATGATCACAATGGTGGCTCCGTAAATTGTACTAAATAACACCACTTAAGCAACATCATATCCATTACACATAGGGAAACATCATGTATTCAACTACACTAACAAAGCTCGTGATCACAACGAAGATCACATCATGGGAGAGAGAGATAACCACATAGCTACTTGTATAAGCCTCAGCCCCGGTGAGGGACTACTCCCTCCTCATCACGGGAAGCAGCGGTGTCGATGGAGATGGCTCCGGCGGTCGATCCCCCCTCCGACAGGGTGCCGGAACAGGATCAATCTGACCCCCGAAACTTGTCGGCGATGGCGGCGGAGCTCTGTTGCGTATTTGGAAAAATCCTTCGGGGGTTAGGGTTTTTTCGCCGGGGATGATTTTATAGGCGTCGGAGGCGGTCGAGGGGGTGCCCACAGGGCAGGGGCGGGTCCCACCCACGGGTGGGCCCTAGGTCGCGGCAGGGGGGCACCCCTGGCCTGTGTGGGTCCCCTGGAGTCGCCCTTCTGGCTCCCTTCCTCATTTCTTCAATAAAAAATCTCCGTAAATTTTCGTCCAATTCCGAGAATATTTCCAGAAGTAACTTTCTGCAACAAAAACAACACAAAAACAGGGAACTGGCACTGGGCATCTTGTCAATATGTTAGTCCGATAAATGCATAAAAATGATATAATTGATAGTAAAAACATGTGACAATATCACAAAACTAGCATGGATCACTCAAAAATTATAGATACGTTTGAGACGTATCAGCATCCCCAAGCTTAACTCCTACTCGTCCTCGAGTAGGTAAGTGATAACAAAATAATTTTTTATGAGACATGCAACCAACACAAACATGATCAAGATAGTAATGTAAAGCATAGGATGTGAATGAAGTGATACAAAACAATTGTCTATAGTTGATAGCAAGAAAGCAATGAATAACCAAGTTGAAACATTCAAGCAAAACCTTTCATAAATAGTACGTTAAAGACATGAAAGCAATGTGATCCACATATTTGATTAATTCTCAAAGTTAACAATTCCATGACAAAAGTGTTTGAGAATCGAAACAAAGAAGATGCAAGTTTTAGTAAAAAGCTTCAACTTCCAACGGTAAAGTCAATATAAAGATTCATGTTTAATCTGACAATGCAATATGATCAATGATACCCAGGGTCAATGCTAGATGTTTGCTTTGGTGGAGCGAGAAGGAAGAGGAAAACTGACTCAACATTAAAAGTAAAAGAAAGGCCCTTCGCAGAGGGAAGCAGGGATTAGTTATGTGCTAGAGCTTTTTATTTTTATGAAACAGAAGTAAAACAATTTTGAGACATGCATGCTTTCGTCAACGACTTCACAACAGAGAAGCTATCTAGTCCCCCATAACAAGCAAGGTTTTTTAGACTTGTGAGAGCAGCTGGTTTTTAGAGGAGCGAGTACGCTCTTCTTTCTCCTTGGTTTCACCACTGTCCAATGTTTGAGCTGATTTCTCAGATTTGCATTGCACGGAGGAGAATGGTGAGTTATATTTATATTTTGCTTAAGCTGCTCTCGGGTTGATTCAAGTGAAGACGTAATCCATCGACACCGGGTGAAGGGGGGGGGGGAATGACCTTGCTCGTCACAAGTTATATCTAGCTCTCTACTGCTCCCTCATGAGCTTAAAAACAGAGGCACAAAAAGGAGTATTTTGATTTTTTTAAGATAGCACATGACAAATTTACTTGGAATGGTAGGAAATACCATGCATAGGTAGATATGGTAGACTCAGCTGGCAAGATAGTTTGGTTTTGGGATTTGGATGCACGAGTGAACCATACACTCAATACGAATTTTTGGGCTTAGCAAAGAAGGTATTTGAAGCAAACATCTAAAATTAATCGGTAACAGAGTAGCATAAGACATTTATCCATCATAACCATTAAAACTCCACACCGTCTCCAATGTTGACCAAACAATTCTTTTGATGGAAAGATTAGCTTAAAGAATTAACAACTACGAAACACCACACAGTTTCAAGTTTTTAACATTATTTCTTTACTAATCAATTCCACTCAAATAACCAGCAAGTTTAAGCATTCATCTTAATATCTCAAAACAATTGAGAAGCATCAAGTATCCACACTATGATCTACAAGATTATGCAGGATTTCATTTCATTCCAATATGACATGAATAGCATTTCACCGTTCTAACACATTAACCAAGCAACCATAGCAACTCTCTAACAAATATAAGTGAAGAACAAGAGAGTTTAACATCAACAACTAGCAGCTCTAAACAAGATAAAAGCTAAAAGCGAGAGCTTACTAGCAAACAAATAGTAGCTAAGAATACTCAACAAGATATAAGCGAAGCAAAGGAGTATTCAAACGAAAAAGCGGAGCGTGTCTCTCTCCCACACAAACAAAGCAAGGATCCAACAATTATATGACCAGCAAATAAACAAACAAAACTGAATGTAAAAAGACGCTCCAAGTATAGCACATAATATGTAAAGTGATAAAACTAAAGTTCAACGAAGACGACCTTATGATAGTCGATGAAGATGAGGGGATGCCTTGGGCATCCCCAAGCTTTGACTCTTGATGGTTCTTGATATTCAGAGGGGGTGCCATGGGGGAATCCCCAAGCTTGAGCTCTGATCCATCCTCGATTTCTTCATATTCCTCTCCTTTGGAACTTAAAAACTCACTTCACACAAAACTTCTCATAATTTGATTAGAAGGTTAGTGCTCATAAATTAAAATGCACATGTTTTCTCAAGACAAATTGCAAACAACTTTATTGGGCATTATCTACTGTTTACTAAGCCTCAATGTGGCACTCTACCCCTAGAGTATCACATATGACGATGGTAAAGAGACAAATGCAAAATAAAAACAGAATCTGTCAAAATCTGAACAGTCTGTAAAGATCGAATTTTTCGAGGCACTTCTGCAGCTCAAATAAAAAAAATTAAAACTAACAAAAGATATATAAAAGCATCAGTCTTAATGTCAAAAATTATCAGAAAAATATAAAATTCTGGCGATTTTAGGATTTTCGTGCAACAGGCGTACAGAATCTGTTTTTGGACAGCAACACAATACCTCGCACTTTCAATGCATTAGAGGCTAAACTTGGCACAAAAAACCAAAAGAAAAAGATACAATGAAGTTGCTACAGAGGCAACAACTCCATGACTCAAGAAAAACAAAAACAAACTGAAAGTAAAAGATGGGTTGTCTCCCAACAAGCGCTTTTCTTTTAAGCCTTTTAGCTAGGCATGATAATTTTAATGATGCTCTCATAAGAATAAGAGTTGGAACACAAAAGATAGCATCATGAAGAAAATATCAAACACATTTAAGTCTAACTCTCTTCCTATGCATAGGCATCTTGTAAGAAAATAAATCATTGGAGCATAAAGCATTAAGCATAGGAAGGCAAAGCAGGTGCAACATTAAAACATTCAACATAAAGAGGGGAAACTTCATAAGATGAAAATTTATATAACCACACTTCCCTCTCTCATAATAACTTTCAGTAGAATCATAAGAAAACTCAATAACATAACCATCACATAAAGCATTTTTCTCATGATTCACATGCATAAAAGTATTATTATTACTCTCCACATAAATAAAATCCTTCTCATTAGTAATAGTGGGAGTAAAACTATCATAACCATCATTGTAATCATCATAAATAGGAGGCATATCATGATCATAGTAAACTTTTTCCTCAATAGTAGGTGGACTGAAAATATCACATTCATCATAATAATCATCATATATAGGAGGCATAGTATAAACAAAGCAAATTTCCTCCTCAAAGCTTTGGGGACTAAACAGATCATATTCATCAAAACCAGCTTCCCCAAGCTTAGAATTTTCCATAGCATTAGCAATAATGGTGTCCAAAGAATTCATGCTAACAACATTGGTACTATAATGATTATTATGCAAATAAAGTTCCATAAGTTTTTAAATTTTCTCTTCAAAAGCATCATGACCAATTTCAAGATAAATTTTATAAAGCTCTCTAATTTTGTTGTTGTTTTCCATTAAACCGAACTAGTGAAATAAAAACAAGAAACAAAAAGATTTAATTGCAAGATCTAAAGAAGATACCTTCAAGCACTCACCTCCCCAACAACAATGCTAGAAATTAGCTTCGTCGTCGGAGTGTGAGTACTGCTTACCTTACCTCCCTGGCAACGGTGCCAGAAAAGAGCTTGATGTCTACTACACACTTCTATTCTTGTAGACTTGTTGGGCCTCCAAGCGCAGAGGTTTGTAGGACAGCGGCAAATTTCCCTTAAGTGAGTAACCCAAGGTTTATCGAATCCACGGGAGGTAGAGGTTAAAGATATCCCTCTCAAGCAACCCTGCAATTAAGATACAAGAAGTCTCTTGTGTCCCCAACACACCTAATACAATTGTCAGTTGTATAGGTGCACTGGTTCGGCGAAGAGATGGTAAAATGCAAGTGATATGGATGGTAAAAGGTGATTTTGTAATTCTGTAATAAAAATGGCAGCAAGCAAACAAGTGACAAAAGTGACTAAAAACGGTGTATCAATGCTTGGAAACAAGGCCTAGGCTTCATACTTTCACTAGTGGCTACACTAACAAAGCTCATGATCACAACGAAGATCACATCATGGGAGAGAGAGATAACCACATAGCTACTTGTATAAGACTCAGCCCCGGTGAGGGACTACTCCCTCCTCATCGCGGGAAGCAGCGGTGTCGATGGAGATGGCTCCGGCGGTCGATCCCCCCTCCGGCAGGGTGCCGGAACAGGATCAATCTGACCCCCGAAACTTGTCGGCGATGGCGGCGGAGCTCTAGTTGCGTATTTGGGAAAATTCTTCGAGGGTTAGGTTTTTTCATTGGGGATGATTTTATAGGCGTCGGAGGCGGCCGAGGGGATGCCCATAGGCCAGGGGCGGGTCCCACCCGCGGGTGGGCACTAGGCCGCGGCAGGGGGCCTCCCCTGGCCTGTGTGGGTCCCCTGGAGTCGCCCTTCTGGCTCCCTTCCTCATTTCTTCAATAAAAAATCTCCGTAAATTTTCGTCCAATTCCGACAATATTTCCAAAATTAACTTTTTGCAACAAAAACAACACAAAAATAGGGAACTGGCACTGGGCATCTTGTCAATATGTTAGTCCGATAAAATGCATAAAAATGATATAATTGATAGTAAAAACATGTGACAATATCACAAAACTAGCATGGATCACTCAAAAATTATAGATACGTTTGAGACGTATCAGGCCGTCACTTTTTAATAACGTGTGTTGTGAGAGATGGTGACATCGTTTGTGTCATTGCCTTTTATTTTTACTTTCTCTATATTTTAATAATGTGGTTGAGAATCCTTTATGTCTGAACAAGCTCTTGCCGTTGTGTTGTTGTAAAGACCAACTGTATTTATTATCTCGATATACTAATACATTGTCCTTTATCCAAAAAGAATGAAGATCCAGCATCTGTTTCATACTGTCACGGGTGGTTGTCTTAACAGAAAAAACTGGTTCTTGGGCCCAACTTGTTATTCATCATTACCCTTGTACTTCTGCAAGGGCTTTCGAACAATGTGGAATTTTTTTGAATGAGCTTTCCTATGGACCGGCACGAGAATGGCTTCCGGGGGAAATGAAAGGTTAATTTGAAGACAATGTGTAGGCATGATGATCCACAAGTATAGGGGATAGCAACAGTCTTCGAGGGAAGTAAAACACAAATTTATTGATTCGACACAAGGGGAGCTAAAGAATATTTATAAGCCTTAGCAGCTGATTTGTCAGATCAGCTACACCTGGAAAGTAACTCACTTGGTGCAATTTATCAGTAGCAACAATAGTATAACAGCAGCAATAATAAAGTAAGAGCAGTAATAATGTAAAAACAGCAATAGTAGCAATTGTAGTGACAGCAGGTTTAAAACACCGTAGGCATAGGGATGTAAATACGGGCGCTGCATGGATGAGATAGTTCATGAAATAATTACTAAAGGCAACATGCAGATAAACAAATAAACAGTATCGAGGTGCTAATAAACATAGGCATGTATTCCGTAGGTAGTCGTGCGTGCTTGCAATAAGATACTTGCACGACATCTTTTGTCCAACCATCCCGTGTCAGCGGGGCCTTTATGAGGAACCGAAAGGTAATTAAGGTACTCCTTTTTACAAAGAACCGGAGCAAAGCATTAACATTCAATGAATACATGTAACCCTCTAGTCAAAACCATCCCCTCCGATTGTCCCAAAATCTGTCACTTTGGGGCCTCGGGTTCCGGACAATAATAGGTGCAAAAAACTTGTAGATATGATCCAAAACAACATTTATCATAATATGTTCAGATCTGAAAACATGGCACTCGGGCCCTAGTGTCAAGCATTAAGCACACCAAGTTGCAACAACGATAAAAAGCACTCTCACAGATACTAGGCATCATGCCCTAACAATCTGACATCTTTTTACATGAACAATCTCATCCAATCCCTAACATCCCCTCATCCTATAGCGGGGAATTACTCACACATGGATGGGGGAAACATGGATGGTCGATGGAGAGGCGGTGGTGATGGCGATGGCGACGATCTCCCCTTCAATCCCCGTCCCGGCAGGGTGCCGGAACAAGAACTTCTGGTCCCCGAATTACGTTTCGAGGAGGCGGCGGCGCTCTGTATATTTTCTGGAAAAACGATCGGGGGTCCTGGCATTTTTAGGTCGAATGAAGTAAATATATGAAAGGAGCGTCGTCGCCCGAGCCTCCAGGTGGCCAGGTGGGCTCCAGGCACGGCCCAGCCTGGGCCGCGGGCAGGTGCCACCTGGGAGCTGTGGGCATGATGTAGCCCCACATGTGGACAACATCATGACCGACACACCTAAGGGCCCAATGACAAGGTCAAGAGCCAAGGCTATACAAGACAAGGTGAACTCACTCCTATCCCTCACTCAATTCAATCTCTCCATGGATGGCTCGCTACCTCAAGCGGATGTGCTATTCATACTTAGGTACGAGCCCGGCATCGACACTAACGAGGTCAAGGAGGATGAGGGAGACAAAGGGGATGATCAAGGAGTCGTCGTGGAAGCTGCGGAACGCAACGAGGAAGCGGAAGAAGGCAAGAAGACCCGGTCGGTCTGGGGCCCGGTTAACCGGCCCGGACCGGTGCAACAGAAGCCGATATCGGTCTGGGGGCCGGTCTGAACCGGCCATGGTCGGTCTGGCGGCCGGTCTAACAGAAGGCCGTTTCGGCCTGGGGGCCGGTCTGACCGGCCGGCGAACCGACCGCGGTCGGTCTGACCGACTTTCAGACCGACGGCCCTGGCCTGCGCGCCCAAAAAGGGAATATTCCCCTGTAATGCTGCTACCTACCCCCTCATCCTATAAAAGGACGCCTCCTCTTCAGATCTAGGGTTAGACTAAGAATAGACAAGTACTTGAGCTCTTGCTCCCACTTTCCGTTTGTGGAATTTATGGCCACTCTAGATTCATCTAGGTGATGTACAAGGTCCCTCGTTGTGTGAGCTCTCTCATGAGTATGATTCTACTTAACCGTCTCTCATACTCTTGATTCTACCAAGAACTCACCAATCTCTCCCGGAGATTCTACTGTTACCGGTCTCTCTCTCGGGATTCTATTGGTCCGGTTGCTCCAACCGGTGAGGGAAAAGGATTTATCAAGGTAGGTTGTATCGTGGTTGCGATTTGAGACTTCCTCCTGTGTTCTTTGTGTTCATCGTGTTCTTCTTCAAATCCGTGGAAAATCGGGACCCCAACCGCATCATATGGTATCAGAGCTTTAGGTTTACCACGGATTAGACTTTCTCCTCCTCTTCCACCAAAAATTTCTTGCTTTTTACCCAATTTCGAAAATCCCCAAAAAATAGCCCAAAATGGACTTGGTTCGATCTCTTGATTTGGTGAGTTTTTCGTCGTTTTGATCCACGGATCTGCTACCTAAGAGCCCTCCCCACCCTCCCCTTAAGTTTTCCTAGCCGATTTGGTCAATTTCCCCACGATTTTGAGGAATTTCGAGCACCTTTTTCCCGCCCAGTTTCGATCTGGTTTTCAGGCCGGTCAACCGACCCGGATCGGTCCCAGCGCCGGTCTGACCGACCTCCCAACCGGCGGGAAAATTTCGCCCAAATTTCAAAATAATTCGTTTTCCTCATTTTCGTTTGGCCTTTTCTCCTTGTTGGTTGCTCCGATTTGAGGTGTTTGCGTGTAGCTCGACTCCTTCTTCGACGAGCACCTCGGAGCGACTCCCACCTTCCACTACTTCAACCGCAAGCCGTCACGAGCCTCAACGCCAAAGGTATAACTTGCGGCAAACCCCTCCTTTTCGCGCAACTAAACCTATCGGACCTAGCTCTCGACACATTGCGAGCTTGTACTAGTGTGATGCCAAGTGAACACCATAGCATTGTGAGCATCTTCCTCAACGGTCTCGGCTCAGGCAAAAAAGTCATATAAGAAAAAGCCAAGTCAAGAACCTCTTGTTATGCCTCCAAGTTCCAATATCCACGCTACTCAAGAAAGAAGGTGTCCGCTAGTACAAATCGGTGCTCATTCACGCAATTGAGCTAGTCGTCCTTCGAGCGGTGGTGTGACACGAGCTTAGTCTTTGTTAGGTCATACTTGCTCATCCCTAAAGTCGCACCATCCAAAGTCTCCACGTGTATGTTCTTGTGTTTGGGGTTTGTGTGGTTGGTTTCTTTCGTCATTGGATCATTGTGGTTATCTTCTACGTTTAACAATATCCTTTTCGGAGTTTCGTTTCCATTTGTCTTCCACTTTTTCCATACCCAAGCTCCTCATAAGTGTGTGTGTTGGAGGTTTTTTTCGGATCGTTCCTATCATACATTCTACCTTGGGAGTTCCTAGTCACTCACCGTAAAGCACGACGCTCAATACTATCTTCAAAAGGTAAGGGACGGTAGGATCAATCCTCGCTAACCACCATATACACAAGCTTGTGGCCTTCACAATGTCTAGGGAAATGGAGCAAGGAGGAGATCTCCATGACAATGACCCAATCTATGTCACACAAGCTCAACATCTAGCCCTTCAACGTTGCACTCGTGAGGCATTGGGCCGACTTGAAGAACGAATGGACGCCAAGATAACAAGCCTTGAGGAGCGTCTCGACAACAATTTCGAGGCTCTTAGGATGGAAATTGCTCGGATGCATGGGTCGTCGACATAGACATTCCTCGTCGTCAAGTGCAAGCGGGTTTGTCTCTTCGACAAGCTCAAGGTCGCGCCGCCATGACCCACACAACCATAATGTGGATGACCCTCATGTTGGACAAGAGCGTAGTGGTGGCTCTTCACATCAAAGTCGGCACTCTCACAATGATGATATCATGCCTCGTCAACAACATCAAGAGCGTCATCAACGCCGCGAGGAGTTTGACCCACCTCGACATCGCCAAGCTCGTGATCCATATCCACACCACCATTAGGATGCCTCGTCGTGACAAGGTCATCCACGAGCAAGGTCTCCACCGCTCCCTCATGATAAGCATCGTCATCCGGCGCACAATCAAGATGGACGTCAAGAGCGTCATGTGGAGGAACGCCAAGATCATCATGCGCAAGGAAACCCGCACCAAAACGTTGAGCACGCCAGCCAAAACCACATGGTAGATGAAGCGGAACTCGAACGACATCAGCGTCATCATGACGAGGACCTAGAGAGCCAAAGACGAGAAGCCCACATCGGCAACAACCGCCCTCAACGAGATCATGGTCGTGATAGTGTGCGGCACAACCATCCACACTTCAACGCGGAAGAGCGGTTCGGGAAGCTCAAATTCAACATGCCCAAGTTCTCCGGCACGAATGACCCCGAAGCTTACCTCTCTTGGGCTCTCAAGGTTGACAAAATCTTCCGCCTTCACAAATAACCCGAAGACAAGATGATAGCTATGGCATCACTAGAGTTCGAGGACTACGCACTCCTTTGGTGGGAACAAGTTCAAATTATTCATGAAGAGAATGGCGATGCCCCAGTTGACTCTTGGGAAGACATGAAGCGCGAGATGCGAGCACGCTTTGTCCCGCCACACTATACATGTGATCTTTTCAAGAAGCTACAAGAACTCAAGCAAGGCATCAAGTCCGTTGACGAGGTCAATGATGCGTGCAAGTGTAGAAGAATCTGAAGAGCAAACAATGGCACGTTTCATGAATGGCCTCAACTACCCCATCAAGAGGATCGTCGAGTTCCAACCTTACATTTCTCTCGTGGAGCTAGTACACCAAGCCACCAAGGCGGAGCGCCAAGTAGTGGATGACATCAAGTACAACAAGACCAAGGCCTACTTCGCCGCCAAGCCTACAACATCCACTCAACCGGCAACAACACAAGCTCCACAAGCTAACTCAAGACCTACCGCAAGACCTTCAAGTGCTTCTAGTCGACCTTCGACTTCTACCTTCAAGAAACCGTCACCGTCCATGCAATCCTCTCAAGTTTCCGCGGGCAAATCAAATGACATCACATGCTTCAAGTGTGGGGGCTGAAAGAGCATGGTTGCCCCCATGTGTTGTTTTGGTAATTAATGGCAATCTCTATGTACTAATGTGTGCTTTGAGTTATATTTGCAGTGTTGGTCCATAAGGAATGCTTGGACTCCATATGTTGGAGTCAAGGCTAAAAGAAGAAGACTATATGTTGATCAAGGCTAAGTGCAAGTTGATCAACATACAAGATTAGGTCATGTGAAGAAGAAGATCATTTGTTGATTAAGGCCAAGGTGTTTCTCCATGAGCATGAATCAAGAGGAAGATCCTATGTTGTCCATGGAGGATGGCGTCACGTGGTGATCGTCATCAAGATAAAGACCAAGTGAAGATATGTCGAAGAGTGCCTCTCCCATCTTGGTGTATGGGGGAGCAATATGCGAGTCTTCACCAAGCGGAGCACAATCAAGAAAGGTGATCCACTTGAGAGTATGCGAGTCTTCACCAAGCGGAGCACAATCAAGAAAGGTGATCCACTTGAGAGTAGATCAAGATCGTAATAATCTAGCTCAAGTGGAATGCGCAAGGCAAAGGTATGATCTTGATAGGGTTTCTATTTTACCGGTCTCGCGGTGTAGTTGGGAGACCGGGTTTTAGGATAGGTAACCGTACTATCAAGAGGGGCTCTCAAGTGAGCTTTAGCGTATCGGTCGTAGAGAGCTCAAACCTTTGCATCCTTGCGCATCACCTTTATTGGTTCCTATTTGGCTCTTATCGTAGTGTGGTATTGGTGCTTGTCGTGCTTTTCATGACAAGGCCAAGATCACCGAAAACGGTTCTCATATGAGTCTCCTCGGTGTTGGAGATTTTGCCGGTCCATCTATGCGGAAGGTTTCACTCTTCCATTTATTAGCAAAAATCTCCCCTTCTTGGTTTCAATATTTTCACTTGTTATTGGATAGCATTTGTCGTCCTCTTTCCAACAAAAGTGGTTTCATGTCATTCGGACTTCATTTGCAAAAGATATGGTTTTCCGGTTTTCATCATTTGGTTTTACCATATCTTATTGAACAATGATGTTTCTCTGCATATTCTTGTAGTGCTCGTTGTGACGATTCCAACGAGTCCAAGATTATCGAAAACGGAGTTCGGAAGTGAAAGTTATTGCAGTTTTAGTGTTGGAAGTTTTTGGACAGAATATTATAAAAAGAAAAGGAAAAAAGGGGGGCAGCCGGCCTCACCGTCGGCCTGGTCCGGCTCCCAGGCCGGCCCATTCGGCCAGCTCCCCGGCCACACGCCGGCCTGGTCCGGTTTCCCGGCCGGATCCCTCGGGTGGGCCTCCGGCCTCCGCGCCGGCCTGGGCCGGCTCCCAGGCCGGCCCACCCGGGTGGTCCTCTGCCTGCCTGCTGCCCCGGCCTCGCTGCCGGCCTGGGCCGGCTCCCAGGCCGGCCCACTCGGGTGACACACCGGCCCTCCTGCCGGCCTGGGCCGGCTGCCAGGCCGGCCCGATGGTTGTTTGCCTCCTTTTCTTTTTCCAACGGCTCCATTTTGGAGCCCCTATTTAAGGGGTTTCTTCCCCAAATAAACCCTAACTTTTGCCAACCTCTTGAGCTATTTTCTCCCTCCATTGTTGACCTTCTCAAGCTTGGCTTTCTCTCAATCTCTCCGATAGTTCTTGCTACTTTTTGAGAGAAAAGAGAGAGGAGATTTAGATCCTTGTTTCCACCAATTGATTTCTCCTCTAAGTGAGGAGAACACTTTGGATCTAGATCTTTGGAGTTTCTTGGTGTTCCTCCTTTGTTCTTCCTCTCTAATCCCTCCCAAGCATTAGTTGCTTTGGTTGGATTCGGGTTGGAAGAACTTGATCACTTAGTGTGTTCTTGCCATTGCATTAGTTGCATCGGTTTGAGTTCTCCACGGTGATTCGTGGAAAGTGAAGTTGAGAAGCTTGTTACTCTTGGGTACTTTGGTGTCCTAGAGCTTGTTCCTCTATGGCACGTTGGTACCCTAGACGGTTGTTTATTTCTCGAAGTCTTGGTGGCTCACGGGATTTGTTGGGAGCCTCCAATTGTGGAGTGTGGCTCAACCTTGTTAGCTTCGGAGTTGTGGTGTGTGCCTCGGCCTTGGGCATCGAGTCTTGGTGGCTCGGTGCATTTGGTGAAGACCCTCCAACTTGTGGAGTGTGCTTCATCCTTGTAAAGGTTCTTGTTGTCAACCTCAACGGCAACATAGTGACAAGTGTCTCGCCGCATTGGTGGTAAGACACAACGGAGATACGGTGTGCCATATCAAGGCTACTCGGTGTTTCACATTGGTGAACACCGCGCCGCTCCAACGGAGACTAGCTTCTATTGGGAAGTGAACTTGGGATAAATCATCGTGTCCAAGTGTCTCGGTATTTCTATACACGTGCTTCTTACTTATGCTATTTACTTTGTGATAGACGTTGAGCTTAAAGTCATATATCTTGCTATCACCTAGTTGATTATATTTCTTAGCATAAGTTGTTGGTGCACATAGGTGAACCTAGCTAGTTTAGATTTTGGCTTGATAAATTAAACGTTAGTTTTATTCCGCATTTATTCAAGCCTTAATCGTAATAATTTTAAATCGCCTATTCACCACCCCCCCCCCCCCTCTAGGCGACATCCGTGTCCTTTCAGAGGCCTTGGACACAAGTCATTTGAGTGTACCAATAAGAGAGTGATGATAGCCAATGACAATGGCGGATGGGACTCCATGAGTGAGGATGTGTCGTGGGGTTACTCTTTGACTACCCCACGGTGGTGATACCTGGGTCACGCCAAGTCCATCAACCCTATGGCGAGGGTCCAAGGAAGGCCCAAGAAGGACGACGTGCGGCCCAAGATAGTCGACGTTAGGTCATCGGCCTTGATCGTCCTGTAAGTGCCATCGGCACCGTTCACCCGAGACCCAGCCTATCATATAAAGGCTGGGAGGGTCCCTCGTCTAGGGTAACTTAACTTCAACTCATAGCCGCCATCTCAAACCCTAGCGAGATCCCCATCTCGCCATTGTAGCCACGCTCAACATCAATACCAGACAAGCAGGAAGTAGGGTGTTATCCTCCGGGAGCCTGAACCTGGGTAAACGCCTCGCCTGTTAGCCGTCGTGATCACCAGCGCTCATCTCTCTCCCCCTCAATCAACCCGGGGTACTCGATCCAGGGATTTGCCGAGTCCCAACCTCGTCAATTGGCGTCGTCTGTGGAAAAGAACGAGCGCTGGGACCATGGTCGCACCGGCTCCATCAACCTTGAAGATCGACGTCTGCACCAGGGAGCCAACCTGCCTCGGCTCCCTCGAGTACGTCAGCCACCCGCCGGCCCATCGCTCGGTGTATGCTGAACTGTGTGAAGGTATGTGGATCACCTTTGGTACCATGCACTACCTCATAAATAGCTACGGAACACTCCGATCTACGGTGGCCGCGCTACGCGCGGAGACGACACCCGCATCTGCATCAACTACATCAACCACGCCCTCACCTGCCGTGGAGATCGCATCTGCTGCGAATGCAACGATCGCGTCTTCGACCGCCGCGAAGATCGCATCTGCCGCGACTACGACGACCACGTCATCACCTGCCGTGATCGCATCTACCGCGACTGCGGCGATCGCATCTTCGACTGCCGCAAAGATCGCGCTCGTCTCGACTGCACCAACTGCCTCCATGGCAAAGATCGCGCCCAATGCGACCACGACACCCGCATCTCCGGCTGCCAAGGAGACCGCATCGGCTGCGACCCCTGCGCGGATCCAGTCTACCTCGACTACCTCGATCGCGTCGCGGGCAAGGCCAAGATCTACATCGACTCCGACTACGTCAGCCACGGCTTCGCGCCGCGAGATCATCCGCAAGCCAATCGCACCCGCGCCGACGACAGCGACTCCACTCCTCGCGTCCACGGTGAAGGTCGCGAAACTCTACGGGAAGAGCCTCAATGGCGACTGTGGTACCCACCACGTTGCAGCCATTTTCGACTCCGAGCACGGCTCGGACGACGGAAGCAGCAGTGGAAGCATCAGCCCCACTTCCCAGATGTACCCCGCACAAGTCTACATGGCCGGCCCGTCGCGGGACAACGGCGACGAACCCGCATATCCACTGGAGGTGGTCATGCTGGACCAGACGACGCGACTCACCATCACCCGCGACATGGCAATCAGAGCCCTGAAACACGTTGAGGAGGGCACGTACCCCCCACCAGACGCACCCCGAGAGGACCTTATGGCGGTCCAGTACCTGCTGCGGAAGGAAGGCGAACGACTCCGCACAGAGAAGGCCGAGCTACTCCGACGCAAGGAGGAAGCCGACGCGGCGAGTGCCAGGAGGGCCGCTTATTCATTCACAGCTGCCTCGACAGAGGTCTCGCAAGGAGCAAGGCGCCACAGGGCCCGCGTGCCCCGGATGACAGAGGCTGAACGCGCCGGAATCACCCGCAACCTCGAGTCGTCATACATGACTGAAGACGCGGACGGGATACCCGTCCCCAAAACACCCGGAGCTGCCCTCTTGGCGGTCGAAACATACCTGCGACTGACGCAGCCGCCTGAGGGTGACGCCCGTGCTCTCCTCCACAAGCAACAAATCATGTCCATCAAGGCAGTTGAAGAAGCTCTGGCGAACAAGGCGCCAACAGAAAGGGCACAAGAAAATCGAGGTCGTCGCGACCGCGAACCCGCAACACTCGCAAGCCCAGCTCCAAGACAACCGCGACAGCCGCAGCCAGGCGAAGACCTCCGCAACGTCATCACACAGAGGACGGTAGACCGCAACCACACCCAGCGGACGGTCAGCACACCTAATACTGACGACCGCGACGATAGTGACTTCGGGCCACGCGGCGCCGCATGCTTCAGCTTCAACATCCGCGACACAAGAATGCCCAAGGGCTTCAAGCTCACGGCAGAGGCGGTCAAGTACGATGGAAAGCAGGACCCGAGAGACTGGCTGGAGGACTACCTCATAGCCTGCAGTTGCCAGGGCGGTACTTCGACTACAGCCATGCAGTACATCCAGCTGATGCTCACAGGATCTGCACGCAGGTGGCTCAACACCCAACCCAAGGACGCCTTCAGCACGTGGGACGAGTTCGCGGATGCCTTCGTTAAAAGCTTCCTGGGGACGTCCTCAAGACCGACAACTTTCGTCAAGCTCCAAGCATGCAAGCAAGGACGAGATGAGCCACTCCGGTCGTACATCCAGCGATGGACCCTGCTCCGCAACACCATGGAAGCCAACTCGGAAGACCGAGTGATGGATGCCTTCATGCACGGCGTCTACCGCCGCGACCTCCGCGAGGAATTTGGTAGGCTCCGGCCGAGAAACATGATTGAGCTCATGAAGATAGCCAACCAGTGGGCAGACGGAGAGGACTCGGTCCGTGATACTTCACGTCACTCCCCAAGAGACGAGGCCGGACCAAGCAACTGGCGGGAAGGACGCCAGAAGAAGAAGCCGCGTTACCACAGCAATGACTCAATAGAGTTAGTAGCGGCGGGATTCGAAACCCCCCGCGAGGATGAAGCACGCGACAGCAGTCGCCAGTACAGTCGAAGCGGCGATGACCAGAATCGCCAATATGGCCAAGAGCAATTCACCCGAAGCGGTGGCAGCACCTACCGTGGCGACGGAAGCCGCAAACGAGAGTGGCAGAGGCGCATGCTGACTCCGGAGGAAGAGCTGGAGCAACCCTGCAAGCACCATATGTTCAGGAACCCGGAAACGGGCAAGTGGGGGTCCCGCCACCTGTTAAAGGACTGCAAAAAGGCACGCAGGATATACCAGGCAATGCAGAAGATAGTCGCTCCGCAAGCCACGCAGTTGACTCTCCAGGCAGCACCCGCAGCGCAGCCAGTCGCGCAGCTGGCTCTCCAAGCAGCACCCGCACCCATGCCTGCAGTCGCTAATCCAGCACAGGCAGCGGGAGCTTTCTATCAGCAACAGCAGCCGCAGCAAGAGGCCCCTGACGCATATCCAGCGGCACGCGGACAGCTCAACATGATACAGAAGGTGCGCCCTTCAAACAGGACCCAGAAGATCATCACCCGCCAAGTTTACCAGGCTGTCACTTGTCCACCTGCAGTACCCCAATACCTGAGAGGGTCAGAGACACCAATCACGTTCTCCAGAGCAGATCACCCGCCTGCGGTACCACGACCCGGGCACGCCGCTCTGGTAGTCGAAGCTCTGATCGGGGATTACACCTTGAAAAAGGTGTTCATGGACGGAGGCAGCGGCATCAACATTATCTTCGCCGACACCCTCAGAAGGATGAACAGGCCAACAACAAACTTGAAAACATCAGAGACCACCTTCCATGGCATAGTACCAGGGCAAGCAGTCACGCCCATGGGAACAATCACGCTCGACGTCATCTTCGGCACACCTGACAACTTCCAGAGGGAGGCGATCGACTTCGAGGTAGTCGATTGGAAGTCGCAATACCATGCGATACTCGGGCGCCCAACCTTCGCCAGATTCATGGCGATACCTCATTACGCCTACCTTATGCTCAAGATGCCTGGACCCAAGGGCGTCATCACGGTGCACGGCGACTTCGACCGCTCCCATAGCTGCGACCGCGAATTCAGCCAGATCTCTGAGTTCTTCGGAATGGAGGAGCACCTTGCGATAATGGCAGTCGACAACGACAAAACCATCTTCCCGCCACGCAAGAAGCCAGCCAAGGACTCCGCCTTCAACACGACTGACGACACAAGAACCCATCAAGTCCACCCGATGGACGCCAGCAAGATAGTCAAGGTGTCGACAAGCCTGCCTATCGCATAGGAAGGCGCGCTCGTCGAGTTTCTACGTGAGAACTGGGAGATCTTCGCCTGGCAACCTTCTGACATGCCAGGCATACCCAGGAAATTCGCCGAGCACTCCTTACGCGTCCACAAGGATGCCAGACCCGTCAAGCAGACCATGCGACCTTTTTCGGGTCCCAAACGAGACGCCATCAGCAAGGAGCTCGACCGGCTGCTCCACGCCGGGTTCATCCGAGAGATCAAGGACTCGGACTGGGTAGCGAACCCGGTCCTGGTGGAGAAGAAGACGAAGAAACTCCGCATGTGCGTCGACTTCACCGCCATTAACAAGTGCTGCCCCAAGGACCACTTCCCGCTCCCGCGGATAGACCAGATCATCGACTCGACTGCAGGCTGTGCACGCCTATCCTTCCTGGACGCCTACTCCGGGTACCAGCAGATCAGGATGAAAGTCGAAGATGAAGAGAAGACTGTGTTGGAGATATGCCCAAGAGGCAATAATAAATGATTATTGTTTATCATATTTCTCCGTTCATGATATGTTTAATTCCATGCTAAAATTGTATTAACCGGAAACAAATACATGTGTGGAATATAAACGGTAATGTGTCCCTAGTCTTTCCTCTTGTGACTAGTTCGTTTGATTAAGTGATGGTTAGATGTTTCCTAACCATGGATTTATGAATCGCTTAATAAACGAAGTTTGTATCATAGGTGATGATATAATGGACAAGACTCAAATTAAATAGATGTCGAATATAGTTTCCTTAGACCATGAGATTATGTCACTCCCGTTTATCGGAGGAGAGCTTTGTGGACATCAAACGTCACTTCGTAACTGGGTGATTATAAAGGTGGCTTTCAGGTTCTCTGATGATAGGTTGTTGGGTGACATGTTTCAAGACTGGGATTTGTTCATCCAACAGTTGGATAGATATCTCTGGGCCCTCTCGGTAGGATAGCATCCAAACGCTTGCAAGCATATGACTAAGTGGCTAGTCATAAGGGATCCTATTCTATGGGAACGAGTAAAGAGAACTTGTCGGTAACGAGATTAATCAGATATGGAGATATCGGTGGATTGAATCTCGGACAAGTAATATATCGTGAAACAAAAGGAATCGTATATGGATTAATTGAATCCCGGACATTGTGGTTCGACTAGTAAAGTACTTCGTCGAATATGTAGGAATTAATATGGACATCCCGGTCCCGCTATTAATATGACATATTCGCGAACCCGCAGAGTCACACACTTAACGTTCGATGTAGTTAGGGTTCGAGATAAATGATGGTGAGAACGAATATTGATTCGGAGTCCCGGATAGGATCCCGGACGTCACGAGGAGTTCCGGAGTGGTCCGGAGAATAAGATTCATATAAGGAAAGTTGTTTCCGGAGGATAAGAAAGGTTCGGGAATTTATCGGTAAAGTACCGGAATGTTCTAGAAGGTTCTAGAGGGGTCTAGAAGTGGGGCCCATAGGAGTATGGGGCCCATATGGAAAAAGGGGGCAGTGGGCTGGCCTATTGGGCCAGCCGCACCACCACCACATTGGCCCACCCGGGCCATGCTTCTAGAAGCAAGGGGGGGGCCGGCCGAACCCTAGAGGTGGCTTGGGGGCCAAGCCACCCCCCCTTGCGCCGGCCCTAGGAGGGGAGGGGCGCACCCCCCCTTGGCCTCCTATATAAGGAGGGGCAAGGGGAGGGGTGCCGCACCCTTTGCCTCCCCCCAAGGTGCTAGCCGCCGGCCTCCCCTCCTCTAGCCGCACCCCTCCTCCTCCTCTCTCCCGACACCGCTTGGCGAAGCCCTGTCCAATCTCCACCATACACACCACGCCACCGTCGTCGTGCTGTTGATCTCGAGCCTCTCCACCACCTCTTGCGGGATCAAGAACGTGGAGTCTTCATCGAGCTGAACGTGTGGATCTCTCGGAGGCGTTGCTCGTGCGGCGCTTGGATAACACATCTCCTCGCGACTAGATAAGTCTAGTTGCGGGGATCGACTAGCCAACCCCTGCCTCGACAAAACGCTCACGGTTTTCTTCGAGGGTGAGATTCGATCTCCTTCTTGCTACCAACCTCTCGTAGATCGGATCTAGATGTTGGGTTTATTCCGCTATCTTTGCGTAGGAAAATTTTTGTTTTCTATGCTGCGACCCTACAGTGGTATCAGAGCCTAGATCTATTCGTAGATGTTGGTGCGATTAGACACAAGTGTTGTGGGCGTTGATAATTTGAGTTTGCTACCTTCTCGCGTGCACTTTGCATCTTTGCGGTACTGTAAGATTGAAGCGGCCCGGACCAACTTTACTCGTCCACGCACGAGAGACCGGTTCCACGACTGACATGCAACTTGTTTTGCATAAGTGGCTGGCGGGTGTCTGTTTCTCTTGCTTTAGTGAAGATGCAATTTTCAATGGAAGGCCTTTCAAAAGGATGAGTAAATCAGCAACTATTTTATCACCGTTGTGGCTTTGCGTAGATTAGAACGGTTCTATCTAATGACCCATTAGAAGCCACGTAAAAATTGCATAAACAAAGTAGAGGCGTCTAACTTGTTTTTGCAGGGTTTGTGATATGGTATGGCCTCAAGATATGATTATGTGATGTATGCAATGATCATGTTTTGTAATTATCACGACTTGCATGTCGATGAGTACGGCAACCGGCAGGAGCCTTATGGTTGTCTTTGATTTATTGTATGACCTGCGTGTCACTTTAAACACCATGTAATTGCTTTACTTTATTTGCTAAGAGTAGCCAATAGTAGTAGTTGCAATAGTTGGTGAAGACAACCATGGTGATGGCGTTTGAGCTGGTGATGATGGAGATCATGCCGGTGCTTTGGAGATGGAGATCAAAGGCACAAGAAAAGGCTATACCATGTCACAATATTGAATTGCATGTGATGTTAATCCAATTATGCACCTTATGGTTTATGCTTAGATACGATCTCGACGGTAGCATGATAAGGTGATCTCTCACGTCAATATCAAGAAGTGTTCTCCCCTAGTATGCGCCGTTGCGAAAGTTCGTCGTTTTGAAGCACCACGTGATGATCGGGTGTGATAGATTCTACGTTCACATACAACGGGTGCAAGCCAGTTTGCACATGCAGAAATACTACGGTTTCCTTGACGAGCCTAGCATGTACAGACATGGCCTCGGAACACAAGAGCCGAAAGGCTAAACACGAGTCATATGAATGATATGATCAACATGGAGATGTTCACCATTTGAAACTGTGCCACTTCACGTGATGATCGGTTGTGGTGTAGTGGATTTTGGATCGTGTGTCACTAAACAACCAGAGAGATGTTGAGTTTAGTGGGAGTTCGTTTTATAATTAGATTATCTTTCGAACACAATATCATGAACATAGTCTAAACACCTTGCAAATAATGTTGTAGATCAATGGCCCTTCCCAACATCACCATGAACTTTAACGCGTTCCTAGAGAAAGACAAGCTGAAAGACGATGGAAGCAATTTCTCGGATTGGTTTATGAATCTGAAAATTATCCTCAAAGCTGCCAAGAAACTGTATGTCCTAGATGCACCGCTAGGTGAGGCTCCAGCAGAGGGAGCGGCTGAAGACATTAGGAATGTCTGGGCAGCCCGTTCAGAGGACCACGAGATAGTTAAGTGCGGTCTGTTGTACGGCTTAGGACCTAAGCTTCAAAAGCGTTTTTAGCACCATGGCGTTCATCAGATGATCGTTGATCTGAAAGCTATGTTTCAGACTCAAGCCAAGGTGGAGAGGTATGAAGCCTCTTCTAAGTTCTTTAGCTGTATGATGGAAGAGAACAGTTCCGTCAGTGAACACGTGCTCAAGATGTCTGGGTACGGTGATCGTCTGGCGCAGCTGGGTGTTGTGATTCCCAATGAGTTGGGGATTGACCGTGTTCTCCAGTCACTTCCACCAAGCTACAAGAGCTTTGTGATGAACTATAACATGCAAGGGATGGAGAAAACTCTCCCTGAGCTTTTCGCGATGTTAAAAACCGCGGAAGTGGAAATCAAGAAGGAGCATCAAGTGTTGATGGTCAATAAGACCACCAGTTTCAAGAAAAAGGGCAAAAGAGACAACTTCAAGAGGGACGGCAAGCGAGTTGCCGGGTCTGCGAGGAAGTCAAGGAAGGGCCCTAAGTCTGATACTGAGTGCTTCTACTGCAAGGGAACCGGACACTGGAAGCGGAACTGCCCCAAGTATCTGGCGGACAAGAAGGCTGGCACCGTCAAACAAGGTATATTTGATATACATGTTATTGATGTGTATTTAACAAGTGATCGTAGTAGCACCTGGGTATTTGATACTGGTTCGGTTGCTAATATATGTAACTCGAAACAGGAGCTGCGGAATAGACGGCGCTTGGCAAGGGACGAGGTGACGATGCGAGTTGGAAATGGATCAAAAGTTGAAGTCATCGCTGTCGGCACACTCCCTCTGCATTTACCATCGGGATTAGTTTTAAACCTTAATAATTGTTATTATGTGCCTGCGTTGAGCATGAACATTATATCTGGATCTTGTTTATTGCGAGACGGTTATTCATTTAAGTCTGAAAACTTTGGTATTTCGATTTATATGGATAATACTTTTTATGGTCATGCACCTGAGAGGAATGGTTTATTGGATCTCGATAGTAGTGATACGCATGTTCATAACATTGATGCCAAAAGATGCAAAGTGAATAATGATAATACCACATTTTTGTGGCACTGCCGTTTGGGTCATATTGGTGTAAAGCACATGAAGAAACTCCATTCTGATGGACTTTTGGATTCACTTGATTTTGAATCATTTGAAACTTGCGAACCATGCCTTATGGGTAAGATGACTCGAACACCCTTCTCCGGCACGATGGAGAGAGCAACAGACTTGTTGGAAATCATACATACCGATGTGTGTGGGCCGATGAGTGTTGCAGCGCGCGGTGGATATCGTTACTTCTTAACCTTCACCGATGATTTGAGTAGATATGGGTATATTTACTTAATGAAACATAAGTCTGAAACGTTCGAAAAGTTCAAAGAATTTCAGAGTGAAGTTGAGAACCATCGTAACAAGAAAATAAAGTTTCTTCGATCTGATCGTGGAGGGGAATATTTGAGTTACGAGTTTGGCATGCATTTAAAGACGTGTGGAATTGTTTCACAACTCACGCCACCCGGAACACCACAGCGTAATGGTGTGTCTGAGCGTCGTAATCGAACCTTATTGGATATGGTGCGATCTATGATGTCTCACACAGATCTGCCACTATCATTTTGGAGCTATGCATTAGAGACAGCCGCATTCACATTAAATAGGGCTCCATCAAAATCCGTTGAGACGACTCCATATGAGTTATGGTTTGGCAAGAAGCCAAAGTTATCGTTTCTCAAAGTTTGGGGTTGCGATGCTTATGTGAAAAAGCTTCAACCTGATAAGCTCGAACCCAAATCGGAAAAGTGCGTCTTCATTGGATACCCTAAGGAAACTATTGGGTATACCTTCTACCACAGAACTGAAGGCAAGATTTTCGTTGCCAAGAATGGTTCCTTTCTAGAGAAGGAGTTTCTCTCGAAAGAAGTGAGTGGAAGGAAGATAGAGCTTGACGAGGTTATTGAACCTGTTCTTGAGATGCCGAGTAGCGCTGAACTGGAAGGTGTTCCAGAACAGCCATCGCCACCTGAAGAAGGAGCAGATGATGGTGATCATGCTGTTCCAGTCAAGGCTGCTATTGAACCTCGCAGATCAACGAGGGAACGTACCGCCCCTGATCGGTATGACCCCGTCATGAATGTCATGTTGTTAGACAATGATGAACCTGCGAATTATGAGGAAGCAATGATGAGCCCAGACTCCGATAAATGGCTAGGAGCCATGAAATCCGAAATGGAATCCATGTATGAAAACCAAGTATGGACTTTGGTAGACTTACCTAACGACCGTAAGGCCGTTGAGAACAAATGGATATTCAAGAGAAAGACAGACGCTGACGGAAACGTCACCGTGTATAAAGCTCGACTTGTCGCAAAAGGTTTCCGACAAATTCAAGGAGTTGACTACGATGAGACATTCTCACCCGTAGCGATGCTGAAATCTGTTCGGATTATGTTAGCAATTGCCGCATATTATGACTATGAGATTTGGCAAATGGATGTGAAGACCGCGTTCCTTAATGGTCACATTAAGGAAGAGTTGTACATGGTACAGCCCGAAGGTTTTGTTGATCCAAAGGATGCTAACAAGGTATGCAAACTTCAGAGATCCATCTATGGACTGAAGCAAGCATCGCGGAGTTGGAATCTCCGGTTTGATGAGGTGATCAAAGGGTTTGGATTTGTCCAAACTTATGGAGAAGCCTGTATTTACAAGAAAGTGAGTGGGGGTTTCAGTTGCATTTCTAATACTATATGTGGATGACATATTATTGATTGAAAATGATGTTACACTACTTGAAAGTGTAAAGTCTTATTTGAATAAGAGTTTTTCAATGAAAGACCTTGGAGAAGCTGCATATATTTTAGGCATAAAGATCTATAGAGATAGGTCAAAGCGCCTAATTGGGCTTTCACAGAGTACATACCTTGACAAGGTTCTGAAGAAGTTCAGAATGGAAAATTCAAAGAAGGGGTTCTTACCAATGTTGCAAGGAAAGGTCCTGAGTAAGACTCAGAGTCCTGTTACGGCAGAAGATAGAGAGATAATGGACAAGGTTCCTTATGCCTCTGCGATAGGCTCTATCATGTATGCCATGCTGTGTACTAGACCAGATGTGTGCCATGGTGTAAGTTTGACTAGCAGGTACCAAAGTGATCCAGGAGTGGAACACTGGTCAGCTGTCAAGAATATCCTTAAGTATCTAAATAGAACTAAGGAAATGTTTCTCGTATATGGAGGTGACCAAGAGCTTGTCGTAAGGAGTTACGTCGATGCTAGTTGGGACACAGATCCGGATGATTCTAAGTCTCAGTCCAGATATGTGTTTATTCTGAATGGTGGCGCTGTGAGTTGGAGGAGTTCCAAGCAGAGCGTGGTGGCGAAATCTTCAACAGAAGCGGAGTATGTTGCAGCCTCGTCGGCAGCAAGTGAAGCAGTCTGGATGAAGGAGTTCCTCTCAGAGCTGAGCGTGGTTCCAAGTGCGTCAAGACCTCTGGCCCTGTACTGTGATAATACAGGTGCAATAGCTCTTGCCAAGGACCCGACTTCACACAAGAATACCAAGCATATCAAGCGCCGCTATCACAATTTGCGTGAGAATGTCAAGGATGGTGACATAGAGATTTGCAAGGTGCATACGGATCTGAATGTGGCAGACCCGTTGACTAAACCTCTTCCACGAGCAAAACATGATCAACACCGAGAGGCCATGGGTGTTAGATTGCTACAAATGTAAACTAGATTATTGACTCTAGTGCAAGTGGGAGACTGTTGGAGATATGCCCAAGAGGCAATAATAAATGATTATTGTTTATCATATTTCTCCGTTCATGATATGTTTAATTCCATGCTAAAATTGTATTAACCGGAAACAAATACATGTGTGGAATATAAACGGTAATGTGTCCCTAGTCTTTCCTCTTGTGACTAGTTCGTTTGATTAAGTGATGGTTAGATGTTTCCTAACCATGGATTTATGAATCGCTTAATAAACGAAGTTTGTATCATAGGTGATGATATAATGGACAAGACTCAAATTAAATAGATGTCGAATATAGTTTCCTTAGACCATGAGATTATGTCACTCCCGTTTATCGGAGGAGAGCTTTGTGGACATCAAACGTCACTTCGTAACTGGGTGATTATAAAGGTGGCTTTCAGGTTCTCTGATGATAGGTTGTTTTGGGTGACATGTTTCAAGACTGGGATTTGTTCATCCAACAGTTGGATAGATATCTCTGGGCCCTCTCGGTAGGATAGCATCCAAACGCTTGCAAGCATATGACTAAGTGGCTAGTCATAAGGGATCCTATTCTATGGGAACGAGTAAAGAGAACTTGTCGGTAACGAGATTAATCAGATATGGAGATATCGGTGGATTGAATCTCGGACAAGTAATATATCGTGAAACAAAAGGAATCGTATATGGATTAATTGAATCCCGGACATTGTGGTTCGACTAGTAAAGTACTTCGTCGAATATGTAGGAATTAATATGGACATCCCGGTCCCGCTATTAATATGACATATTCGCGAACCCGCAGAGTCACACACTTAACGTTCGATGTAGTTAGGGTTCGAGATAAATGATGGTGAGAACGAATATTGATTCGGAGTCCCGGATAGGATCCCGGACATCACGAGGAGTTCCGGAGTGGTCCGGAGAATAAGATTCATATAAGGAAAGTTGTTTCCGGAGGATAAGAAAGGTTCGGGAATTTATCGGTAAAGTACCGGAATGTTCTAGAAGGTTCTAGAGGGGTCTAGAAGTGGGGCCCATAGGAGTATGGGGCCCATATGGAAAAAGGGGGCAGTGGGCTGGCCTATTGGGCCAGCCGCACCACCACCACATTGGCCCACCCGGGCCATGCTTCTAGAAGCAAGGGGGGGCCGGCCGAACCCTAGAGGTGGCTTGGGGGCCAAGCCACCCCCCCTTGCGCCGGCCCTAGGAGGGGAGGGGCGCACCCCCCCTTGGCCTCCTATATAAGGAGGGGCAAGGGGAGGGGTGCCGCACCCTTTGCCTCCCCCCAAGGTGCTAGCCGCCGGCCTCCCCTCCTCTAGCCGCACCCCTCCTCCTCCTCTCTCCCGACACCGCTTGGCGAAGCCCTGTCCAATCTCCACCATACACACCACGCCACCGTCGTCGTGCTGTTGATCTCGAGCCTCTCCACCACCTCTTGCGGGATCAAGAACGTGGAGTCTTCATCGAGCTGAACGTGTGGATCTCTCGGAGGCGTTGCTCGTGCGGCGCTTGGATAACACATCTCCTCGCGACTAGATAAGTCTAGTTGCGGGGATCGACTAGCCAACCCCTGCCTCGACAAAACGCTCACGGTTTTCTTCGAGGGTGAGATTCGATCTCCTTCTTGCTACCAACCTCTCGTAGATCGGATCTAGATGTTGGGTTTATTCCGCTATCTTTGCGTAGGAAAATTTTTGTTTTCTATGCTGCGACCCTACAGACTGCATTTATCACACCCCATGGTGTGTTCTGCTACCAAATGATGCCCTTCGGGTTGAAGAACACTGGAGCCACATACCAGCGCACGATGCAAGCCTGCCTGAAGGAGCTAATAGGACAGACCGTCCAAGTCTACGTCGACGACATAGTTGTCACCACTCGAACGGAGGACAGTTTAATCGCTGACCTCTGCAAAGTCTTCGCCGCACTCAACGAGTATCAGATCAAGCTGAATCCGGACAAGTGTGTTTTCGGCGTGCCAGCCGGAGAATTGCTCGGGTACCTCGTCTCTGCAAGAGGAATTGAAGCCAACCCTGAGAAGGTGCAAAACATACTCGCAATGCCAGCACCGACCAAGCTTCATGAAGTGAAACGCCTAGCCGGCCGAGTCGCAGCTCTCAGCCGGTTCATTAGTAAGTTGGGAGAAAAGGCCCTGCCTTTCTACCAACAGATGAAAAAGACGGATAGATTCGAGTGGACAGAAGAAGCACAAGACGCCTTCGACCAGCTCAAGAAAACTCTCACGACCCCTCCAGTACTGGTGGCACCACTGGAGAACGAGCCGCTGTACCTATACGTGTCAGCCACGAACAGAGTGGTCAGCACAATACTCGTAGTCGAACGAGGAGAAGAAGGGCACAGTCACCCTGTTCAGCGGCCTGTCTACTTCCTCAGCGAGGTGCTAACCTTGTCCAAGCAGCGGTACCCGCACTACCAGAAGCTGGCTTACGGAGTCTTCATGACATCAAGGAAGGTCGTCCACTACTTCTCCGAGCACCCCATCACAGTGGTAAGCTCCTCTGGGCTCTCCGACATCCTCACCAACCAAGCCGCGACAAGACGAGTCGCCAAGTGGGTTGTTGAGTTAGGACCCTGGGGGCTGAAGTATGCGCACCCGAAGGCAATCAAGGCTCAAGTTCTTCCAGAGTTCACCGCAGAGTGGATAGAGGCCCAGCTGCCAGACATACCCGACTTGTCCAACGC
Organism: Puccinellia tenuiflora; assembly: GCA_012064385.1. Taxonomy (NCBI): domain Eukaryota; kingdom Viridiplantae; phylum Streptophyta; class Magnoliopsida; order Poales; family Poaceae; genus Puccinellia; species Puccinellia tenuiflora. Next base: position 477,141 of record QRDG01000718.1, read on the forward strand.
ATGGACAATGTACTTCGATGGGTCCAAGAAGTTCAGATCAGCAGGGGCGCGAGTCGTCCTCATCTCACCCAAAGGCGACAAACTGAAGTACGTACTACAGATGGACTTCCCAACACCCTCCAACAACGAGGCAGAGTACGAAGCCCTAATCCATGGCATGCGAATGGCCAAAAACTGCGGCGCAACTCACCTCATGATCTACGGAGACTCCTACCTTGTCGTGCAGCAAACCATGAAGCAATGTGATGCCATCGCCGACAACATGATAGCCTACAGGGACCTATACAACTAGTTGGAAGGCACCTTCGACGGCTACGAGCTGCGGCACATCGGCCGCGAGAGCAACGAGGAAGCCGACACCCTCGCCAACCTCGGCTCAGACAAAGCACCGGTGCCACCCGGAGTCTTCCTCGAGTGCATCACGCAACGCTCCATCAAGCTCCGACCTGCGCCGGAATCCTCTACACCGACAACGAACACCACCAACCCGCCCAGCACAGAGAAGGAACCCATGGAGGTAATGCTGGCCGAACCCACATGGACAAGCCCGTACCTGGCCTACATATTGCATCAGAAGGTGCCAACGAACCCAGTCGAAGCCAAGCGCGTCATCCGCCGCTCAAAGAGCTTCACCGTCATCAACGGGGAACTTTACAAGCGAAGCATCTCAGGAGTCCTCCAAAGGTGCATCGACCCAGTCGACGGTCAAGCCATCTTACTCGAGATCCACGCCGGCATCTGTGGACACCACGCCAGCAGTCGAGCCTTGGTGGCTAAAGCCCTACGAGCAGGGTTCTACTGGCCCACCGCAATGCAAGACGCAGAAGAACTTGTGAGGAAATGCATCAGCTGCCAGGAGTTCGCCAACAAGCCGCACGCACCAGCATCAGCACTGAAGACCATACCACTCGCATGGCCCTTCGCTCAATGGGGGCTCGACATGGTGGGTCCACTCAAGAAGTCTTCTCCGGGCGGACACACTCATCTCCTGGTGGCAGTCGACAAGTTCACGAAGTGGATCGAAGTCGCTCCCATCACAAGTTCGACTGCCTCCTCGGCAGTTAACTTCATCAGGTCGATAATCTTCAGGTTCGGCGTACCACACAGCATCATCACCGACAACGGCTCGAACTTCACAGCCGAAGAATTTAAGGACTTCTGTTCTGACCAAGGCATCAAGCTCAACTACGAATCTGTCTCGCACCCGCATTCCAACGGACAAGTCGAGAAAGCCAATGGCCTAGTCTGCAAGGGCATAAAGAGGCGCCTGCGAGTACCATTGAGGCGCGCTGCAGGTGCCTGGGTCGAAGAGCTGCCATCAGTGCTGTGGAGTCTGCGTACCACGCCAAACAGATCTACCCAGTATACGCCATTCTTCATGGTGTACGGCGCTGAAGCAGTCCTGCCGTGCGACATCAAGTTCGACGCCCCCCGAGTGGTGGCCTACGATGAGTCTGATGCAGAAAAGCACTCGAACATGACATGGACACCCTGGACGAAGCACGCGACATCGCCCTTACCCGCACAGCAGTGTATCAGCAAGACCTGCGCAACTATCACGGGAGGCGACTGCGGCCCAGAGCGTTCGTCCCTGGTGATCTTGTCCTCCGTCTCAAGCAGAAGAAGGTGCACAAACTTGCCTCCCCGTGGGAGGGTCCATACATCGTGACAGAGGCAATCGGCGGCGGACCTTACCGACTGAAGGACTCGAAGACGGGGGCAGTCTGCAACAACCCGTGGAACGTTGCGCAACTGCGCCGCTTCTACGCCTGATCGACCCCAATTTGTAAGAGTACAATGTCAAGAAGCGGCAGGTTTCAGACGCAATCTTTCCCTCGCCAGGGTACCCGAGGGGACTGGAAGGGTTTTAATGAGGCGGCCTGCTCGCAAAAATCAATAAAGTGATTTGAGGAACAAGCTCTCCCCTCTACTTTTATCAGCAAGCAACATAAACCTAGGCCGCCACCTGATGCGCTCGGGGGCTGCGCCATACAGGTCAACTCGAAAATCCTCAGCCGCCACCCAAACCACTCGGGGGCTGCGCCGCACAGGTCTAAGTCAACCTAGGCCGCCACCCGAACCACTCGGGGGCTGCGCCATACAGGTCCAACCCTAAAATCCTCGGCCGCCACCCGAACCACTCGAGGGCTGCGCCGCACAAGTCTAAGTCAACCTAGGCCGCCACCCGAACCACTCGGGGGCTGCGCCATACAGGTCCAACCCTAAAATCCTCGGCCGCCACCCGAACCACTCGGGGGCTGCGCCGCACAGGTCTAAGTCAACCTAGGCCGCCACCCGAACCACTCGGGGGCTGCGCCACACAGGTCCAACCCTAAAATCCTCGGCCGCCACCCGAACCACTCGGGGGCTGCGCCGCACAGGTCTAAGTCAACCTAGGCCGCCACCCGAACCACTCGGGGGCTGCGCCATACAGGTCCAACCCTAAAATCCTCGGCCGCCACCCGAACCACTCGGGGGCTGCGCCGCACAGGTCTAAGTCAACCTAGGCCGCCACCCGAACCACTCGGGGGCTGCGCCATACAGGTCCAACCCTACAATCCTCGGCCGCCACCCGAACCACTCGGGGGCTGCGCCGCACAGGTCTAAGTCAACCTAGGCCGCCACCCGAACCACCCGGGGGCTGCGCTACACAGGTCCAATCCTAAAATCCTCAGCCGCCACCCGAACCACTCGGGGGCTGCGCCGCACAGGTCTAAGTCAACCTAGGCCGCCACCCGAACCACTCGGGGGCTGCGCTATACAGGTCCAACCCCAAAATCCTCGGCCGCCACCCGAATCACTCGGGGGCTGCGCCGCACAGGTCTAAGTCAACCTAGGCCGCCACCCGAACCACTCGGGGGCTGCGCCACACAGGTCCAACCCCAAAATCCTCGGCCGCCACCCGAATCACTCGGGGGCTGTGCCGCACAGGTCTAAGTCAAAACCTAGGCCGCCACCCGAACCACTCGGGGGCTGCGCCATACAGGTCCAACCCTAAAATCCTTGGCCGCCACCCGAACCACTCGGGGGCTGCGTCGTACAGGTCTAAGTCAACCTAGGTCGCCACCCGATGCACTCGGGGGCTGCGCCACATAGGTCCAACTCAAAAAGCCACGGCCGCACCCGACGCACTCGGGGGCTGCGCCGCACAGGTCTGACTCAAAAATCCTCGGCCACACCCGACGCACTCGGGGGCTGCGCCGCACAGGTCTGACTCGAAAACGTCTCGGCCGCACCCGAAGCACTCGGGGGCTGCGCCGCACAGGCCTGACTCGACACACCTTGGCCACACTCGATCCGCTCGGGGGCTGCGCCACACAGGTTTGCAGAGGTCTACAAGATACAATTTATTCACTCGGAGGCTTCGACCACCTCAGCATACATACACCCATGCTCCCACTTGGGAGAAATATTTTTTTACAAACTAATGCTACACAACAGCAGTCTATTAGTCTTACTCTACAGGCTCATCCTTTGGCGCATCAAGTGGCCCTACAAGTTGCTCACTGAAGTTCTGGACCTGTTGAATCATCTGACGCGCAGCCGCAAGGGTATCGGCGTAGTCATCTGCTCCAGGCAAGCCGTCCAGCACCTTGTCGAAGGGAAGATGAGGCCGGTGCATTCGAACGTACGCCAGCGCCACGTTCGCCCCGCCAACAAGCTGGGCGTGCACGACTTCCTTCAACGCCTTGCCTTCACGGAATCTCTCCAGCAGCGCAGCCAGTCCACTAGGCTGCTCGTTGTGCGGAAAGTACACCTTGTTGATCTGCAAGAGAGTCTTTCTACAACCTTCCAGGAGCAAAGCAGCTCGCCAGGTGCGATCCAGCATTCTAGCCAATACACTGCCTTGGGGCTTGTTCGACCAAAACGTACGCGCTTCGGGTGAGTCATTGGCGGCCTCCCTTTCCACCCGCTCGTCCACTCGACTCTGCTCGGCCTTCCAGTCAGAATTCACATCTGCATCAAGACTCAGCACTTAGAGCAGTGGAAGCATAAAGAAGCCAAAGCAAAGCGCTAGAAGCCCAACCTTGCAGCTGTCGACTGATCAAGTCTATCTGGCCAAGAAGGAATTCCTCACGCTGGGAGAACGGCGCAGCGGGCCGTGACTTCAAGCGCTCCAACTCCAACTCGGCAACCTTCAGCTTCGACTCGAGCTCAACAACCTTGTTCCTCATGTAGGTAAACACTCGTTGATCATTCACGCTTCGTACAGGGGCTGGAGAAGCTCGACGACGTTGGCGAGTGGGTGCAGCCGAAGAGGTGTCCTCATCCTCACCCGCACCAGTAGTTCCAGCGACCTCAGGAGCCTCGCCCATCTCAGACTGCCAAGTTCGACAGTGTCAAGCAAGGAAAAGAGCACTTTCATTCTAGCATAAATATGACAGAAGACTCGAAGGCACAAGTTCACATTTCAACATTAGCATGTTTGCGGCCAGAAGACTCGCAAACTATATGGTTCATTACAGACCAAGACCAAAAGTAGAAGAATCTTAAAATAAAGGAGTCTACATCGCAGATTCCGACTGAGAACGGTTTTTCCTAGCAGCCAACTCTGCGGCCTTGGCGATTTTCTTCTCGAAGGTGGCAATCAACTTCGCAGCCAGCTGACTCGCCCGCGCCTTCACACCGCTAAGGGACGCGGTTTTGCCATCAGGCCTCCGAGGGAAGTCGCTGACAACCTTCTCAAAATTACCTACGACTTCGTGACCAAGTAGGAGCTGGAAAGTGAGCTCTGAGCCGCGTACCGTCTGCGCACGCGTGTAGTCCGCCATGGTGGTCGCGTCGACTTCAAACGGAGCCGCAAGCGCGTCAACAGCGACTGGCGGTAGTTGGTTGGGGAAGATGCTCCGGTGCACAGTCGCCAAGGCGCCTGTCGACTTCTGCAGCGCCGTCGAGGCATACGCGCAGACGCGGTCGATGAAGCCAACAGCTTCTGTCAGGCCGACATTGGCACTGGAAGTTCCTTCTGGAGGAGCACCTCCGGACGCCTCTGAACAACGAAGAGAAGACCACTTGTAAGACATCAGAAGTCGACACAAGACAAAGTAGGCAATGAGCCGAGATACTTACTCCCAATAGAATCAGCGAGTGTGAGCAAGTGTTCAATCTGGGTCTTCTCCAGATCATCCCGGGTTCGCTCACGCTCTTGGGCTTCACCCAGTGATTTCTCCAGCTCCGCGACCCGCTTCGCCATGCTCTCCCTCTCGCCTGTGGATCACCGGAGCACAGTCAGCAATGAAGATAGTCGAAGCACCTCTTGAACGCAAGGGTTAGTACTCACTGTTCGCTTGCTCCAGAGCAGTGTGGAGTCGATCCCTCTCCTTCTCCATTCGCACGAAGGCTCCGGCCCCCTCCATCAGCTGGCGACAAAACGGCTGTGGAAAGAACAAGACATCAATCTGCGCCCGACTATCCTAGTCACGCACATCTTCGGGGGCTACTCCCATCGGGAGCGCTGTTCGCGCACCCGATACAGATCTTGCAGACTGAGTTAAGGGACACTTACATGCTCAAGCAACCCAGCATCCACCGAGGTCGCATCAGCAGCTTTCTCTGGCACGGAGGAGGTCGAAGCTTTCAAGGTCGAAGCGTCACCCGCCTGCGGCTCTTCTTCGGTCGTCTTCGCAGTCTGCTCGAACACGGGAGCAGAAGTGTGCTCCATCTCTGGAGGCGAAGAACCAACAGCGCCAGTACGGTCGCTGTGACAAGAGGGGTCAATTCAAGTACTCGCAAGGCAAAAAAGCACACTCGGCAAAAAAAAAACAAGGTGTCGGTTGCAAGACTAACCTGGTGACGTCCAGATCATCTTCGCTTCCCAGGGAAACGGAGGGCATCCTCGCGAATCCAGTCGGCAGTGCAGAGCTGAGGGGAGGCACGACCAAAGGCTCCGTCGGGTCGCTCGTGTGCCTAGCGCCCGAAGATGACTTGCTCGCCTCGCCCACGTTCTCCACCTCCACCTGCTTTGCGGGTGACGAAGCCGAAGCAGACTCGCCACTCTTTCGCTTCTGCCGCTTTAGCAGCGGCTCCTCATCCTCGTCATCCTCCTCCAAGGTTTCACTCCGAGAAGTGGCGGAGGGAACTTCATCGTCATCAACCTCTTCATCCTCAGGGAACTCTGCCTCTTCATGAGGTCCATTCTCCATCAACAGAGGAAGGCTGACAAAGCTGGAACGACCCTGTCAAAAAATTCGGGTCAGACAGAACATACAAGACAGAAGCAAAACAAAAGGAAGCTTACCTCAGGCACAGGGTTGTTCGGCCCATACGGCTGGGCCGGGCACTTGACGTTGCACGGATCGGCGGCTCGGAGACTGGTGATGCTCCTCACCTTCGACTTAACTTCGTCATCGTCGAGTTCATTGCCGTGCTCAAGCGCCCACATCGGGTGGACGCGAGCGCGGAGCGGCTGCACCCGAAGCCTGAAGAAGGTGGCAATGAGGAGCACCCCACCTGTCTCGCGCCCAAGGCTCTTCAGCAAGCTACAGAGAAGCGCCGGCAAGGGTTGAGTCGCCTCCCTGTCCTCCTTCGACAGCGGGTGCGCCCATGCCTTCGTCTTCCGCAACTCGCGATCAGGCGCGAAGGCAGGAAGCCCCTCCTGGTCGCACCTGACGTAGAACCACTTCTTCCGCCAGCCTTGGACGGAGTCGGATTTCTTCATCTGGAAGAAGGCGGTGTCGCCACGCACCTGGATGCCGAAGCCGCCCACCGGCTACACTTTCCCGCTCATCCCCACGTTCCTCCTGACGAGGAACAGCGACTTCCACAACAACCAGTGGGGTGCGATCCCCAAGAAACACTCGCAGAGCACGATAAAGCTCGCGATGCTCAAGATGCTATTGGGATTCAGATCGTGGATTTGAATCCCATAAGCATACAGGAGCCCACGAACGAAATCGTGGAGGGGGAACCCGAAACCCCGCAGAAGAAAATCCACGAAGCACACGCGTTCCCCCTCGCGAGGCGCAGGAAATACCTCCTTCCCTGGAGCGCGCACCGCCGCCTGGTCCGCCGACGGCAGCAGTCCCTGCGCGCGGAGGGCCTCGAGATCGGCCTTCTTCACCGACGACTTCGTCCAATCGCCGTCGGGCTTCTTCATCACGCTAGCCTCGGCGGCGGCGACGGCGCCAGCGGCAGACTTCCCCCTCTTCATCGTGACCTTGCTCATGGAGGGTGGAGAAGAATCTGACAGAGGAGCAGCAATGGAGGAGAGAGCAGTGGAGATGACGGCGAAATGGGGATGGGGTGAACTGTTCCCCACCGCGGTGAAAAATATATACCGCGGGGTCGGTTCATCCTGGCCGTTCCCCACGAAACCACCCTCCACAACCTCATCCGGCCGTCCACGCGTCGCGCAGAGATGCCAACCGTCGCCGCCCACGCCGCCCACTACGCGCGGGAATCGAGGCGCCTTCATCACGCCGCGAAAAGTTCGCGCCCAACGGTCAGATCAGTCAATGCTGACACTGGGACCACCATGTCACGTCCCATCGGATGCAGAGTGCGCCGAAAACGTCAGCGCTGACGTCACCTGCGGAGGCGTAGCAAGTAAGCCAATGGGCTGATGGAGCACCCGGACAGTTCATTCGAGTGCAACAAAGATACAGTAAGCTCTAAGAGCTGAGTAGACTCGACAAGTCCATTCGAGTGCAAAAGAAATACAGTAAGCTCCACGAGCTGAACAAACTTAAGCAGTAAGCCAAACCGGCCGAGTACAAAGTAAGTCACGCAAAGCAAGTTGCGACTCCATCAATTCGAGTCCCTTCTTCACTCCCATCGGGAGCGGGCTTTTCGACTGAAGAAAAATTGAGTTTAACCTCAATTGCAAGCAATTCAGCTTAATCTCGGGGCTACTCCCATCGGGAGCGCTGTTCACGCTCCCGAATGACTCAGAACAATCGCAGTCGAAAAATCACCGACCAAAGCAATACTCGCAGTTTTCACACTGCAGTCGATGTTTCGACTAAGGAATCCTCCATAAGCCCTGAACGGCCGGAGTCGACCATTTTATTTGTTCCTTTCAGGAACCTGGTGGCGTGCCCAGAAGGAAGGAGTCCTTTACCCGACTCTACGATTCGACTAAGCACTCGGGGGCTACTATCGTGGGGTTACTCTTTGACTACCCCACGGTGGTGATACCTGGGTCACGCCAAGTCCATCAACCCTATGGCGAGGGTCCAAGGAAGGCCCAAGAAGGACGACGTGCGGCCCAAGATAGTCGATGTTAGGTCATCGGCCTTGATCATCCTGTAAGTGCCATCGGCACCGTTCACCCGAGACCCGGCCTATCATATAAAGGCTGGGAGGGTCCCTTGTCTAGGGTAACTTAACTTCAACTCATAGCCTCCATCTCAAACCCTAGCGAGATCCCCATCTCGCCATTGTAGCCACGCTCAACATCAATACCAGACAAACAGGAAGTAGGGTGTTATCCTCCGGGAGCCTGAACCTGGGTAAACGCCTCGCCTGTTAGCCGTCGTGATCACCAGCGCTCATCTCTCTCCCCCTCAATCAACCCGGGGTACTCAACCCAGGGATTTGCCGAGTCCCAACCTCGTCAGGATGAATATGAAGCAATGGTTCAAGTAGCTACGCTACATCATGAGAATTAAGAACAAGACACCCAATATTGCGACGGCGACACCCTTCCATCACTCATTGTTACAAGGGTCTTGACCACCAACATGCATGCAGATGAAGACCAAAGATGCAATTTGTTCCAAACAAGAGCCGACATCATGGGAAAGTCCATCAAGGTCATCATCGATGGTGGGAGTTTCCACAACCTCGCAAGCGAAGAAATGTGCGACAAACTCAACTTGCATCGCACCAAACATCCCCATCCATATCATGTGCAATGGCTAAGTGACAACGGGAGCGTCAAGATTCACCAAAAGTTCAACGTCTCCTTCAAGATTGGCCCCTATGAGGATACGGTTGAGTGTGACGTCGGTCCCATGACGGTATGCCACCTCCTCCTTGGACGACCATGGAAATTCGACAAGGGCGCCATGCACGATGGGCGTACAAATCAATATAGCTTCAAGTGGCGCAACAAGAATTTCGTTCTTCGCGCCATGACGCCAAGTCAAATTATCGCTGACAATGCCAAGACCGTCGCAAGGACTCAACAAGCAAAATCTTCTAGTGAGATGAGTGGTGGGAGAGAGAACCACCTTCACGCGAGCGAGATCCACAAGCCAAATATGAGTGGAAAAATGAAGAGGGTTACTCACGGTGTAGTTTTGATAGCCACCAAAAGTGAGATGAGGGAAGTGAGGGAAAACCCATCCATTCTCCACTTTGTACTCTTGTGCAAAGGAGATGGAAAAGACACTAACGACCTAACCCAAGTTCCTCCCTCAATGATGTCTCTTTTGTAGGAATTCGGTGCCGTTTTTTTCGGATGAGCTACCTCCCGGATTACCTCCTCTCCGTGGGATTGAGCATCACATCGATCTCATTCTCGGTGCCCCTCTTCCCAATAGAGCACCCTACCGCACCAACCCCGAGGAGACAAAGTAGATTGAGCACCAAATTCAAGACCTCCTCGACAAGGGACATGTTCAAGAAAGCTTGAGTCTGTGCGCCGTACCGGTCATTCTCGTCCCCAAGCAAGATGACACCTTGCACATGTGCATGGATTGTCGTCCCATCAACAATATCACGGTGAGATATCGACACTCCATCCCGCGCCTTGATGAAATGTTAGATGAGCTTAGTGGTGCCACTATTTTCTCCAAGATAGATTTGAAAAGTGGTTACCACCAAATTCGTATGCATGAAGGAGATGAATGGAAAACGACTTTCAAAACTAAACTTGGTCTTTATGAATGGCTTGTGATGCCCTTTGGCCTTTCCAATGCTCCTTCCACTTTTATGTGTTTTATGAATCACGTCTTGCGCACTTTCATTGGCAAGTTCGTGGTTGTTTACTTTGATGACATTCTTTTTTATAGTAAATCTTTGCATGAACATGTCAACCATGTGAAACAAGTTTTGTTGCCCCTTCGTGATGTTTGCTTTTTGCCAACCTCAAGAAATGCACCTTTTGCACCGACAAGTTTGTGTTTTTGTTATGTGGTTTCTTCCAAAGGGATTGAAGTTGACACCTCTAAGATTGAGGCAATCACAAATTGGCCACCGCCAACTAATCTTGCTCAACTTCGTAGCGCCCTTGGCCTATTTGGGTTTTTACCGTCGATTTGTGAAAGATTTTAGCACAATTGCTTGCCCTTTAAATAAGCTTACCAAAAAGAATGTACCCTTCATTTGGGGCAATGCTCAAGAATCGGCTTTCAATGAACTCAAGAAGAGATTGACCGAAGCTCCTTTACTTGCTTTGCCGGATTTTTCGAAAACTTTCGAACTTGAATGTGATGCTAGTGGCCTTGGCATCGGTGGCATCCTCATGCAATGTGGACGTCCCGTAGCCTACTTTAGTGAGAAACAAGATGGTGCTCGCCTAAACTACCCAATTTACGACAAGGAATTATATGCCTTAGTCCGTGTTTTGGAAGTTTGGCAACACTATCTTTGGCCAAAAGAGTTTGTTATCCATTCCGACCACGAATCTTTGAAATATTTGAAAACCCAAGCCAATATGAACAAAAGGCATGCAAAATGGGTGGAATTCATTGAGTCTTTTCCCTATGTCATGAAATACAAGAAAGTCAAGGACAACATAGTCCCGGATGCTCTTTCCTCCAAGATGATTTTACTTGCCAAACTTGAAATCCATGTTTTAGGCTTTGATGAGATTAAAGATCTCTATGCCTCCGACCCTTCTTTCGGTCCTATTTTTGCCAAGTGCTCAAGTGACAAAGGGTTCGATGATTTCTATTTGCACAAGGGTTTCTTGTTTAAAGCTAACAAACTTTGTATCCTCGAGTCTTTGCTTTGCTTGTTGCTTTTGAAGGAATCACATGAAGGCGGCCTCATGGGACATTTTGGATGGGACAAGACCTATGCAATGCTCTCAACACATTACTATTGGCCAAGAATGAAGCGGGATGTGGAACGCCTTGTGTCTTGATGACCAACATGTCTCAAAGCTAAGTCTACGTCCAACCCCCATGGTATTTATACTCCACTTCCTATTTCATATGCTCCATGGACCGACATTAGCATGGACTTTGTGTTAGGGTTACCACGAACAAAAAATGGCAAAGATTCTATATTTGTTGTTGTTGATCGTTTCTCTAAAATGGCACACTTTATTCCTTACAATAAGACAAACGATGCTTCACACATTGCAACTTTGTTCTTTAGGGAAATCGTTCGTCTACATGGAGTGCCGAAAACCATTGTTTCAGACCGAGATGTCAAGTTCAGAAGCTACTTTTGGAAGGCACTGATGGCCAAGCTAGGAGTCAAGCTCCTCTTCTGCACCACTTACCACCCACAAACTAATGGCCAAACCGAGGTGGTGAATCGAAGCCTATCAACTCTCCTCCGCGCTTTAATCAAGCCAAACCTCAAGGGTTGGGAAGAATGCATACCGCATGCCGAGTTCGCCTACAACCGTGCCACTCACCGTGCGACCAAGCGAAGCCCGTTCGAGGTTGTCTATGTGTTCAACCCCAACACCGCCCTAGACATCCTCCCACTTCCCCTCCTCGAGCGTGCAAACATGGACTTCGATAAGCGAGCCGACTACATGAAGACACTCCATGAGTCCACCCGAGCTACTTTAGAGATGCACACCAACCGCCACGCTGCCAAGATCAACAAGTTGAAGAAACCCATGGTATTCAAAGAAGGAGATCTTGTGTGGCTACACCTCCACAAAGACCGCTTCCCGGATGAAAGGAAATCCAAGCTTGCTCCACGTGGTGAAGCACCCTTCAAAGTGCTTGATGCATGTAAAATGCATACATGAACTTTGCATTATAATACCCATATTTCAATCAATTTGCATCATATAAGGGTTATATCATTGTTTTATAATGATTTTGGGAAGATTTCACAGTTTTCCTATTTTTCTGGAATTAACCCTGCACTGGCAGAAAACCCTATTTTCTATATTTTGATGTTTCACGGACCCAAACGACGTCCAAATGACCTGAAAATTTACGAGCATCAGTTTTTGGAAGGAACAAAGCGTAGGAGCGAAGGAAGCGAACAAACGGAGGCCCGAGGGCTAGAAGAGGGTGGCCCACGCGGCCAGATTCCTTGGCCGCATGGGACCCACCATCTGGGGCCTCGAGGCTCCGTTGCCGTCGATCTTTTCTCCAGAACCTTCATCTTGACGAAAAACCAACTATAAAAATAGTCCCCGATGCCCTTCGGAGTGGAGGTGGCCGAAAACACAGAAACACCGAAACAGAGATCTGGTGCTGCAGATTGGAGGGGGAAAACTCCGGCAGAGCGCTGCCGGCGTGGTCTCCATCTCCCCCAACGACATCTCCACCGTCTCCATGATGAAGAGGGAGTAGTCCACCCCTGGACTATGGGTTTGTGGAAGTAACTTATGTATCTCTCCTCTCTCTTGAGCTTCACTAATTAGCACCGTATGAGCTGCCGAACATGATTACGGTCATCTACGTAATTCCTTTGTGGTGGATCTCTTTATGAGTTAATATATGTTTGAGATTGCAATTGTTTTGTTTCAGTTATGAAAGTAGATGCATATTATGTACCCCGTTCTTGTCTACTTGATTTGATCAAGCATGTTTATGAGAGCGTGTGTGTGGGGGAACGTGTGCATTAGTTGGAGTAATGAGGGGGTGGCTAGTGCGGTGAAAGTGAGAGAAGTTCCGCGATCCAATTGGGTATTTTTACCTTACTTTGTTGCCTCACTAGGGATAAAGAAAAATACCATGCTACCGGAGGTGTGGGTGTGACCATTGCCACTTCTCCATGACTAGATCTAGCATGTTGTCATAAGACTTAAAGCTATACTATGATTTATCTTAATTACTGAGGTGCTAAGATTTAGTTCACATCTTGGTGGAGTATAAGAGAGATTAATAAATAAAATATCTCTATGTTAGGACGTGATGCCCGTATAATTAGTAACTTGTCATGAAACCTTTTTGTTGCAATCTCATATGTCAATTCTAGTGTTCCATTATCTGCCACTTTATTAAAAAGAGAGTGCATTTGTGAAACCATGAACCCCGGTCCATTTTTAATCATAAGAAACACCTTTCCAACAACTTATAAGCATTTTCCATTTTTTGCCATTTAAAAATACAAAAATACAAAAATACTTTTATATCTTGCATTCACAATACAAAACCCAAAAATATCATCCATCATTGTTTCCATCATCCTTGCACATTTATTTATCATCATTGTATATTTATTTCTTGTTTGCATTTGTTATCTTTTCATATCATTCTCACACCTTGTGCTTGACAACCACTTGGTGAGGTTGAGGGCACAAAACAATTTACTTTGTTTTGCAGGTTTTCAAGAGAAGGATAAGAAGATAAATCTTTCACTACTGATTCCCCGAGAGTTCGATATTAAACCCTCGAGTCACCCCTCGTGGGGAAACCGTCTTTCCTATACTACACACTCTGCGCTTGGAGTCTCAACCTAAGCTAAGTTCAAGGCCATCAGTGCTCAAGCGCATCAACGACAATGCCTACAAGATCGACATCCCAACGTCCAAGTACTTGGTGCATGACACGTTCAACGTCGCCGACCTATCTCCTTTCCATGGACATCCAAGTGTTCAAGATGATCACGAGTCGAGGACGACTCTTTCCGAAGGGGGGGGGGGAGATGATGTAGCCCCACGTGTGGACAACATCATGACCGACACACCTAAGGGCCCAATGACAAGGTCAAGAGCCAAGGACATACAAGACAAGGTAAACTCACTCCTATCCCTTACTCAATTCAATCTCTCCATTGGATGGCTCGCTACCTCAAGCGGATGTGCTATGCATGCTTAGGTACGAGCCCGGCATTGGCACTAACGAGGTCAAGGAGGACGAGGGAGACGAAGGGGATGATCAAGGAGTCGTCGTGGAAGCTGCGGAACGCAACGAGGAAGCGGAAGAAGGCGAGAAGACCCGGTCGGTCTGGGGCCCGGTTAACCGGCCCCGACCGGTGCAATAGAAGCCGATATCGGTCTGGGGGCCAGTCTGACCGGCCGGCGAACCGACTGCGGTCGGTCTGACCTACTTTCAGACCGACGGCCCTGGCCTGCGCGCCCAAAAAGGGAATATTCCCCTGTAATGCTGCTACCTACCCCCTCAGCCTATAAAAGGACCCCTCATCTTCAGATCTAGGGTTAGACTAAGAATAGACAAGTACTTGAGCTCTTGCTCCTACTTTCCCTTTGTGGAATTCATGGCCACTCTAGATTCATCTAGGTGATGTACAAGGTCCCTCTTTGTGTGAGCTCTCTCATGAGTATGATTCTACTTAACCGTCTCTCATAATCTTGATTCTACCAAGCACTCACCAATCTCTCCCGGAGATTCTACCGTTACCGGTCTCTCTCTCGGGATTCTATTGATCCGGTTGCTCCTACCGGTGAGGGAAAATGATTTATCAAGGTAGGTTGTATCGTGGTTGCGATCCGAGACTTCCTCCCGTGTTCTTTGTGTTCTTCGTGTTTTTCGCGTTCTTCTTCGAATCCGTGGAAAATCAGGACCCAAACCGCATCAGGGCACCTCCCGCAGCTCCCCTTATGGCTCCGTGGGTCTTCTGCCAAAATAGAATTTCTGAAATTTTTCCAGATTTTTCCGAGAATTTTGATTTCTGCACAAAAATAAGACAGCAAGGCAATACTGATGAAAACAGTGTTAGTCCGCGTTAGTTCCATTCAAATCGTGCAAATTAGAGGAAAAACAGCAGTAAAAGTGTTTGGAAAAGTAGATATGTTTTGGACGTATCAAGGCCGACCAATCTTGGGTGGCTTAGTGTTCGACCAATCTTGGGTGGCTTAGTGTTCTCGACGTGGGAAAATTTGCGAGAGCTCTCCGGTCAAGATTGCCTCGGGTACTATGGAAGGATCCGGAGGGACCCTGGGTGTGCCTCGGAGATACACGTGACAACAATACCGGCATGGACCTCTTCTACATTGCGAGCACTATCACCGTTGGCGGCAGAAGGACGGCAGACTTTTGGCACGCTCCATGGTTATAGGGGTTGAAGCCAAAGGACATCAACATCTCAAGAAAACAATGCATCAAAATCATTAGCTTCACAAGATAAACATCTTACTCCCAAGGCCTCACCGTGATTGGAGATGCTACAAGAGCAGCAGCGAAATACTACTTCACGTCTTCACCAGTTGGACACAGCGAGGACAAAGGTAGGCGATGCGTGGACGATTCGATGCTCGGTTCGGGGCGCGGTCCACACCTAAAATCGAGAGACGACGACATAAATTGGCTGGCACCGGTCGTTCGGTCTCTCTCTCTCTCTCTCGCGCCCCCACAGGTGGCTTGCTTCACTTGCCCGCCCGCCTGCCTGCCTCCCCTCGTGAGCTGTTCTTGTTCCTGCCCATCCCGAACAGCGCACGCGCGTCGCCATCCCCAATCCACTTTGGTGCTGTGCCTCTGCCTCCCGCCTTCACCTGGACCTGTTCTGTTTAGCTCGAGCGAGCGAGCAACCACCAGCCAGATCCATTCATTCCGGCGAGCTCCTGTTGGTTGGCTCCTCAACCGTCCAGTGTCAGTCACATGACAACGGAGATCTTCTGTGTGTTTTGAGCGCGGAAATTTACAAAATCGCTGCAGAGCTCATTCGGCGCACGTCGTTCCTGCTGCAAGTAGTGAGGCTTGGGGCTTGTTTCAAAACCTGTGAATTTCACTTGGGAGATAAAAAGAGGACGGCGCGGGAGCACCAACCGTGGCGTCCGTTGCCGTTGGTGATGCCCACAGACCAACCTAAACAGCAAACGAACAACCACCCGCATCGGACAACGACATTTCTCGTCGCACCAACTCGTGAAATTTAACGAAAATAACCTTTTTTGTGACAATTTTTACAAAATGACCCCCGATTTGAAAAATTTCACGAAATAACCTGTTTGGCTAACGCCCGCCCCTAAGGCGTTAAACCCTACTTCGTAACGCCACGGAGCACGGCGTTACACCCCTCGCCATGTTGACCCACGTTGACCATGGTGGGTAGCATAACGCCTTGGAGTGAGGCGTTATAGTACGGGAGTATAACGCCCCCGTCCGTGGCGTTAGGGTTGCTTTATGTGTAACGCCCCCGTCCGTGGCGTTATTCGGTCTGGTGGTAAAGGGGGCTGCAGCCCCCGCATCCCCACTTACCTCCTCATTTCACTAGCTCGAAAATTTCTTTCCCTTTGCTCCCAAATCCCCTCTCCGCCCCACTCAAATCCCCTTCAAATCGGAAGCTTTTCTCCGTGGATTTCGTCTCCTCGGCATTGTCCAAGGTAATCTCCTCCGTTCCCCTTATTCTTGTCCAACTAAAATCTTGAGATTTGGTTTTGTTCTTCTATTTGAGAACCCTAGATGTAATTGCTATATGTTAAGATTTGTTTGATATGTTGACTATATGTGGTTGTTTGGATGAATTTGAGCTAGTCCTAACCCTAACCCTAACCCTATTTTGTTGGTAGATAGGGATTTGAGAAATAATTAGCTTTTTGGGGTCTTTATTAAGTATTGTTGTCATATTGTTCATAGATGTTGTCGAGAATCGTGAATGTTCATCATGTGGACTTTGTGGCTTTTCGAAAGGAGACATTGATTATAGAGACCCGGAAGAGATAGTTATGGTGTTCGATTGTAGTCCTACCTTTGTCGATGTTGTGGGGAAGGTCAGAAGTGAGTTGAATTGGATGGACACAAATGATGTGGTTGTTTTGCAAGGAAGATACAATGTTGGGTACGATCATTACATTCGGTGGAAGATCATGCCTATTGACTCCGAGAATCGTTGGGAAGCTTACAAGGCGGTTGTCTTGGACTCACAAGACAAATCGTTAGAGCTATTTGCCACAAGGAAGGTTGATCCTCGGCGGCACATTGATTTGAATGTCGTTGCCTCTGCTAGTGAAAGACCTAGCCCGGGTGAACGTGTTGAACCACGTGTTGAGGCGGAGCCGGAAGTTTATGACACAACTATGAGCCAACCTCCTTTGACGCAACCTTTGAGCCCGGTTTTGAATAACCAATATGATCGTCATGACAACGATGACAATCATGACGAGAGAGTAGGCTTGGATGCCGAGGGTGATCCAGGGGAACATGGCTTCCGTAACCATGACATCGGAGATGTGGAAGCAAATTGCTTAGAAGAAGATATGGATCATGACATGCCGTACTCGCGAGCATATACATTGGACTCGGAGTATGAAGGCCCGGAAGAAGAAATTGATGAGGATGGGTTGACGGCGGTGGAAGCGAAAGCCTTCAAGAAAGCATTTGGCCGGGATGAGCGGACACCATTGTTTTGTGACCTAAGACTCGCACGGAAGGCAATAGTTGATGGCGGTACAAGTAAAGATCTTGGACCAAGGTCATATTCGAAGAAAGAAACGAAGCTTAATAGGCACGGAGTCTGTAAAGGAACCATTTTTGGAAGTTTGGATGAACTGAAAAATTGGATAAAGGACTTCTCGGTGAGGAATCATCGACCATTCCGTGTGAAGTACTCAGACGAGAAGGTGCGTTACCAAGTTGTATGTGATCAAGCTTCGGACAACTGCCCATGGGTTGTCCGTGCACGGCCTATGAAGGGTGGATCTTCGTGGATCCTCAGAGATAGCTGCTTGATTCACCGTTGTGACCCGAAGAATATCGATGAGGCTAATGCTAAGAATGATCACCGTCAGTTGACCTCTGAGTTCATTGGCCAGAAAATCACCGGTATCGTAAAGATCGCACCGACATGTGCTATAAAGGAAATTATGAAATTTGTGTTTGAGCTTTACGGCTACACGGTGCAGTACGGGAAGGCATGGAAGGCTAAGCAAGCCGCCTTTAGGATATTGTATGGTGATTGGGAAGAGTCATACAACCGGCTGGGCATGGTGTTACAAGCGATGGCGGCAACAAACCCGAATATGTACCATGTGGTGGAGCCTTTGGATTCGGAAGTAGTTATGTACAACGGTAAAGCTGTGAGGAGATTTGGACGTGCATTCTGGACATTTGGCCCTTGCATAAATGCTTTCAAACATTGTAGACCTGTTTTATCCGTGGATGGCACATTTCTGACTGGCAAGTATAGGGGCACAATCATGGTCGCGGTAGGGCATGATGGTGGCGACCAGTTGCTACCTTTGGCATTCGCTCTTGTGTCAGCCGAGAACAATGACAATTGGGAGTGGTTTCTTCATCTTGTGAGGACAAGGTTAGTTGGACCTGAAAGAGAGGTTTGCATAATCTCGGACCGACATCAAGGGATACTAAACGCGGTGGAGATAGAAATTCCCGGTTACCCCCGTGTGCACCATAGGTGGTGCATGAGACATTTCTGCTCCAACTTCTACAGGGCATGCCAAAGTAAGGATTTAGCTGATTTGCTCCAAGATTGCTGTCTCGCGTTCACCGCTCGTCATTTCCAGAAGTTGTATGACAAAATATTTGAAGCTTGTGACGATGGGGGCAAAGAGTTCCTAATGAGGAACTTTTTAGATCGGAATAAGTGGTCGCGGGCATATGACTACCAAGGGAGGAGGTATGGTGACATGACAAGCAACATGGCTGAATGCTTCAACAATGTGATAAAGGGTGTGCGGTCCTTGCCAGTTACAGCAATAGTGGAATATACATTTCAGAAGATGAATGAATATTTTCTGAACTATAGTAAGTTGACGGCAAAGCGAATAGCCGGAAAGAACAAACGTAAGAAGGCGTACAAATATCCACCCAAGATTGACAAATGGATGACCTACCAAACTTTTAAGGCGGACACGCTAGCCGTAGAAGAATTTGATAACACAAACATGGTGTATCAAGTGGTCGAGCCAGGAGGCATCACCCAGAGCGGTGTGCAATATGGAGGTGGAGCTTTCAAGGTTAATCTGACAAGCGGCGAGTGTTCATGTTGCAGACCAACTTTGTATCATCTTCCATGTGCACATTTGATGGCGGCGGGTCGGAAGAGACACGTGGGGTATGAATCTTCAGATAATGTGAGGATGAAATATTATAAGATCGAGGCTGTAAGAGACACATGGGGGGCAAGGTTCGAACCGTATCTAGACCCATCGGTTTGGCCGGAATATAACGGACCTCTCTTATACCCCGATTCTAGATTGAAGGTGGAAAAGAAAGGAAGGCGTCAAACGAGACGGTTTAAGGGTGACATGGATGATTGGGGTGGTGGTCATTTTGGGGCATGGGGCAATCAACATTTCCAAGAGCCTCGTACAAGTGAGAACCCTCCTACAGGCGGTTCAAGTTCTCGTGTTAACAAAAGAAAAAGAACAAAAGGAAATGCTGATGGTGGTGATGATGGTGACGGGGCTCGTGGTGGTCGTGCACGTCGTGCTCGTCGTGCGCGTGAAGGACGGGGAGGCGGTGATGATATAGGTGGACATGGGCGTGGGCATGGTGGCCACGGTGGTCTTGGTGGAGGGAATGTTGAGGCTGGTGGTCGAGGAGGAGATGGTAACGCACGCCGTGCCCATACACGAGGTGGTCATAGTGCTAATGTGGGAGGACGAGATGGTGCGGGTGGAGGAGGAAATGGTGGTCGTGGTCCCGTTAATGATAGCGGTGCTGGACGTGGTAATCCAAATGTCGATGGTGGTCTTGGTGGAGGAACCTACGGTGATGGAGGTGGGTCATTTGGCCTAGGCGGATATGGTGATGGTGGTGATGGAGGTGGTGTAGGAGGCTATGGTAATGGAGGTGGGTCATTTGGCCTAGGCGGATATAGTGGAGTTGGTGGTGGAGGTGGTGGAGGAGGGTACGGTCATGGAGGTGGTCGTGGTCTGGGTTATTGGTTCGGAATCCCGCCAACGCAAAGAGTGAGAGGTAGTCGTAGTAGGGGAGCAAATGGTTGGCACTAATAAGGTAAAATAGAAAAGATATTGTTTTTTTTTAATACGCAAATGTTATTTATTGTTATTAATTGTTCTAACAAAATGGTCAAACTGTTGTAGGTATGGCCGCGTCCCAACCCAACAAGGCAACGAAGAAGTGGGACGACGGTAAGGAGGACGAGGGTAAAAGGCCGGGGTGGTGGGAGGAAGCTGCGGCGAGGGTGCTAGCAAAGGAGGCAGCCGAAAAAAAGAGGAAGAAGGAAGAGGAGGAAGAAGCGAAGAGGGAAGAACGCTGGAGACTGCAGCGAGAATACCTTGCGAGGGAGAAGCGCATGGAGCGTGAAAGATTGGCAAAGAGGAAAGAAGAACACAGGGTGATGTGTGAAAGATACTCAAAGTCAAGGGTGGAGTACAACGAAAGTTTACGGGAGGGAGAGGAGGGAATTTGAGGAGAAGGTGCTTCGGGAGGCAAGTGCAATGGCGGAGGAGGAAGAAGCGAAGAGGAAGCGTGATACGGTTAGCCGTGCACGAGAAGAGGAAGATGGTGACCGTGAAGAGGACCCGGCGCAGCGGAAGGGCAAGTTTCCCCGTTGGACACAGTAGAGTGTTCTAAGCATGTAGTTGTATGCCTTATTGACGCCAGAAACATCTATGAATTGAACTAGGCCTTATGCCTTGTTGACGTCCTATGATTGTATGGCATGTAACCCTTATGGCACAATGTGTGGTTTCGAACTTGTATCGCATTTCATCCTATATGGGTCTTGTATGTCATGTAACTTATGAACTTGTACCGCCCTTTGAGCTAAGGTAAACGGTACGAAACTGGCCCAACACCATAACGCCCTGTTCGGAGGCGTTATGTGTTTATCTGTAACGCCCCGGACCGAGGCGTTATGATGTAGGCCGTGCTATGTCCGACCTAATTCCGGGACCGAACCGAGCCCAGACGGACTAAGTCCCGGACGTAGCTTGTCTAACGCCTTGGATCGGGGCGTTAGGGTAGGACGTATAACGCCCCATATGGGGGCGTTATACTGCTGGGTCTTTGTGTTCCATGTTTTTCCCAACTACCATTGCTTGTTTAAAGATAGCAATCATATCTCAGTAATAACACAGTTAGTTCCTGCATTACAGAGCAATTATAGCAATTCGTTGTTACCAAAGTAGAATTCAAACATTGTTACTATTAAATGTCATTACATAAATTCATTACACGAATGGAATTAGTACATAGTCCTAATCAGTACCATCGCTGGCCTCTTCTTCACCTTCATCTTCCGTGTTGGTCTCTTCTTCTCCTCTCGCACCATCTTGTCATCTGCGGCAAAGGGGTGTGGCATACCAACCCAACCTTGAAAGTCTTGGTCCGTGAGAGATGGCATATAGAAATCTTCCTTGTCTGACTCATCAAGGTCTTTCCCATCTTGTGGAACGTTGTTAAATCCACGTTGCCTACGGTCTTCTCGGAACTCCCGTAGATGCTTCTTCTGAATTTGATGAATACTATGGGTGCGGTCATGAGTTGCTTTGCACATGGAGAACAAGTTGGTGAAAAAAGTGCGTAACCCACTCGAATTCCGGTTTGCACCACTTGATGATGCACCAACCTCTTCACGCTTTGACGAGGTTTTTGACTTCTCGCGCTGCGCCTTTGGTTCGTACGACTGATGATGTACATTTGCCGGAAACAAAGTCTCCAGAGGTGGTAGATGTTTATACCTCTTGACTCGCACATGCTTGATGAACACATAGATGTAGGGTGCATAACAAAGAGATCGTCTGTGCTTGACGACTTGTCTCATCGTCTCGTACATCCATTGCATCACATCTATCTCGCCCTCCGCCCAGCGAGCTTGGTACAACAGCTGG
This sequence comes from Puccinellia tenuiflora, assembly GCA_012064385.1. NCBI lineage: Eukaryota > Viridiplantae > Streptophyta > Magnoliopsida > Poales > Poaceae > Puccinellia > Puccinellia tenuiflora. The sequence goes on from QRDG01000718.1 coordinate 498,946, forward strand.
ATGACATGACCACTAATTTCACCAAAATTCCCGCCCTTTGCACAAATTGTGACATTCAGTAGCTTCATCAATAGTAGTACCTTGCTTTGAGCCCCACCATTTTACCGATGTCTTTCGAGTCCTTCGGATAGTGCCATTTAAGACACTTCTTGTGAGGCGGAGCACCGGACCCATAGCATGCCACGGCATTTCCCGCTGCATACTGCCCCTCATAGTGCATGGCTTCGACAAAGTCGATGAAAGGGGCACTATGCATGTCATCACCGGTCATCCACTTTATAGTCTTCTCTCTATCATTAACAAAGTACACGGTTGCATAGAATTGTTTCACAAGATCCGTGTTGTAATCTTGTTCAAATTCCATAATCTTCTTCACCCCCATGCCCTCACATAGCTCAACGAGACCTCCGAACTGACATTCATATTCTTTGATGTACTTGAAATCCACGTGCTTTTGCTTGACAACCTCTGTGTTCTTCTGTTCGATGACGACTTCGTATATGATTGCTTGTTCTTTATTCCAAAAACGGGTGTCCGCAACCCGCTCCCTTGGTGACAAATAAGGGTCCACCGTCAATCTTACCTCGGTCCACTCGTTCAAACCCATCGTACTGAAATCTTTCTTTGTCAGTGCTTTCTTCGTACCCTTCGCACGTTGTGCCT
>QRDG01000719.1:0-357039 GCA_012064385.1 Puccinellia tenuiflora
GCGGCGGCGGCAAGGAGAGGGCGAGGTAGAGAGGGTCGAAGTCGGCTTGCGGGGGCGCCCCGGTGCGGCCGACGGGGCCACACAGGAGCGAGCTGAGCTCGAGAACGGGCGCGAGGAAGAGGACGACGCATGCGGCAATCCGGCGACGACGGCGCTAAATGTTTGGAGGGCTAGGAGAGGGTGCGGAGAGGGCTCAGGATCTAGTCTCGCTGCACCGGAGGTGTTCTGAGGCGGGAGATCAGGCAACAGTGGCGGAGCTGGCACCCGGCCGCGAAAGAGACGCGAGGTACAGTCGGTCGCTCGATAAATCACCGTCAAAGGACATCACACATATTTGTGTTGTCATGCTACACTATATTTTATAGGATGTATACTCATTTTCCTTAATATGTGTGATGTTATGGTATCACACATGTTACTCTATTTGTCTCTTTCTTATTTAATTGCATGCCACATTATCTTTTTTTTTTTGCCTGTGTTACGCACACTATGTATTTTCCAAGACACTACTGATTCGTTTGTTTTTTCTCAAAGAAATTATAAACTGAGAAAGAGGAGGGGCATTCCGGAGCTTCATTAGAGTTGGAAATTGGAGATAGTGTCAACTACTACTCCTTCTATCTGAAAATATTTGAAGTTAATGTAGACCACATCCGAGCTAAGTGAACTAATAGATTAAAATGCGTCTAGATACATACAAATCAAATTATTTGGGACTGGAAGAATTAGCACATTTGAAGCAGAGTGGACATTTGCCATTTGAAGCGGCACATACCACACCTCTTTCTAAGGATCCGAACCACATTTCTGTATTTGTGAACGTTTCAAATCTGTTTTCCTAACCCAGTGTTTCCGTGTCACGCACACCAAAACCTGCGTATAAAACCTGCAGGTCTGCCTCCCACCTCCACACACAAGAGCAAAAACATTCCCCAATACTAGTAAGCATAGACCGGTCGAACATGTCGTGGACTGCTGGAGTAACCCCTCTCCTCGTCGCCGCCACCTCCATCTCTTTGCTCTCGGCCGCCGCAGCAGCCGCGTCGCCCAATGCCACCTCGTCGCACGTCCTCGCCCAGCTTTCGCAATGGCGGGAACACTACCTGTCCGACGCGGCGTCAGCACAAGCCGGCGGCACCGCCGGGACGAGTCCGGGTCGGCACACCGTCCTGGCGTGGATCCTCGCCTTCGTTGCCGCGTCCGTGTCGAGCGCCGGCGGCGTCGGGGGCGGGTCGCTGTTCCTCCCGATCCTGAACCTGGTGGCCGGGCTGAGCCTGAAGCGCGCCACCACCTACTCCTCCTTCATGGTCACCGGCGGCGCCGTCTCCAACGTGCTCTACAACCTCTTCTGCACGCGGGGCCTGATCGACTACGACATCGCGCTGCTCTTCCAGCCGTGCCTGCTCCTGGGGGTGAGCGTCGGGGTGGTGTGCAACGTCATGTTCCCGGAGTGGCTCATCACCGCGCTCTTCTCCCTCTTCCTCGCCTTCTGCACCGCCAAGACCTGCGGCGCCGGGGTCAGGATCTGGCGGTCCGAGAGCGCGGCCAACGCGCACGCCGCCGACGACCACAAGGTGCCGCTGCTGCTTGACGGCGGCCTCCCGCTGCCTGGCTCTGTCGGGGGCGAAGGGTCTGTCAATGGAGGTTCCGGTGCCGGTGCCGGTGGCCGGGCGGGGTTCCCGTGGAAGGACGTGGCGGTGCTGGTCGTCGTCTGGCTCTGCTTCTTCTTGCTCCATGTGTTCATTGGAGATAAGCACGGGAAGGTACGTCTGCGACGACGTGTTCCCTTCTCCGCGCAAGCTTTTTTTTGTTTTGGTTTGGTTGGTGGTGCTGCCGTTACAGTAGCAACAGCTGCGCTGCTGCAGTGCACGGGAGATATGATCCTGACGCGTAGATCACGGTATTCGGTAGAATCTCTCGAGGCGCGCGTGCGCGTCAGTGTTTGTAGGAATAGGATAGGAGCACGCAGCAGAGGCACAGGAACAGGTCGGCAGTAAGCCAAAATCTGAGCTGCCTTCCAAAATCTGAGTTGCCAGAAGCCAAGATATGTAGTGCGCACTCGTAATCAGCGCGTCGATTCGATCGCTTGTCATTTTTTCATTGGCACTATGCTATGCTTTTCTGATGCAGCGGAAAGTAGTGGCTAGCCTTTTTTATTTATTTTTGCTTTGGCGAATTGACACTGCCATGTCACTCCGGCGTTAGGTTTGATTCTCTTCTCAGCCTTTCTAGCACGTTCTGTCTGAAACAGCGCCCGCCACTGAGGAAAATGACGCTAGTTTTGTTGAATACTCACCTGGTCAATTTCTAACGAAGAAAGATCGCATGCTCATGATGTAGTGACTATATATATATGGCTCAACCGAATTAGAAATAGTTGTTTCAGTTAAATGTTGATAGTCCCTAGTTTCATTCTGCAAATTCTCAGTGGACGTTGCAACTATTATTTAATATTAATAAAGCTACCCATAATAACATTCCCTAAAAAAGGATTTACTTATCGTTTACACTTGCATGCTAATTTAGGTACACCTTTCCGTCTATCCCATCTGTTTTTTGTTTTGAAGTTTGTGCATGGAAATTCCTGTTTTTTTCGTTTTCTTCCAAACACCATAATATATAAACTTTTACTGTTGATGCACTATAAATATCTAAAACGAGAACTATTCGATTAAGCTATATCATTTTAAGTGTTTACGATGGTTCTAAACACTTGTAGTATCAACATGTTGCTGACCTGCAAAGTTTCAAGTTTATATCTTGTGTTGTTTACGAAAAACTAAAAAAGTGGTGTTAGTGAGCAACGACATATCTCAATGCAAAGCTAGAGTACCCAAATAGAAGGTGCACCTGCATGAGGGTTCAGAAAACTCCACTAAAAGTTCTAATATTCTAATGTAGAGATGACGACTTAAGAATACTCTCTTTGTCCACATTTACATATTTACACGATTACATGGTGCACAAGTATTCCAAGTTTCACCTTTTATCAGTAATTTGAACAACAAAATATTGGTTATGTGCTCTAAAATTACATCGTTAAATTCATACTTGAATAAAGTTTCTAATAATATATTTTTAATATAATTCTCAAGTATTATTTGTAAAATTGATGATTAAAAGTAGAGCAGAAAAACAAGACCGTCAAGTAATTTTTTTTCTAAACGGGGGAATACCCTGGCATCTGCATCGAAGAGATGCATAGGACCTTGATTTATTTTACTTATTCAACAAATTTTGGCAAAAAGCTTTACAATGGTCATACAAATCAAACCCATCAAGCAAGTTGACAACACACCACCAACTAGCACAACGATAAAGCAAAAACGGGGTCTTGTTCTCTGGCCACATCCATCTTCGGCTCACAGGCCAAAACTAGAGCGAATGCCTCATTCGCATGTTTCGGAAGTCGTCTCCTCCATCGTTGCCAACCCATCTTCATGGTGTACTACGCCCGTCATCGACGCTGCCACGATGTTAGACAACACGCGTTCATCAACTGACCGGCAGCTTGCTTTTCCTTGGTCCAACACAACCATGTCGTTACAGACTACCAGGTTGTGCGCCAGTGTGGCGACACTAGAACCAACGTTCTAATTAACAGTAACATGACAATCTAGTACCCCTTCCCATCTAGCCGTCCAGGTTCATTCTAGTACAATTCAACTAGCCGTTTGTCTTCTACTATACTTTTTAAAGTGAACTGGAGTAGTAGTAGTTGCCATGAATATACCTTATTTCTATTCAGTTATCCAACGAATGGACAGCGCCAAGTATATTATCTTAAGGCTGGTTATCTTCCCTTGAGGACCTACTACTAAATCAAAAGACAGCCAGTTGATCGGAAGTTTTTTTTTCCTGTGTGTTTAGAATCTCCGGTCACGGCATGCCTGTCCACATTCATTGTACATGCATGAATTCAACGGATCGAACATTAGTGGAAACTCGCAATTCAGAGTTCAGATACTTGCATCAACAGATCATATAAAACGCACATATGTTTTCATTAATGTGATCTTGTGACCATGTCCAGGGAATGATTGGGATAAAGCCCTGTGGAATAGCATACTGGTTTATCAGCATATCCCAGGTGCCTTTTGCCGTGGCTTTCACAGCCTATATCATATACGCAAAGAGAAACAAGCATGTTGTGGACAACGACCATGAAGAAGATGGCAAGGTACGTGGGCAAATCCCTCATTCTTCTTGTGGGCAAACCAAATGGGACTGACTGAATCTTTCCATGGCCATTCATGTAGGCGGCAAATTCTTTCGTCGCCAAAACGGAGACCCTGCCGGCGATCGCACTCCCTCTGGCCGCTCTCGTGACCGGGTCTCTGAGTGGCCTCTTCGGCATCGGCGGAGGCCTACTTCTGAACCCTGTCCTCCTCCAGATCGGAATACCCCCGCAGGTATATATTCAACATGCTCCTACATTTTCTATGGGTTAATCGATGCTCTGAAATTTTCCTTATGCTATTTTTTTGTATGTGAAGACAGCAGCGGCGACGTCCTCGTTCATGGTGCTGTTCTGCGCGTCCATGTCCATGGTTCAGTTCATTCTGCTGGGCATGACCGGGATCGGAGGGGCTTCGGTCTACGCAGGAATATGCTTCGTCGGTTCGGTCACCGGCGTTGTCCTCATCGAACGGGCCGTCAGGAAGTCCGGGCGGGTCTCCATGATCGTGTTCTTGGTGACTGCCATCATGGCGCTCAGCACCGTGATCGTCACTGGTTTTGGCGCTATAGATGTTTGGACACAGTACAGTGGTGGAGCATATATGGGATTCAAGTTACCTTGCTGAGTGACATGGCATCTTGAGTGGTTTATGAGTACATATATTGGGAGCATGTGTGTGGCTTGTTAATTGCTACTTTTGGCTTGGTGTTGATTTCTTTCTGAAGGAAAGCTTTTATGTTCTTGATGATGTTATGGCTGTTTTGGCTTTAGGCTTGCCATGATTTTGTCTGAAATAAATTCTACTTCTGAAAAGAGGCTTGCATGTGTGGTACCTTTTGACGCGGGCGCAACTAGCCGCACAAGCTTAATACCAACTGTCAGCGCTTCTTAAAGTTATCCCCATTTTGTCTGAAATAAATCTGTATTTCCGAAAAGGGGCTTGCAGGTGTAGTACCCTTTGACACGTGTGATGAAAATCCACTTTTCGTCTCTAAACTCTTGACAAAGTTTACGTTCGCTTCAAACACTTCTAGTGTATTCAAAACAAACCTTGAACTCTCGAAGAAAAGCACATCTCGTCTGACCTTACGCAACGGTGGAGTGTACTCCCCCACCTTGTCGTCCTCTTAAAGTTGGCCGACTAATTGCACACCCCGATTTGAAGGGAGGAGAATTGCGGAGCGTGACGATTACGTTTTTTTAACAAACGTGACGGTTACGTGATGTCTACAATGATCACGAGAACACTAGGCATGACATCATTCCAAACGAGTAGGGAGATATAGAAGAGTAGGGGACCGAAATGATGAATGAGTGGGTAACACGAACTAGCAGAACGACAACGGAGTGGGGCACCTTGGGCACTCATGTGGCCTGATTCGGGGATTTCGAGTCTTAATGGGTATTCCGACTCGGTGAAATAGGCTGGCCAATGTTCCAACTCGGTCAAGTTTACCCTTTTTGTGCCACTTGTAACCTTTTCCTTGGCTTATATGTGATATTGATTTTTTTTCCAAGGTTTGAGGGTTTATTTTAGACTAAACATAAGCTTTAGTACTAAAATTAAACTTCCTGATGAGTTCAGGGAACTTTCTTCCACGCGCAACAGTGGAGGAACTAGCTACACCAGCGTACTACCAACTGTCAGCACTTTTTAAAGTTATCTCCATTTCAGTTTGGGCAACAAAACCCCCCTACAACTACAAAGCGTCTAAATACATAGTTGACCAAACAAACTGTTAGTTAATGAGCAACATATAGAAGTGCAGTTCGTGTCTGTGAACGAACCTTCCAGACTCGTAAGGACTATGTAGCAAGTGATCTAACTATAATCATATATTGAATCGCAATAAAATATTCTATAACTAGAAAGAACTTTGCATTGCTATCTTTTTGTCAAACCCTGCCGTCCTGCGGGACTGATGATGGACAAAGCCACATGTGACATGACGACAGACTAATTCTAAAACTTGCTATGCCTGTACCCACTTGTCTCTAATAGGTGTTAGGTGGCCTATAAATTGAGTACAAAATCAATATTATCTAAGTTTGACCAAATATATATGCAATAATATGAAGATTTACAATACTTAATCAATATCAATAGATCCATTATATGATGTTCCCTCCATTCCTGTAAGTACGGTGTATTTTTTTTTAAAAGTCAAAACGCATAAACTCTGATAAAGTTTTTAGAAAAAACTATCAACATCTATGATACTATATGGTTATTATATCAAAATATGTTTCGTAATGTATCTAAAAATGTTGATCTGGCATTATAGATGCTAGCGTCTTTTTCTAAAAATTGGTCAAAGTTTATGTTGTTTGATTTTGAAAAAAAATATACGCCTTACTTTAAAGAACAAAGGTAGTATATTTTTATAATACATTTATTTAATATTGTACTTGTTAATATTTAGTCAAAGTAAGAAAGAATTTATTTTTTAACTAAATTTATACGTCACCTATTTAGTGATGGAGGGAGTATCGTACTACGAGTCGTCCACATCAAATTGGTGTCATGGACTCATATGTAACGTATCAACATATGTTACTTATGGTTTGGTCGTTGTAGCAAAGAACATAATCACAACCAGCAGATCAGTGAGAAAATTGTCTGCAAAGTATGACGACGGTATTTTTTCTTGTAAAAAACAATATCATTATGACACAACCAACATACTTCCAATAAGGATATGCGAGCGTACAATAAGAATTACGAACAACAGACCACATTATTCCCGTATAGTGATACTCAAGGAAGAGATGTTCAAAATGGTACCTTCTTTGTTACAAAAAAGTACACTTTTGATACCTATCACGGTTGTGTCTAGCAAAGCTTACTATCATAGTGCAAGTGTAGTCTGTGCCTATAAAGTTCAAAGGACATCTGAACCTTTAAGTGTACTTTGGTAATTAATAACGAACATTTAATGGACTAGGTATATATTTGCCAACTACATGAAAGGTTTTAGTCCATTGCATGTAATCGGTGATTCTACAAAAAATAAATAAGAAAATATAGCTGATTTTGGAAGTTCATTTCCATTTTTGGAGAACCTCTAATGTTGTTTTGCCACCGGCTGCTACGAGGGTTTGATCACTGTGGCGGTTTTCTTTTTCTTTTCTTCTTCTTTTTCCTTTTTACTTGTATGTATCCATGATGTCTCAACTAGATCTTGACATTATGATGGTGCACAAGTTATGTAATTGGTGTCTTCTCGATATTAATATATTTTATTTATCGAAAAAAGATGTTGTAAAAGCCTCCAATTTTTTTTCAAATCTCATATATATCTTGTGTTATTGGTTTGGACCTGCAAACAAAGTCTTTGGAAGCAACAACACTAAGGGGGAAATTGATTGTGCTGATGGCAACAGAGTGTTTCAACAAGTTTAAATGAGTGTTTATTATGTACGTCCGAAACTAGGAATGCTCCTATTCAATTGTTCCTCAAGACAAAACACCGTAACGAGTAACAGATTTCAACTCCTGCCGCCCATTCGTATCGATGCAGAGACAGGTGCACGATTTTTTATGTGTACATTATGCAGAGAATAGTCACAAGTGCATCAGTGCATGATTATTTTTTTTGCTAGCACACACTAAACTATGTTGACATTTTGTCAATACATAGAGAGGCAACACCGAAATCTAGAACTCATCTCTCAATACACTGACCAGATGAATTCCTCGCCATTGCTCACGGCTTCAAGAGCGATGAACTCAACAATCTACCAGTCTCCGTGGGGATCACGCCTGATGGACATGGAATCCTCCTTGCAGTCGCAGAGCAACCTCCGCACGGTCCTCGCATGCGTCCTCTCATTCTTGGCCGCGACCATCTCCAGCGCCGGCGGCGTCGGCGGCGGCTCGCTGTACGTGCCCATCCTGAACATCGTGGCCGGGCTCAGCGTCAAGACGTCCACGGCGTTCTCGACCTTCATGGTCACCGGCGGCACGCTGTCCAACGTGCTCTACACCCTGCTGGCGCGCGGCCCCGGGCCAGACGGGCAGCCGCTGATCGACTACGACATCGCGGTGGTCTCGCAGCCGTGCCTCCTCCTGGGCGTGAGCGTCGGGGTGGTGTGCAACGTCATGTTCCCCGAGTGGCTCGTCACCGCGCTCTTCGCCGCCTTCCTCTCCTTCGCGACGTTCAAGACGTACGGCAACGGGATGCGGCGGTGGCGGGGTGAGACGGCGGCGGCGAAGAGGATGCTGGAGGGAGCGAGCGCCGGAGAGGGCGCTGAGGAACCGCTCGTTGGCCGGACGGCGGGAGGAGGTGGCCACGGGTGGCACTGGGTGGACTTGGCGGTGCTTGTCACGGTCTGGCTTTGCTTCTTTGTCGTGCACTTGTTCATAGGAGGTGAGGGCGCCAAGGTATGATAATCTCCACTTGAGACCTTGACTATATATATATATATATGTTTTCCGGTTTTCCACCATTTTGATTTTCGTTCTTCATTACACAGTTACTTTTCTCGTGTTAGTTTTGCAATCGTAGTATGTTGTTCTTAACTGAAGATTGATATGGCGCACATGATTCTTCAGGGGGTTGTTGACATGAAGCCATGTGGAGTTGCCTACTGGATCATAACCGTAGCCCAAATCCCTGTCGCGGTGGCTTTCACAGCGTGTATTGCGCACCAGAAGAGAAAATCACAAAGCCGAAACAGCCAAGTGGTGGAGCTGGTACGCCACAACAAAAGCAAGGTCTCTAGCTAGTCTCTGGACAGATAATTTTTGTTCAGTGAACTTTTTTGGGAGGACGATTGTTCAGTTAACTTGAGGTATGAATTTTTTTTGTTTCCCCTTCGATGTCAAAACGCGTAGGAAGTTGCAGGGAAGAGCAGGCTGGATGCTCTGCCGGTCTACGTCTTCCCGGTGGCTGCTCTGCTGACCGGCGTCATGAGCGGGCTCTTTGGCATCGGAGGGGGCCTGCTTCTCAACCCCGTCCTGCTCCAAATTGGAGTGCCTCCAAAAGTTAGTATTTCATTGGTGTCAATGTCTTGTGATGTAAGCTCAGTATGTAGCAATTAGCTTGCTGATGCTCTGGTTCTGAACTTGTTATTTGTTTTCAGACAGCGTCGGCGACGACGATGTTCATGGTTCTTTTCTGCGCCTCCATGTCGATGGTCCAGTTCATAATCCTTGGAGTTGACGGGATCGTGGTCGCGTTAGTCTACGCCGCCGTCTGCTTCGCAGCCTCGATCGTCGGGCTGGTAGTGATCGAGGGCGCCATCAGGAAGTCTGGCAGGGTCTCCCTCGTGGTCCTCATGGTCGCCGCCGTCTTGGCTCTCAGCGCCGTCGTCATAGCTTGCTCCGGCGCGGTTCGCGTATGGGCGCAGTACACGAGCGGGCACTACATGGGCTTCAAGCTCCCCTGCTAAAGAAAACAGAAGACGTCCTGTTGTGTTTTGGCCTTTGGCGCGTCCCAGCTCTTTTCAGATTCCTGTTTCCTGTTTTCTGGGCGCGTCCGTCTTCTCTTTCAGACTTTCAGTTTTCCGTTTTCTGTTTTGTTTGGCTGGTTCTACCAACTGTTGGATTATTTTAATTTATCTTGTAGTTGGGTGGATGAACCCCTGATTTTCTTGTGCAAGCTCAATTGTAAAACATGTACTAGCCATTTTGCCAAATCAATAAATGCTATCCTTTAAAAAAACAGTTGTTGGAATTATTGGGCCAGCCCATTAATAAATAAACAATAGTCTCTAATGGAAAATCTCATAGCCCTACTTGGCTCATTCATGCAACATACGAGGTGGATTAAAATTTAGTCTTCCATCGCTAGTTACTTGAGAGTTCAGTACCACTTGTATACACGCGCGCCGCTCCTTCTCTGCTGCCGGTCTCATTACACATGTGTCGTCTTTCGTGAATGTGTTTAGTCAAGATAGGACCTATGGCATTTCGCAAAAAAAAAAAAAAAAAAAAAAAAAAGAAAAAAAGATAGGACCTATGGCATGTGTACGCTATATATCTTTTTGCGAACTACAGCTACGGGAAGCAAGCTACGAAAAAAAAAAACTACGGGATTATGTGCCCTCCTCTCATTACTCTCAACCCCCCCCCCCCCACCCCCCCCCACCCCCAACCGATTTCTCCTGTGGGGCCTACCCCTTCCAATCAAGTGATGCCACCTAATCCATAAGCCCGTAAGATTTGCCCGTAAGTGTACCATTACGCTCTTTTTTTCACACATAAATGGTTGCATGGACCTTAACCGTCACATCAAAGCTGAGATATTTTGCACTGGTTCAACACGAAACCGAAAGGTTCTGGTCACACACACTAGTGGAAGATGAACTGAACAATATCTTAGATTGTTCGGCTTCGGCTCCAGATTGTTCGGCTTCACCTTTTGTGTCTACAGAAGAGGCACCTCCTCATCCGAGAGACGCATACCACAACATAGCAACACGACAACACATGAGACAACCTCGTTCTATAGCACTGTACCATCGTCCAAATTTTCCCAATCTCGTCACAGCGTGCACCGCGAGACGAGACAGTATGCCTCTGCAACCCCCTTTTTTCTGATCTTGTACGGCAGAGAGGCGATTAGGATTTTGGGGAGTGTTCTCACGCGAGGGCTAGCTTTGTAGCACGAATGATACCATGAGCATAAGTCTTTTACCTCCCGGTTCTCACCACCGGGATGTATTCTCCTCCGTCGCTAGGTTTAGAAAGCTCGAGTGAGCAATTTCTCGCGACATTAGCGACCTCCGGTGCTAGATCCATGGCCGGATCATCCATGTGCGGCGCGGGCGGACTCAGCCACCCGCCCATTCACACGACACGGAGGCGGGAAGCTCCCGCTCGGCCTCGGACGTGGTGGTGCTCAGCGACGACGATGAGCCGACACTCCCGAAGCACGTGGTGGAACCGTGGAGGTCGGTTCAGGGCCAAGAATGTGGCCCGCACTCGTGGAGCGGTGGGCGGAACGCTTCAGAGAGGTTCAAGACGCTCGAGGAGAACATTGTACCCCACATCTTGCGGTGCCGCATGATGGAGGAGACTCTTTGGAAGCCAAGCGCTTGGCGGCAACCGGCGACGAGGGTGCTCAACACCGCCGTGAAAAAGTCCGGGAGGAGTACACCCTCGTGTGGATGGAGCGCCTGTCCGCCATCAAGTTCTACCTCATCCGCAACAAAGAAGTGTCGAAGGTCTAGCCGTCGACACCGACGAGGAGTGAGCTCGGCCTGCCGCCCAGTGAAGTTCCCGATGCCCCTTTTGCCTCGGGTAAGGTTAGGATTAGGTTAGGCTAATCCCAAGGTAAAATGTATGTAAATTATGTTGATGATCATGAACGACGACGAACTGTTTACATTGAATTCAGGCGCGAACTTGTCTTTTAAATTTCCGGTATGAATATAGTTTATCCACCCATGCTGAAGGATACAGAGGCCGTGACTGTGATTAAGTAAATAAAGATAGAATGGAGAACCAACCTGTGGTTGGATGGTTAGGAAGGTGGTTGTACCCCTATTCCACCAGTGTTCAAACCCCAGACTTGACATTTGACATTGGTGTTTCTCATTGAGACGGAATATTACTTCAGTGGGAGGCGAGGTTCCCATCAATAGTGAGACGTGTGTGATGACTTTGTCAATCTCAAGACTCAATCCGCTGACTCCGTCTTTCGACGATACTCATAGGAGTCGGATGTGCGTGTGCGCGTTCATAAACATAAATGTATGCGCATATATGTGAGTGCCTAGTTGTGTTTCGTAAAAAAAATTTAAAGAAAGAATCTGAACTATGAAGTTCGGACACAGAAGCCACCCTGAAGAATTGTAACTTGGGGTCGCTTTTGTGGGATGTATCAATTGGCGCCATCTCCTTCGTGTTCGATCTAGTGGCAGCCCCGTTGCTCCCGTTCGCATATGCATGTGCAGGCTGGGCCGGTCCGGCCGTGGTCCGATGGTCGAGAGTGTTCAGTCCAGGGCCTACGCTCTTGGACAGTCCACCTAGCCGTACCCGGCGGCGAGCAGATTCCGGCGTGCACTGTAGCGTTGCGCGTCCAGGAGGGAATGTACGCACGTACGTGACCACCATATATGCAGCGCAGCGGTGGAAAGGCGCCTCGCGGCCGCCGGCCGGTGCACGCGCCAAGTGCGGCTCGGTTTAACATTCCTTTCCTGTTGCTTTACACCGCTCGGTACGTGCTGCTGCCGCCGTTGCCAGCGGGCTGGCCGGCCGGAGAAGTTTGTCGACAAGTGGCCGAGCGCGTTGCAGAAAAACTGCACATTGCTCGGCTGGTCCCGATGAACACCGGCGCGCGCATGGCCTGCCGGCTCAGTGGGGAATACGGAAGAACGGACGTATATACACGGCGCCGGTGCATGCTCCAAAAGCTGGATCTGCTCTACCGGTTGTTTCTATTCTATGACACGTACCAACTCATTGTTCAGTCTGCCGGGACGAAGCTCGATCTAGGCCGGAATTCCGCTATATATAGCGGCATAGAGAGTACACACCTCTACGACAACAGAACATGCCTTCTGCGACGAAGATGGCAGAAACGAAGGCGGCGATCTGCGTCGCCGCACTAGTAACGCTGATCCACGCTGCGACCGCCGCCGATTACATCGTCGGCGACCCGACCGGCGGCTGGCAGGGGAAGACGGACTACAAGTCCTGGGCTTCCGCCCAAAGCTTTGCTCCTGGAGACACCCTAAGTAAGTCATAAGCATGCGTGTGATTTTTCTCAAAAAAAAAAAAAAAAAAACATGCGTGTGATAGTTGCACAAAAACAGACTCTGATTGTGCAGTCCATATATACTGATCGTGCTAACATTTTTTCGTGCCTAAACGCGATATATGTATGCAGCATTCAGGTACAGCTCGAACCACAACGTCGTAGAGGTGACCGCCGACGACTACGACGCGTGCTCCACGGCCAACCCCGTCTCGTTCGACAACAGCGGCCTCACCACCGTCGCGCTCACCGCGCCGGGGAAGCGCTACTTCATCTGCGGCGGGCCGGGCCACTGCAAGAACGGGATGAAGGTGGAGGTGGACGTCGCCGACCGCCCCGCGCCCACGGCGCCCAGCTCCCCGCCTCAGCTGCCACCGGCATGGTCACCAGCTCCGGCGCCCGCGGCTGAAGCACCAAGGCATGCAGGGCACAAGAAGCACAAGAAATCGCACTCCGCACCTCAGCCTGCGCCGGCAATGGCGCCGGTGGTGCAGTCGGCGGAGGGGTTTCTCCCGGTCGCGGCCCTCGCGCCAATGTCGTCGTCTCCTTCGCCTCCGGCGATGTCGTCGGGTGCTGTGGCCGTGTGGCATGGAAAGTGGGGCGACGCCACACTCGGCTAGTCGCTCTTTGGTTTGCGGTGCTGGCTCTGTGAGTTACGGGACGTTTTCGATTAGGCCATCAGATGTTACTTCCTTCCCTGTTACCGTCCACTGTATCGCGTGTTTAGAATTTGTGTTGAGACCTGGTAATAATTGCTTCTTTCAGTGATCACTTTCACCGTCTCGATGACTCGATGGTACTTCCCTGTTACCGTTCATGAGCTATGCACCGTCTCGGATGAGATAATTGGTACACCTTTGTCCATACTTTCACCTTCTTGACAGAAAAGCTTACAGGCAAAAAAACATAAGCAAACAAACACTTCGTCCGTCCGGACAGTCAGAACAAGGAGAAAATAAATACTCCGTATAATATTTCGCACACATGCTTATTACCTTAAACATGGTTCGATAAATATTTCAACTGTTTTTCAAATCCAAATGATTGAAAATCCATTTTGGATTTGTGTGGAATTCTCTACACAAAATTCTTATTGTTTTGAACAGGGTCGAGAAAAGTTTGGACAGATCATGGAAACTTCTAATTTCTCCTTAAATTCAATAAAAGTCTGCAATTTCTTCATTTAAAAGTTTATTTTTTATTCCAAAATGGAAAACTTTGCATACGGAGTTGTCAAGGGATAAAATACTGGGGTCCAACGGCCTTGTTGGCATACTCCCAAGAGCACATAATTTATTTGGCCATGGAGCACTCATATCAACAAGCGGAACACAAGAGCCGCCATCTCTACCTCCGCCTGACCGCCTCCTTCATAGATCGGTTCTCCCTCCTCCGGCCGGGCCTCGTGGGTGCCGGGAGGAGGGAGTGGGGAACCCGATCTGAGTAGAGTTTTTAATAAAAGCAGTGTTTCTAATAGATTGGGTTAGGATTTTGGTAGTCGTCTTCTTTTTGCCCTTCGCGTCGATGGAGATGGCATCGTCTTCAATAAGTGATCTCCGGCCCTTTATTTGACGACGAGATATCCTTCCTGACGTCAATGGTGGTGTTAGAAGATTAAGTTTCTCTAGGTATGTTCTTCCAGATCATGCTTCGTCATATCGGTTTTGGATTTTTTTGCATGGTTGCTGCGAGGAGCAATGTCCGTACTCGACAATGGTGATTTGTTCTCTTGGATCTCCAGCGACATCGACCAGGATGTTTGGTTGCTTTTTCTTGCAATACTGGTGTTGGTACTTTTTTCAATGTTGGTTGATTATTTTAATGGTTGCACCATGCGCGTAGCTTTGGCATCATGACTCAAAATTAAAATTATGAGAGAACCCACGTTGGTATGTACATGTCTGTGGTTTGATATTTATACTATTTTTCTACGGTTGTCTTCGAAAATTTACAAGACTGTGTCATGGAAGAAGAAAGAGTTTGAAGATCTCGAAAATTTTCTATTTTCTTTTAGACTTTATTTCGTAATCACTAAAATCAGTTCATGTATCTCTACCATGTACTATTTGCTACAATAAATATATATGATATTGATTGTAAAAAAAAACAAGCGGAACAGAAGACACGAGTTACCCAGGTTCAGCCCTGTGCATGGGTAAAATCTCTGTATGGGGGCGAAGAAATGAATGAGAGCGGAAGATGGTCTTGACGAGGTTTTAAAGTGGTTGAAACAAGGATATGAACACCAATCGATTTGGCGTGTGGATGATGTTGGTGGCGGCGCTTCTAGGTGTGTAACTGTGTAGGTCTTCACGAGGGCAGGGCCTAGAATCCTCCTCACGTTTTTTTGGGTAGGTAGGTGACACCTTGTTTTCTCAGTTTGCAACCTTATAACTCTCGTCTTGTTTGAACGAGTCATAACGTTTGGCTCTGTTTCAGACGATTGCTATCATTGATCTTGTGAAGTCGCAGCATTAAACCGGCGGGAAAATGTCCTCCAGCGCACCAGTTTTAGTTTAGCAGCTTTCGTCGGGAGACATTTCGTTTCCATATACCAATTGAATTGGCGAACCGGACGATCGACGAACAAAAGTCGGAAGTTATGAGGGCTCCGTGCGTACAATCCCAATCATTCACAGGCAGGTCGCTTGTGATTGAAGAAACACAAGACGCCCGCATCATTTAAACCTGCAAATAGCGCCAAGTGTTCCCATATCGGTGTAGTTATGCAGAAGTCATCAAGGTAATTTATCCTACTCCACTAGACTAGGACTAGCACCATGCACGAAAATCAGGCCGCATTTAACTCGCCATAAGTACCTAGGCGCATTTAGTACTACAGTAGTACTCCCTCCAATCTAAATTAGTTGTCTTCCATTTGCCAAAAAGTAGATGTATCTAGACATGTTATAAGTATAGATACATTCACTTTTTGACAAATGAAAGATAACTAATTTGGAACGGAGTGAGTATATTTTTTTGTCTGAAGAAAACTTAATGCTGAGGTTTTGCACCTAGTGTGACAGTGCGTATCACTACGAAAAAACTGGGTATGATTATCAGACCATGCACTATGTGGTGCCGATTCAAGAAAAAAAAGGTTTTGAAAATGATCCTTTAACTTTACTTTGAGTCGAATCAACAAGATGAGTTGTTTTTTCTAGCATCAGACTACATGATACGATGCTTTACGTACTCTGTAGTGAATCGATTTCTAAACCTCACTGAACCCGCTTTGAAACAGCATAGTGGATGGTCTTACCATACCGATGAACTGGCATCGAGCATCGGCCGCTGTTCATACGTTTCAAACGGCATATGGAGACGGTGGTTGCATGGTTACGGATTTTTTTTTTGTTTCTCGGGAATGGCACGAAAGAGCCTGCAATCGTTGTGTCGCTAGCGCCAACGAAATCACGGATACCCCTTCTCATCCTTGGACCACTAGTACAGTGTACTACCACATTAATACTGCGCATTGTAGTAAATTACAATTTCCGACATTGTTTCCGTTGTTGTTTTTTTACACACGGGAGTAGCGTTCGCAGGGAGAGAATACGGACCGGAAAGTTTTACGGAGCTGCTTCGTATTTTTTGCCCGAGCTCGTCAGGTAAACCTGAGAATGGTTCCGCTTAAACCGGGTGCGTTTAGTTGGTTTTTCGCTTTGGGTTTGCGTGGTTTGGGTATAAACGGGGCGAGCTTGCCAGCAGGTCAGTTCAGTTCAGTTTCCCCTACATATCAGTTGGGTACGATTGGGTACGGGCACGAACAGGTCCGGTCCGGTTCCATGCAGTTAAACCCGTGGTTCTTACCCGGTTTGAGAGACCAGTTCACCCCGGCAGCTATAGCGCCAGCGGCCAAGCCCCTCTGCGCGCGCCGCCGCCGCCGCCGCTCGCGCCCTGCTCATCCACTCCACGTTCGCCGCCGCTCGCGCCCCGCCACGCACCTCCGCGGTCGCCGCCCCTCGCACCCCGCCGCCCCTCTGCGGTGGCCTCTACTCGCAGTCGCCGCCGCTCATGGCCCGCCCCTCCGACCGGCCTACTGTCGGAGCGCCGCTGACCCAAATCGAGTGCATCAAGCTCGTGGCACTCCCCTTCAAATTCATCTAAGCGGGAGAAGAAGTGTGAGCACATCAACAACCCCGTGGGCACTCCCCTTCAAGCTCATCTGAGCAAAGCAAGAATGGAACAGATTGGGTAAAAAAACTCCAATCCTCCAGCCAGCGATAGCAGATCCCGACAAGTATGTATAGGTGGAGGAATTCCAATTCTCCAGCCAGTGGCAGCAGATCCCGGCGAAGTATGTATATCAGTTTGGTCACTGGCTGTCGACGGCGAACGAGACCGCGGAGAGGTGGCTGGGCCGGGGCGATACCCGCCGGCGGCGCGCCTTCGGTTCTACGACCGTGGGGACGACACGAGCTCCCTGCGCGCCGAAGTCCCGCTCTCGGTGTCGGCGAGTCGCACCAGAGCGCTGCCTACGCGCTTCGAGCATCCCAGCCTACTGCAGGTGCCGCCAGCAAAAATCAAAACAGAGGAAGGCGGTGAGACGGGCTTGCTGCGGCCGTGACCGTGGCTGGCCGGGGCATCCTGCTTGCGCTCCTTGTGGAGGCTGTACCAGAAGGAGAGTGTGTGGTTCATCGGGGATGCCATGCAGGATCGCCGGCTCTTAGCGGCAGCGGACGAGGGCGAGATGCTGTCAGACTTGCACGTAGAGCGTGCGCCCACGGCGACGACGGCGAGCTTGATGGAGGTGGGCGAGGCGGAGCGGTAGCTGAGAATTAAGAGGACCGGGCCGCTGGGCCGAGTCGCAGCCGCCGTCGCCATGAGACGAGAGATTCAGAAAGCGGTAAGAGCAGGAGGCAGTGGCTCTGGTTTGGGATCGGTAAGAGCAGGAGACGGCAAGAAGAAATGGTTCCAACCAACTTTAATAAAAGGGTTAAAACCCACGGGTTTGTACTGGGTTAAGATCGGTTTGAGTGGAAAATGTTGTGGGTTTAGTTTTGGGTGGGCTGAAAATGATATTGAATGGGTTTAGTTTGAGTTGGGCTGAGAGAGATATCTGTCCGGGTATGGTTAAGGTATGGTTCAGTTTTGAAACTATTCTCAGCTTTATCGTCAGGTCCGTAAATCTAAACGATCGTTTCAGCTAATATACAACATACCAAGCGGGGCCTTAGTCTTTTTAGTTCAGCTATAATAAAACCCACTTTTCCTCCGTGGAGACTGTCCTCTGTGGCGATTCCCCCCTACCCTTACTTGACCCTCTCCTCCGGCAAGCCCTCCGGCCTCTCTCCTCCCCGTCGCCGGCGGCCATGGTGGCCGGTGGTGAGGGGGAGGGAGGTGCGGTTCTTTTCCCTGTTTTTTCGTAGGTTTAGCCTCTCAAATAAAGTAGATCAAGGGTTTGTGGTTGAGAGAAGTCCAATTTACCCTCCTAAGCTTGTCTTGACGTTCACTTTACAACCCTTAACTTTAATTTGGTTCAAGTTTCACCCTCAAACTCCAAAAACCATACGTAATTACCCTATTCACCATTTTGACATATTTTAACCTGGTTTTTCTTCTCGTGTTAGCAGTTTTTTCCGGTATGGCAATTCATTGTCTTAGTAAAAATAACTCAAAACATACCTAGTTCATGTACACTCTCTTGAGCACATGTTCCCCACGTACATACATAGTAGTATGTTCGTGTTCATCCTGCACGAGGGGTCCAGGTGCCGAGTTACCAGGTGGCTTATGTTCATCACGCATGCACGTAACGGATGTATGAGTGGATAATTGTTTTGGTTTATTTTTACAAGATGAGTTGGAATACAGGGAAAATTCGTTGACATGTCGAGAAAAACCGGGTCAAAAACTATCAAAACGGTGAAAGGGGTTATTCGAAACAGTTTTTAGAGTTTAGGGGTGAAAGTTGAACCAAATTAGACTTAAGGATTGTAAAGTGAACTTTGGGACAAGTTTATGGGGGTAAATTGGACTTCTCTCTTTGTGGTTCTCTTCTTCCTCCCTGTGATGTCCATGGTGGCCATGCTGGAGGAAGACCAAGTTGTTGTTTGTTGCTGCTCCTCCGCCCCTAAGCTCCTGTCCAAAGAAGCTCCGTTCTTGCCTGTTACCTTGGCTTCGAGTTTCAGCGGAACTCGCCGGGGAGATGGGCCATGGACAGAGTTTGTGGCCAGATTGCAAGGAGTTGGGGAAGAACCTCGGTGCGTATTTCTCTACCATCTTGGGTCTGGAGGGCCTCCAATCGCCTGCTACTACAGGAACTCAGCTGGATGTCTGAAACCGGTGACGCGATCTTCATCTTCAAACTCTGTCTTTACAGTCCAACAACCAAGTAGCTGCAGATCTCTGTATTTGGGGGTGGAACCCCTTTTTTGCGCTCGGCTTGTTGATCTGTGTGTGATAGGTAATGAGGATTGCACTTTTCATCAGGACGACAAGCACATCCTGCTTACAATGGAGCAACAATCTGTCGCCACTACCTTAATACATGTCCTTATCCCATGTTGTGTTGCCATCATGGTGGTGGAGCGGAGCCAGGATTCAGTATGTTCCAAGATCGTGGGTGGTGCTATTGAGGCGCCTGTTTTTTTATGACCATATGGCCTCAGTACAAATCAGTGGCTCTACTATACTTCCAATTGAGGAAAATATTCCTAAGAGCAAAGCCGCACAAGTTGTACATGTGTGCTATTGTCAGATGATCGCTATGTTGAAGATGTTGTCTCCAAGTTGTTCAGGCTGTGTCACCGGAGGTGGACGACAACTCCTCCGTTGTTGATCCTCAGATTTAACAGTGGGGACACTCTGAGTTTGAGCTCGGTGAAGGGTATTCAAGATCTACAGCTCAACTCTACACCTCGTGTGCATATTCCATACAGACCATTGGGAGAGCCACCGGAGGGGCATCAACTGGATGGCATCTTTATCGAGGCCTTTGAAGATTGCAGATGCGGCAATTTTAGATCCGAGTTTCCATGTACAATAATCCTTAATATCAATATATATCTTTTTTTTTTGTTTTTTTTCAGTTTTGCTGTTTTGCTCTCCACCTCCTCGTCGGCCTCGTCGCCGGCGGAGGAGGGGAGGGGGGTCGAATCGCCGGTGGGAACTGTCTGCTTCTAGTCTAGGTTTAGCTAGGTAGCTAGGGTTGTGCTGCTCGCTGCTCGTTTTGCCGGTGATGGCGGGGGTGGCGGCGGCGAATAAGAGGGCTCTTGATCTGCTTCGGGCTGCCTGCTTGGGGGCAACTGCTGGTGGATCTGCGAGCTCGTTGTCTGGGGATGGCGGTCGGTTCGGCGGCGGCCTCCATCCAGCGGATTTTGTACCTGTTCCTCGCCGGCCTGGCGGTGTGGTCTCCGGCGCCGTCGGGAGGATCTGGGTCTTGTATAGGGGAGCTTTGGCTGTCGACCTGTCGAGGGTGGCGGCAGGCTGCCGGGATGCGTCGTCCGTTCGTGGCAGGTGGTTGCTGGCAGGCGAATCTGGTGTTGATCCACGACCTCGTCGTCGGGTGGCTCCGGATCCGGAGGTTGAAGATGAGCTCGGGGTGGTTCCCCGACCCACGATCCACAGCGACATGTGGGCATCTCTGATGCTCCTCTTGGTGGTTCATAAAGCCATGGAGCTTCTTCAGCTTCGGGTGTTTTGGCTGTCGTCGTTCGTCCTGATGGTGCCTGTCGGCGCCGGTGGCGGGCGACGGCTTGGTCTGAGTGGTGCAGGAAACCCTAGGGTCCTCTCTGTAATTTTCTTTTTCTTCAGGGGTTTTTTCTGCTATTTGTTCGGATCTACGTATCCTGCGTGGTCGTATCTGTATGTGTGTACGTACTCTGTACCGTATTTGTCTCTGACTTAATATATATGTATGCATTTCAAAAAAAAAAAACAGCAAAACTGTAGGATGACATGAGCATAGCGAGGAAACATGCACCGTTGCGACGACCATGAATGTGGTGCTCTCCATTCCTAAAGTTGTGCATCCCGTGTGTAGCATTTGGTGATTTCCCCCGCGACGACACCCGTGTGGTGCGCCGTGGTATGACGGTGTCGGTTGATTTCCCTTTTGGGTTTGCTGGTAATTATGGGCGCCGCCCCCCTCCGTCCCCATTTGCAATTCAACATTTGTTTGTACTCGCCCCGGCCGTTCCATTTGGTCCCCGTCTCTCACTCTCATGTGCCGCCCATGCCCAACTCTCGAAAACCAATCTCACACTCGATCGTGTCTATTCTCCTGCGCAAGCACCAGGTCACGGCTGCACGGTGCACCTCTCGCCATAGATAGAGTGACTGGGCAAGCATAGCATAGCAGCTTGTTTGGTGGCGAGCCTTTACTACCGCCCCAAGGTTTAATTGCCTCCCTCGCCATAGAGATAGAGTATCTCTCTCTCGCTGCTGCTGCTGCTGCGGCGCCCGAGCACGCACCTGCCATAAGTAATGCGCACTCCGCGGCGACGGACTTGACTCCACTCCACCACCACCACGCATTCATCACGCCCCATCCACCGCCTGACCGCCCTGGCCCCGCGGAAATGGGCCAGACCAGGAGGAGGCGCGCCACCGCCGCCGTCACGGGCGGCGTCCGGGCCGAGGACGGGAAGCCCCCCGCGGCGCCGGCGACGGCCCCCACGGTGTGGTTCGCGCTCAAGAAGTCGCTGCAGTGCCGGTCGCAGCCGTCGGAGGTGCACGTGCCCAAGCCCAAGGCGCCCACGTCCGGCCCCACGGGCGCCCACCTGTCCTCCATCGTCACCAAGCGCGCGGCGGCGCGCTCCGGGTGCTCGCGCTCCATCGCCAACCTGCGGGACGTCATCCACGGGGGGAGCAAGCGCCACCCGGGCCAGCCGCCCAGCAGCTGCAGCCCGCGGTCCATCGGCAGCAGCGAGTTCCTCAACCCCATCGCGCACGAGGTCGTCCTCAGCGGCGGCGCCAACTCACGCTGCTGCGAGCTCAAGATCACCGGCTTCAACGCCGCCGCCGCCCCGGGCGCCGCGCTCGCCTCGCACGACGCCGACCCCGAGGGCGGCGGCGGCGTGTCGTCGTCGTTCGTCGGCACGCT
The DNA here is from genome assembly GCA_012064385.1 of Puccinellia tenuiflora. Classification (NCBI taxonomy): domain Eukaryota; kingdom Viridiplantae; phylum Streptophyta; class Magnoliopsida; order Poales; family Poaceae; genus Puccinellia; species Puccinellia tenuiflora. Next base: position 21,935 of record QRDG01000719.1, read on the forward strand.
CCGCCCGGGCACGCCGGGGCCAGGCTGGATGAGCCACGGCGGCGGCGGGCTGCAGTACAGCGGCTCCTGCCGGGGCGGCAGCATGCGGTGCACCCCGCCGAGGTCGCCCAACCCGCTGCTGGACAGGGACGGCGCCCCCGCGGCAACGGGCCACCGGGCGTCCTGCGAGGTCGACGCCGTCGTCAAGAACGGCGGCAAGGGCGCCGGCGGCGGACTCAGCTGCCACAGGTGCAGCGAGCAGTTCACCAAATGGGAGGCCCTGGAGGCGCACCACCTATCCAAACATGCAGGTTTGTGAGGATGACATCTCCATTTCCTACGGAATAGCTTTTGTTGTTGGTGGTACCGGGCTGGCACAGTTAGATCGGCCGGTTGGTGGATCTTATTAAAGGCACTCCCATCGTTTTCGCATTTCGGTTGCAATTAATATGCAGAAAGTATGCGGTTCTGGACTTCAATTAGTGCCATTCTTTTAGCTCGAAAGTTCACATTGCATAGGTTTCAGATTCACTTTCACCATCAGGCTCCTCCAAATATCTCTGCTTCTTGCTTTCAACTTTGACACAATAACTGCGAACCATGTGGCTTGAGATTCTGCCAAATCTTTCGTTTTGTTCTAGCTAGCCCGCCTATGATGTGTTTTGCATCCATTATGATGTATGGCGCCAATGCGACATTTACAGTGGAGTAGTAGTAGACTATTGTCTCATGTTCACTAGGCTATGCTTGCAATGCAAACATCATGGACCTGTAATCATGTTTAGAATCTTGCAGCGTGTCTTCTCTGTTTCTTCGTAGAACATCCAACCAACTACGCAAAGATCTAATGAATGTTTGGTCTCATCAGTGACGGAGCTGGTCGAAGGAGACTCATCCCGGAAGATCGTGGAGATCATCTGCCGGACGAGCCTGCTCAAGTCGGAGAGCAGCTGCGTGCGGATCGAGCGCGTCTTCAAGGTGCACAACACGCAGCGCACGCTGTCCCGCTTCGAGGAGTACCGCGAGGCGGTGAAGCTCAAGGCGAGCAGGCTGCCCAAGAAGCACCCGCGCTGCCTCGCCGACGGCAACGAGCTGCTGCGCTTCCACGGCGCCACGCTCTCCTGCGCCCTCGGCAGCTCCTCCGGCAGCTCCGGCAGCCTCTGCGCCTCCGACAGGTGCGCCGTCTGCCGCATCATCCGCCACGGCTTCTCCTCCTCCTCCTCCTCCTCCAAGTCCAAGGAGGGCAACAAGGGCGTCGGCGTCTTCACCACCTCCACCAGCGGCCGGGCGTTCGAGTCCGTCTCCGTCCTCGACGAGGCCGACGACGTCAAGGATGGCACGCGGAAGGCGCTGCTGGTGTGCAGGGTGATCGCCGGCCGGGTGCACAAGCCGCTGGAGAACCTCAAGGAGTTCGTCGGACAAACGGGGTTCGACTCGCTGGCCGGCAAGGTGGGGCCCTACGCCAACATCGAGGAGCTCTACCTGCTGAACCCGAGGGCGCTGCTCCCGTGCTTCGTGGTCATCTGCAAGCCTTGATTCATCCTCCACGCTAATACCATTCTTTTTTCGGTGTGTAGCGTCCGTGTCGGTGGCCACTCTGTTAACGTTTGCACGAGCTGCATAACACGTAATGCATCGGTCGGATGCATTTGTCCATATTTCTGTGAATGTACCTTCACGTGTAAGACCTGATAGCTTCACCATTTTCCCAGTGGTCAGTGGTCACTACTCAGTTTTGTGGAGAATATTGAATCCCTAATATTTGTGTTGTATTGATTTGACCCTCACGGGGCTATATATAGAAGTACATGGGTAGGTGGAGACTTGGAATACAAGAAGGTCATTAACCTAATTATATCTCTAATCTTAGCCGTACATGTAGTCTAACATTCCCCCTCAGTCGTAGTGGGAGTGAAGCGGACAATTGCGACTGGAGAAGTCATGCGCGTCCGTCGCCTCCTCCACCTTGTCATCATCGCCATCCCCTTCTGGTTCCTTCTCTTCCCTCCCGCAGTCACAGCGGGAGTGTCATGGACGCAAGCGATGACGCGGATGCTGTTGACTGGAGCTCTTGAGTTGCTGTAGACTGTGTGTATGATGTTGATGTCGAGGTAGCCAAGCATGATGTAGCCGTGGTCGATGTTGTCGAGGTCGGTGTAGCCGATACAAAAAAATTTGCGCGGTTTTGTGTCGTAGGGTTTTGGGTTTTGTGCGGCGGCGGCAAGAATCTGCGGCGGCGGCAGGTTTTTACCAAGCGGGCGAGACGATTGTATGCTCGTCCTAGCAGAGCGCTGGCGGGTTTTTAGGCGGCGGCGGCGGGTTTTTGTTTGTCATTGGCGGCGTGCGGCGGCGACTCGCATGGGAGTGGCGGCGGCAGGCGGCGGGGTTTTGTTTTTGGCGGCATGTGGCTCGACTCGCGTGATGTAGATCTTGGCGTTGATTTGTGTTGGCGGTGTAGAGCTCGACGAAGATCTTGATGTAGTCGTACAGCTTGACGTAGTTGTTCATGTCGGTGCAGATCGGCGGCGATGTAGTTGTCCAGCTCTCCTTCTGCTGCGTGTAGGTGCCGGCGTCCATCCACGCGCGCAGCGAGCCAGGCGGGCGAGACGATCGGGCGTTTAGCGCGAGTTTTGACGCTGCAACGATCGCCCTAGCAGAGCGCCGGGCCGCCGGCCTGAGGTAGATGGCGCCGGCGTGTTAATGTAGTCCTGCAGATCTTGAAGATGATCTTTCCGTAGACAGGCAGCGCGCGGACGTGCCGGCCGGCCGTGAAGACTTGGGCCTTTTGTGATCCGATCTGCGTTAGTACTCCTGGAAGGATTTGCACCGGAATTTTGAGAATATTGATCTAGGGCTTTATTTCGTAGCTAATTGGATCTAATCTAAATTGGAAAAACTGAATCTAAAGAACTGATCCGATCTTTGATCGGAACCGGGTGCCGCGCCCCCGAGCAGATTAATCTTCCCGGGGGCGGCGCGTTGCGGAAGTGGTGGGAGGACCTAGGATCGGCGTCGTGAGACTAACCGCTCTGATACCATGTGGAGAATATTGAATCCCTAATATTTGTGTTGTATTGATTTGACCCTCACGGGGGCTATATATAGAAGTACATGGGGTAGGTGGAGACTTGGAATACAAGAAGGTCATTAACCTAATTCTATCTCTAATCTCAGCCGTACATGTAGTCTAACAAGTTTCACTACTACCTCCTCATAAATATAAGATGTTTTAGCTATTTTAATTTAGACTAGACTAGATACGGACTGAAAATAAGGGTCTACGGACTGAAATAAGTGTGTAGATACATGTGAATCAGAAAAGGATAAAACATCCTATAATTAGTAAACATTGGCGGAAACTAACGATACTTTTGTTATGTGCCCCATCTATTTTTGTACTTACGCCTTATCGCACGATCAACAAGCGGGACAAGTCCATGATGGGATGAGCCAATATTGGAGACACGGTTAGTTGAGTTTGTTGGTTTTTCTCCGGTGTGTGTCTGTGATTATCGCTTGTTTGTTCTTGTCAAGTCAAAACTACGGTGGCGCGGTCTCGGTGGCGTACGATGACTGACGTGATCTTCCGTGACGTCAGGCTTGCTTAGTTCTCCTTCGTAGTACTTTTTCATAATCAGAGTTGCGCCATGACATGCATTGCACCCCATAGGCTCTTGCTTTGGGCATCATCAAACATAAGAGTGAGGCACCATGGGAAGTCGTGTCCCGTGTTCTCCATCAAATCGTGTCTCTCGAAGCGATGCTTTCAAGAAAGTAGTGGTGTCAAGGACGCCTCCATCGTCGATTACATGGAGACAACGTTCCGGGGGTAGGGGGATGTCGAAAACCCCTCCATGAAGAAAACGATGCCCAAAGCCGCCATCGCTAGCATCAACAAACGGGCAGGACTTTCACCTCGAAGTGTCGCACATCTGATCCCCAACCCATCGGCCCCTTGTTTAGCACAACGAAGTCATCTGGTTGCCGCCACTATGTTTCCGCCATTACACCTCCATGTTCGCTGCACTGTCGAAGCCAGCGACGGTGCAGCCTAGAGAGCAGAGCCCAAGCCCGGCCAAAGCACCTCATGCAACCCCCCAATCGTCTGAAATAGAGGGTGGATGGATCTAGGCCAGAGGACCGCGCGGCCAACAACCTCTCACCAGCTTGCTGCGCCACCACAACAACATTGCACTGCCGTCCCGCCAAACCGCGCTAGTCCCCCACCTCAAGGTAGATGAAAAAAGGGGCCCGCCGCTGCCGTCGACGGTGGCGAGGGGAGGAGGGCCCTTCGTGGCTGTGGCTAGGATTTCCACCCTAGTAGCTCACGGGAGCAACCACAGGATGTTTACTGTTGGTTTATCCCGAAAATTTTAATGCACCCTCCTAGTTTGTGTAGATATATGCTGGTCCACGTAATGCAGGGAGAGATCCCTTTCAACGAATAAAAAATCAGAAACAGAGTTGTGGTATCACATGTTTCTCTGACTTGTGCGTAGTCGTCTTTGAATGGATTCGGTTCTATCTTGTGTTTCAAATATGCTCCGCGGCGTAGCCCTCTTGACTAGCATCTGACATTTGCATAGTATATTCCAAATGGACTCGTCCATTTTCTTATTTCAAAATCTGTTCGGCGGCTCCCCTTGAACAGATCGATGGTGCTCTTCTGACCTACTATCCGTTTTCAAAATTCCGCCGGCTTGCTGCGAACTTCTGAGCAAATCTCATCATTTGCCCAGGTGCAGCGATCCTTTTCGCGTCTGGACCGCTACCAGCCATCTGAACAGGCCATTAATGCTCTTTTTGTCAAGGTGTGTAGCCACAGTATATATCAGAGTGATGCGATGGACCAGCTGGGATGCCGGAGCATCCTGTATTATGGCTGCACGCCACTGTTCGTTTCCTATTTACGGTTTTTTGCTTTCATCGAAAAAAACAAGAAGGTTTGCTCTTGGGCGGCGAAGATCAGTTTTGAAGTTGGATTGGAAAACCGGCTGTGGAAATTTGTTAAATTAGACAAGAAGCGAGACAAACTCTGGTTGAATTGCTCTCCCACTTACAAAAATTCCTTTACTTGGAACAATAAGGTCTCTTTTTATTCGTAAATAAGGTTCTGGAATTGCAGGGATATAAAAGAGTGAAATGCATCCGTAGCCTTCAAACTTGTCTACTCCCAAGAAGGCCTACTCAAACATATATGGATTAAAAACTGCTCTGGTTTAGTAGTGTACTCTACTCGATGACACGGTCTTAGCCGGCCGACACGTTGTAAAACTGGCCGTGACGATCGCATGGAACTCCTCCAGATCTCGCCTTCTGTGTCACTGGTTTTAATCCCAGATTAACCATCCCAATGAATCAATGATATTTACACCGTTCCTCCTAGTGCCAAGAGATGAAGGTTATACTAGTACGTGCAATACCAAGTTCTGGGCAGGCGCGAGCTTCTTGGCATGGCACCAATCTCTGTTCCTTTGACCATCAAAACGCCCGCATACAATTCTGTGTGCGCGGCGCCCTTCCTTCCGGGTCGCGCGCTAATAATGTCAAGTTTGGCACACCTTGACAAATTAGGGTTAGGCATATAGCCTAATCCTTGTTTACTCGCTTCTTTGGCTCTTTGCCCTGCCTAACTGCGATGAGCATTGGCTGGTTCGGGACGGCACTGTGATGACTGATGAAAAATGAGAAACCTTTGTTTCTGCGGATGTGTTTGATCAGGATGTTTCGCGGTGGCTGGTGGAGTGGTCGTGGCTGCATATTGGTTCCAGGAAAGAGCGTGCGCGCTATGCCATGATCAGCGCTCTGCAGTCTGCACTATCACTGCGTCTCTCACATGTTCATTCAGAGGCAGGCCAAACCAACAACGTTCAGCACTTGCACTGAGCAACACAAGTGGCCAAATTGCCGAGCTAAAGTTACTTCTAAACCCAGACGTTCTTCTTTCCTGACATTAGAAGCTACAATTAGCAACTAAACACCATGTGTACTACGTAAGCAAGAGAAGCGACCAATTATGATGTCTTCAGAGTTTAGATGCAAAAGAAAATTAGCATGAAAAATGTGGTCCCGAACATCGAATAGCTAATTTGCGAGGAGTTCATAGTGAACCGGATAGAGTCAGAGCGAGATTTTGTGGGAGGGGTGCTCACAATCTTTCAAGTACCATATGATGAAGTGGGAGCATGTATGCAGGCCCAAACATTATGGAGGCTTATGAACATCTCTTTGTTGCTAATGGAATTGGAAACTATTCAATACCCTTGGTTGCAAATCTTGAAAGAACAAATATCTACCTAATGGTGAATCCATTCTCATGAATGGATCTAGGGGCTCTCAATTCGTGGTTGGTTCGCAAAGTACTATAAAAAAGTATTAATGATGGGAGAAGAACGAGATTTTGGTATGATGTGTGGATTAGAGACATTCCTCGAAAATCAGATTACCGGTGTTTTTCTGGGCAGCATCTAATTCAAATGCTTCTGTGCGAAACAGTTATGATGATTCTTATCACTCCTGGAATACTAGTTTTCGACATGGTTCTATGGGAGTCTATGCTGGATAACTGCATATGATTTTATATATCTTTTTATCTGACCATCCAGACTCTAATTAAGCAGACTTTTGAGAAAAGGGGGAGGGGGGGATAAGTACTAAAAAAATTACATGTGGCTGGCATATGAGGGAGTATCAGATGCTGTTTTGCAGAAAGTTTGGAAATTGAAAATCCCCATGAAAATCAGATTCTTTATATGCCAGGTAATTCATGATCGGCTACCAACCAGGAAGCTCTAGGCATGGTCAATGTTAGTTGTGTGGGGAGTGTGAAACTCTGGATCATCTTATGTTCCGATGTCCAATGGTTGTGTTTGTGTGGTCAATGATCAGAGATATCCTACTATGTCCAGCAAAACCCCTTGGCGTGTGAGAAATTTTGGCCTTAACCAAACACAGGAGTCGAGAACTTTCTTACTCAATTGGATTGGAATTGCTACTACATTGTGGTCTCTCTGGACCATTCAGAATACACCAATTTTTTAAAGTAAAGTCTTGAAATGCCCTGCTGATGCCATTTGCCTTATATTATCCTTTTTGCAGCAATGGCGCCCTCTCTGGGATCCCAGTACTCAAAACGCCATTGACTAGGCCAAGGGTGAATGCAAGAGGAAGTTAGCCGTAGCACCTGATGCTTTTCTGCTTGCTTGCAAGACTAATGGGAGTGTTCTGCTTTTGGTGATGTAAGCTTCATCCTGGAGGGTCCAGTTTCTGTGCTATGTGATCTCGATAGTTTTATTTTTATTTTTAAAAGCCTTATCCTGGAGTTTTTTGTGATGGCTGTGAAGTTGTTTTGCCAGAAAATATGACAAGCCTTTGAGTTTTGCTTATGATCTAATAATCCTGGTATTGGTAACTGGTTGGATCCCAGTACTCTGCAAAAACATTTCTCTTGCTTTCAACCTTTTCGCTAAAAAATATCGATAGCTAAGAAGATGCATGACCTGCTGGGCCTGATTAGTTTCAGGGCTACCTATCCGGGGGCCGGTTCTTGCATGCAGATATGCAATCAACCTACCAGACGGCACATCTAAAAAAAACTACCAGACAGCACATCTAAAAAAAAAGTACGAGACAGCAGAGAAAGCAACACACCAGAATATCTTCATCACCGCACCACTAAAAGGGAATAAAAAGTCCTAGTGACTTGGAGATTGTAACAGGCATGTTCTGGGCGTTGTTAAGTTTTTTGGGGATATTAGAGTGGTGTTGGGTTCCCAAGTGTCAAGTTGACACCTTCATCAATGAAATTGCGAGCGATAAGTTCCCAAAATTAACTGAAAAGGAACAATTTATACATGACAGCAACTAGATATGATCAATTACCAGTGATAGGGAAACTGTTAAATCACAAGCTTTGGACATTGTAGGTCAGGAGACTTACCTTTGGATGGCCTTAAGGAGAAAATGTTTGATATGTTCTCACAGTTAACATGCTTCAGTAAGTAGTGAGCTCTGTACATCAAGTCAGGAAAACTGACCCGCAGAAGGCCTGAACAACAAGATGGCTAATATATCCTCATATTTCACAATGATCACACGTGAATAATAAAGCCAGCTGACAAAAGGAAAATAACCTGCACTTCATAATATCTGGACAAAGACACACCTCATTAGGTATCAGAGGAATTTAGAAAACACTGCCATTGCTCGGATAGATAGAGAAGTGCCACTGCCCAAATAAATGTCTGATAAATGATGACCGTCTACCTGAACAACACCCACAAAGTAACCATCTCCCACTAGAAATACTAAGTTTGACATGAACAAGTGGACAGCAACGAGCACTGCTCGACCGATGAGGTGTGGCATCAGCTGGTCCACCCACGAAGCCTGGAACTCAGGGTGGCTCACTCTCTCTAAAAGAAACGCACAAAGAGTAACATTAACTAAGTTGTTCAGGTAGTAATCCATATGTATTTTAATATAACCTCAGAAAATAAGTCACTTCATTTTAATTTCATAGTTTGAACTCTTGGAAGAATTCCGAGTATCATTTTGAAAAGCTAGCAGTGCCATACTGAAGGTCAGATTCATCACAAAAATAAAGCCTTTACTCAAAAGAGTATATAGATAAATGCTACAGTGTACTATACTACTATGTACATATTCCCACAATGAAAGGTCCAGTCCTACCATCTTTGTAGGAAGCAGGAATCTGAATGTGAGAAAAAGGTAGTTCACCTAATATCCTAATCCATATGGCTCGTGCTTGTTTGGTTTACAACTCTAGTGGCTCGTTATCTGACCAAATATGAAGATCCAGTCGTAAAAGGGGAAAGAAAGACAACACTCACTACATCAAATGAAAATAGTTGAGACCATGAACCTATTCTGGGATGGAGCTACAACTAATCCACCTCTACTTATAAAACCAGTAACCTGACAAACTTCTGCCGAAACTGATCATTGATCAATGGCATTTTAACTTCGTGTATGTCGTAACATTCGCAATGTCCATGATTCAAAGAGAAAATACTAAATAAAAAACAAAAAACAAATTGGGAGGTATAAATCTAGCTTTGTCACAGAGCTAACATTTTAATAATCAAGGGCCACAAAATGAAAATACTCATAAAATACACAGCATTTGAAGAATATTTCCAAACACAAAATATTAGATTCGTAAAACAATTTTTTCGATGCAATGAAAAAAATCAGCACCAAGCTAGATATCATGGTCACAATAAAGACCTCCTGTGGATCCCATCTAACATGGATAGAAAGATTTCAATAGGCATTACAGCACGGGGAAAGATAAAGAAATACCTTATTAAACCAGTGTAAGCACTATTAACTTGCAATTTTTATGTTCTATCAGAACAATAGAAGAAATGTGGTAAAACAGGTCATGACGAAATTTGGCTTACATCAGTGTGACAGATCAAAGCCTGACCTATGAAGGAACATCCTCATCAAATAATTTTATTTTTCAGTCTCGTCATCCACTTCACGGTCCTTTTCTTCTGATATTGATTCTTCCTCATCAGTTTCAGCTTCAAATTCATTGTCATCTGTAGCACTTGGCATCCTCAAACCCTTTCGGGGGTAGTACTTCTTCCGTCCGAGCTCAACAAGGTTGGTAGCCTCTTCCTCCCTTGATGCCTCTACGAATGCATCCACTACATCCTGCAGCAGACCAACCGCTACTCTACACCTCCCTTTGCCAGTAAGCAAATCATGGCAGTACCTCAGTGCACAATCCAGCTCTCCAGCCTGCAGAAGCCGTGGCACAAGAGTTTCATATGTCCCCCTATTTGGGGTATATTCATTTTTTATCAAATCATCATACAGCTTCTTGGCATCCTGTAACCTCCCTGCTGTGCAATATCCTCGCATCAGCTCATTGTAGGACACTGTATCAGGCTTTGGCCCATCCTTCTCCAACCTCTCAACCACAGCAACAGCGTCCTCAAGCCTCCCTTCCGCAACCAAACACCGCAGCTTCGCATTGTAGCACTTTGCATCTGGCTCCAAATTCCTCTCCTTCATCATATCCCATACCGTCTCTGCGTCATCCATGCGGCCATTGTTGTAAAACCCATTCAAAAGCGTGTTGAAAGTAATGACGTCAGGCGAAACACCGTTCTTCTCCATAAGTGGGACAGCAGCAAGAGCAGCTGAGAGGTCGGGTTTCTGGCACAGTGCGCGGATGAGTATGTTGTAAGAGTATACGCTGGGGGCAATGGAGGGGTGGGAGGCTGGGATCTCCTGGAATGCAACGACGAGGGCGTCAAATTCCCCGGCATCGGCGTATGCGGCAAGGACGGCGTTGAGTGTCATGGTGGACTTGTGGTGCGCGGGAAGCTCATGGAAGGTTGCGGCAGCGTGGGATGGCATGGAGGCGCGGCCGTAGAGGCGGATGAGGCGCGTGGCGAATCCCTCGGTGGAGGTCTCGAGGAAAGGCTTCTGCGCATCGATGATGGCCTCGATGCCGTCTTGGCGGCCGAAGGAGGCGAGGCGGCTCACGGTTACCTCGTACACGCGGTGGCGGTCGCGGAAGCGCGACGACAGGGTCGACGCTTCCACGAACTCCGAGATCAGCTTGTCAGGGTTGCGCTGCCGGAGGAGGCTCTTGAGGATCGCGGTAAGGGGCTTCGGAAGCTTGTGGTCGTCGTCGGACTCAACGGCGTCGGCGGCAGATCGCGCGACGAGGGGCTTCGGGGGCTTGTTGTCAGCGACGGGGACAGCGTCCGTGGCGGCGGCGGCCGGTTTCGGGGCCGGCGAGCGCTTGGTCTTTGGTTTTTGCTTGGGTGGGGTTGGTGAGGAGGAGGCAAAGATGCGGGAGAGGCTGTTCGCCCGGGTCGAGGCGGTGGTGGCGGCGGCGGCGGCGGCGGCGGTGGCCGCTGCGTTGGAAGCCATAGGGGGGAGACGGCGGGTGGGGTTTGGGACGAGGGGAGGAATGGGAGAAGGAGGGTTTTGCCGGACGCACCTCACTGCTTCTTAACCGGGCCGTGGAAATGTTAGCCCAGCCCAAAACAACTCGACCAAACCAGAAAATAAAAGCCTCCGGCGCACAGACCGGTCCATTTTACCTGGTCGTCACCCCGGACATGGACGGGCACGTCCGGCGGCTCCTGAACCGCGTGGCGATCGCCCTGGCGGCCGTGGCCACCGCCGCCCTGATGCACCTGTTCCGCCACTCATCCACCTCCTGCTTCGCCAGCTCGCCCGCCTCCTATTCGTCCCTCTCGCTGGCGCCCTTCCCGCGCACCTCCTGCGACGCCGCATCCCGCCGCGTCGTCGACCCCGACCTCCGCCTGGCCAAGCTCCGGTCCTCCCCGCGGTGGAGACGTCACAATGTGGCCCTCTCCGCGACGGTGGTCGACCCGCTCCGGCGCCTGCGCCTCCTAGGCAACTCCTCCCGCGTTCTCTGCCTCGCCGCGGGCGCGGGGCGAGCAGTCGACGCGCTCAACGTGGCCGGCGTGGGGGACGTCACCGGCGTTGATCTCGTTGACTTCCCTCCCCTAGTACGCCGCGCGGACGTGCACAACCTCCCGTTCTTCGATGACGCCTTCGACCTGGCGCTTTCTGACGACCCAGCGGCGCTCGCCGGCGCACTGTTCCCGTCCCGGTTCGCGGCTGAGATCGAGCGCACCGTCCGCCAGGGTGGCGCAATCGCGCTCGCCGTCGATCGTTACACCGATCTCTCCATCGTCGTCTCCCTCTTCAAAAAGTCGCGCCTCGTCCATGTCAGGAATACTACCTTGAATGGCTCCGCGGCCAGCATCGTAATCCTGACCACCAACGCGGAGCGCCGCTGACTCCATTCGTCATTTTGTTCATGCAAATAAGCAATGTTAATAGTATTAAGGTTTTGTTTGATTCGTTCGACTTCACGCTCTTTATCACGCTCTTTATATGCAAAAAAGATACAGTATAAAGAGCGTGCATACTGAACTTTAGTCTTGACCCTTGAGTACATTTCAAGTGAAAACGCAATTTGGTCTATGTTGTTTTATCAGAATAGATCTTACTTGTTGGAATAGGCATTCAGTTACAGGTGCTCCTACGTGATACAAGTGCAGAGCAGGCCGTTCTCTAACTGCCTGCTACCGAGTCTTGCGTTGTGATCCACTTCCTCTCCTTCACGCGCACTCCAGCTAGTTTCTACTTTCTCGGTTGTAAAATGCGTCTATAATTATCGGAAATCCAAGACTTACGGAAAATTTGTTACTACATCCGATTCCAAAAAAAAAAAAAAGATAAAACTTCTTATAATTTGGAACTGAGTGCGAAGAAGTTAGTTAGTTGCATAAATAAATCGATTAAGATGTCAATGAATACAAGTGTGTTCCACCACAGATTCCCGTACTCTTTTCCTACTCCGTACGTTTCAAAATAATTTAAGTTCTAAGCTCGACCGCGAGTTTATAAAAAAAGTGGTAATATCAACAACCTCAATCTTTTGTACGAAAAAATATTTTTCTATAAAACAAAATTGTTGCTCTAGATTGATATATTTTTCCATAAACTTGATTAAACATAAAGTAGTTGACTTGGGACAATTCTAGAACTTCAATTATTTTGAGACAAAATGAGTACATGTTATCACCGAGCAATTTTTTCAATGATCCTTCCTCTACGCTTCCACACCCTCCATTCGCACAGCACATTATAAGGTGTTTTCCTCCCCCAATAGTGAATCCAAAATAATGTTCGGAGGATTCAAAAAAGTTTACCTGTTTGAAAAAAGTACGGGTACCAAAGATGTTTGTGGGTTCGAAAAAATGGAAAAGGTTAGACAATACGTACTAGCAAAATGAAGAAAACAAAGAGAGATAAATGTAAAAAATAAAACAAAAAAAACCAAAAAAGTAAAAAACAAAACTTAACTAGGCCCGGTCTATCATAGGGCACACGATATAACTCGGGTTAAGTAGGCATTTCCATCTGGGCACTCCTATCTGCAACCTACGCGGGAGGGATTCCCTCCCACACCTCCCTTCCAAGGGTAAATGGGTCGTCCCAATTTGCTCCGCGACCCCAATAGCAAGTACTATTTACTTTTATCTATTATCTTTTCTTCTTTTTTATTTTTTGTTTATTTTTATTTTCTATTTTTCTAGTAACAAATTTGTTTCAAATATGTAAATAATAATTAAATAAATTGTTTACATACGTAAATAATAATTATTATTATTTTAGCTGTACGATTTTCAAACATAAAAGGTCATGTTATTTGAACAATTATTCAAATATGAGCATTTATGTTATTTGAATGATTATTCAATAAGAATATTTGCCACAATTGAACAATTTTTCAATATGAACATTTATGTTATAGAACAAATTTTCAAAAAAACTATTAATATATTTTTCAGTAAATAAACATTTATCCAATAGAAAACTAAAAATACCAAATAAAAAAGCAGAAACATAAAATGTGAAAAGAAAAACATAAAATAGAAAAAAGGGAAAATTAGAAGAAGAAAGAAAACAGAAAATAAACATAAAATCAAGGGAAAAAAGAAAACGTAAAGCGGAGAAGAAAAATGCAAACGAAACAGAAAAATAAAAAGAAAAAAATAGGGTGAAGAGCTCTTACTGGGCCGGCACACTGAGCGCGCGGAATGGTGCGCGGGAGCGTTACGCGTCAAATAGGTTTGCCCTGGGATCCCCTATACCGCGCACCCGTCCGCGTACCCCCAGGTTATTGGGCTCGGCCCAATTTCGGCCACGGGCGCGAAAGCTGAATTCGAATGTTTCTCGTGCACCCCTATTCCAGTGGAATTAGTCGGCCCAAATGGCTTTGTGGCTCCAATAGCAGGTACTTATTTTTTATTTCGGTTTTACTTTCTATTTTAAATTTTTGGAGTTTATAATAACAATAAAATGTATTTATATTTGTAGAAACAAGAACAAAAATACACTTTAATAAAACAAAATATTTATACATGTATGTTTAATGATTTTTTTCAAATATGAACTTTTATGGTATTTGAACTATTTTTCAATAAGGACATTTAACTTATTTGAACGAGTTTTAAAATATGAACAATTATGTTATTCGAACAATTTTTTGAAATATAAATTTTTGTGTTGAACAATTTTTAATAAGAACATTTATCTTATTTGAACGATTTTCAAGCATGAACAGTTTTTTATTTGAATGATTTTTCAAAATAAACAATTATCTAACTTGAAAAACTTTTGAAAATGAACATTTATTAATATTTGGACGCATTTTCAAATGAACATATATGTTATTTGAAAGATTTAATATAAATTATTTAAAACTATTTTATAATATATGAACATTTATGTTATTTGAATGATTTTTAATAAGAACATTTATCTCATTTGAACGATTTTCAAGCATGAACAGTTATATTATTTGAACAATTTTAAAAAAAATAAACAATTATCTAACTTGAAACACTTTCGAAAATGAACATTTATATTATTTGAAAGAATTTTTAAATATAAATATTTATGTTATTTGAACAATTTAAAATAAATTATTTAAACTATTTTATAGAAAAATTCATGTTATTTGAAAAAAAATACTCAAATTTATCTTATGTGAATGAAGAGAAAGAAATCATAAAATTAGTACAAAAATTAAAAAATGAAAAAGAAAAGGAAAGAAACAGAAAAGAAAAAAGAAAAACAAAAACAAAAACAAAAACAAAACGGAAGGAAAAGCAGAAGAAACGAAGCTGAGAAAACGTCACAGCGTTATTGGGCCGGCCCATATGTGATCGAGGGGTGCGCGGACGTTGGTAACACCCGCGTTGCGCGGGGTATAGGGTTTGCCGTTTGCCCTTCTGTGATCGTTGTGGTGTTTCTTTTTAGCAGTGAAATAAGTCTTTTCGGAGTAAGTTCGGCCTAGCATGAAGTTAAGAATACAAAGTGGATCTTTCGCCAAAAAAAAAAAGGTTACAAAGTGGATCCTGGCCTCTACTCTAACAGGCCCATGTAACTGATGTTAGGACCAGGCAAAGCTACTAACATGTTTCTGTGGGCCTTGTCGTGAAATTCTTTTGCTTATAGGGCTCCTTGTGTCCTGGTTTGTCCATGGCGTGAGTGTGACACCCCGTATTTGTTCGCAGTCACGGCGAGAGGCCCTGAATGAACCAAAACTTCAAAAGAACCCAAAAGAGCTACAGAGCTACCTTGATAAACAAAACTTTCCATATTTTCAAAACAAACGACCTGATTCTCAGGTTATTACTGTACCTAATTCTGGCAGGACAATGCTTAGAAATGAAACAGGTGTCGCCAACTCGCCATCCGGATTCTCAGTAGGGACACATTATGTTTCCTTGCAAGTCTCCATGCCGTAGCGTGCAAATTTACACGCGGCTGCAGTTCAAAGTTTGACTATCCAACTTTTGCATAGCGTCAGTTCAAAGGAGGGGGACATGGCCGGCCATCTCCTGCGATGCGACGGATGATCAGCAAGGACGGGCACTGCTGACCCCCGTGCACATGCGGCGCCCGTCACAGCGCCAGACGTGGACGCATCCTGAGGAGCGGGCGTGCAGCTGCAGCGTTGAATGAATCTCTCACAGTTGCCCTAGCCAGACACCGCACCGGCAGCAGCGCGATGGCGACCAGATGCGAGCTAAACCCGGCCCCCGTAGACCGGAATGTCCCCCGCCGCGTCGCTGTCCCACGAATGGCTCGCGCCACTGTCGCTGAAAGCGCCGCCGCGCGAGCTTACTACAGAGCCTGGAACGACGACGTCGCCGCCGCGTTCTAATCCGCCGCACAGCGGCATGAGGTACAGCTACTAGTTCTTCTTAAATGGTTCCAGCACGATCGAGCCACCGCCGGCCTGCTGCATGTGATGTGATGGAGTGGCCGGAGCAAGCAACCGGATTTTCTGCCATTTATCAGTCCAACTTTGATTATGTGGGGGAGTCAGCCACTGATGCTCTTTTGGCCCGTACCGTGCGGCCTGGAATCGGAAAGGAACAAGGGAGTAAATGGTGGCTTGACTTCCTGCCTCCTATGCTCTTTGTTGGTGGCCGGACGGCCATGAATGCGCGCCGGAGGGGAGGGGATGGGCCGCCATGGGGCCTTCTCTGTCGCTGCAGGAGGGCATGCGATCGCCTGTTTCTCCGGCGCTGACGAGGCCACGGAGCGATTTGGGGGGATCGCGGAGCCACGTCGAGAGGGCCGGGCGGCGGGCGGCAAGCGACAAGACGTCCACCAGCTAGCCCTATCTATCACCCCCACCACCCTGCATTAACCGGAGGTATGGGGAGAGAAGACCTACATGTCCCCCGATACACATGTGCTGAGGCTGGAGTACCTCACCGACCTGATGCTATGTGCAAAGAATACACATCAGCCGGCGGCGTGGCAAATTAAATTAAAACGTATCCGGACGCCCCCGGCCGTATAGCCTCCAACGGTCTCTATCTATTTTGGTTATTTTTTCCCACTTCTGTCATTGTTTTGCTATTTAGTCGAACACATTTAAATTAATTAAAAATATATTTAAATATGGAAATAATGAAGAGAGAGTATGGGAAGATAGAAAATTCATTAATTAAAATTTTGTTCAGAAAGTATGGGAAAATAGAAAATTCAAGCGGCCACTAAAGTATTGGTTTTCTTTTTTAGTCCAAAGATGCTCAAATCATTTTGTAGTTATCGATGAGTATGTTCATCACGAATTTCACTATATATGGAGAAAAAATCTGTAAACTCAACCGGGACTCCATGATTAGGCTTGGTAAGAGGACCCATGACGACACACAAGCATTCACGATCTTCGACATTTGATATCACGACCATGTTCTAGCAGGGTATCGGGCAATAGGCCAACGAGATTTGAACAACCAAATGCTCCGTCCACATGTTTTCTACAACCCTTTTGTTGTGTTGCAAAAAATGACCGTGCGCGTTACCGTGGGGTTGAGAATTTTCTTCACAATGGAAAGGATGAATTCCTGCTGGCGTCGAGTAGGTGGGTTAAGTCTGAGTAATCAGTTTGTAGTGTAAGGGTGTAAGTGTGGAGTTTGGCTCCCTGCTGGGTGACCTGACGTTGTAATGGCTTTCTTGCCACTTCTCCTTTCAATATAAGATACGCAGACTGCTGCGTATTCTAGAAAAAAAAAGAATTTTCTTCACAAGTCCACCAAGGATATATGCCATCGATTAGATAGTACCCCTTCATACATTGGTGCCCATCGATCTTATAGCTGCACTCCGGAGCGTGGCCTTCGGTAAGTCTTGCAAACATTGGAGAGCGTTGCAGCACATCGATGTCATTGTGAGACCACTCCATGCCAAAAAAAAAGAGTGTCGAATCAAGAAGTCATAAAATCATAATTTGCCACACCTTAGAGTATGACGGTGCACACTCCAACATGATCTTTATATTGCCGTTGCCAACCAAATGGATAAATTTTTTCATTCCAAATGCATGTACTCGATACTTCCAAACACCCTAGAAAATCATCTTGTTACGCCAAGCGCTGCATTTGAAGGCATATGCATTCTACCATGCGAAGATACTCATCAACCAAATATGCGGAAACTCCATATGGAAGACACTGCATAACAACCATGTATTTCTGAATAGAAGATAACCCTGCTTTAGTGATGCAATCTGTTTTCTGTATGAAATAGTCATCATATTGCCTCACACCTTGTACAAGCCACTTGAAAAAATATCTTGACATTCTGAAGCGTCGCGGAAACTTGTCTGAACCATAAGTTAGATTGTTGAGTTTGACGTAATGATTGTATATCATATCATGACAGACAACCCTTTTAGAATCGACCGACATCCGCCCCCTAGTGGAACCTTGGCAGCGGGGCGGTGCATTCTCCTCCTCAACCAAACATAGAAGAACTGTGAGAAAATTAGTTGCTGCACATCATCTTCATCATCATCGGATGATGTATCCATATGTTCATGGTAGAAGTAATCATCGTCGACATCCATATTTGACACATCATCGAACAATGCAACAATCTAAAAGTGAAACAATACATCAAGTGTCATTGGAAAAAAATTAGACGCAAAAATATGTCTGATCAAATGCTCGAATCCCTTGCGTATGAGCCAGGCCGAGGCGGAAACGGGCATCCATGACGAGCTACGATCGGCGAGAAGGATATACCACATGTGAGAAAGACTAGTTGCATTAGGAGAGAAAGGGAGCGGGCTCAAAGTGTGGTTCCCATGACGACGACAGTGATGCTGTGTGAACCAACTGTATCCATTTCACCCGAGCTCGCTCGCGGCCAGAAGGCATTAGAAAATGATGGCGGTGGCGGTGGGGATCGATCATCGGTGTCGCGTAGTGTGGTGGCTGACACGTCGAGCAAATGGAGTGGCGTCGACAACAGTTCACCAATCATAAAATGAGTTGGTGGTACCCGAGAGTGAGGGGGGGGGGGGGGGAGAATAACCAGGTAGACCGTTTTTCTATCCAGGATAATATTGAGCCGACGAGAGAGCGATGGAGATGTCACCTAAAGACTATGTTTCTTATTCCCAAGCCCTTGTCATTTTTTTCATAAGAATATTGTGTAGTATAAGAGCATCTCCACCGAGGGCTCTAAAGCACCCCAAGCTTCCGTCCAACCCAATTTGTGTCTGACACCGCTCAGCCACCCCCAAATTTAGAGGCTCTTTTAACGGTGACGGACAAACAAATCAGATACAAATTTCATCACAGCCCCACATGCAGCCTCTGACAAGAGTAAAACTTCCGTTTTGTTTGGAGTGTCGGTGTGGCCACTTGACATGTCCGCTTTGAAACATGCCGTCGACGTACATAGCTCAGCTTTTCTGCTTGTTTGCTTCTGCGCGGCTCAGCTGCATCTGGTGTGGTATGTTCCGCGCTGTAGAGTAATGGCATTGCCGGTTGTTGCCTCTCCCTATCGACTCTGGCCTCCGTGTAGCCCTTCCGCAACCTGCACACTGAAGGGTCGCAGCATAGAAAACAAAAAAAATTCCTGCGCAAAGATAGCGGAATAAACCCAACATCTAGATCCGATCTACGAGAGGTTGGTAGCAAGAAGGAGATCGAATCTCACCCTCGAAGAAAACCGTGAGTGTTTTGTCGAGGCAGGGGATGGCTAGTCGATCCCCGCAACTAGACTCGTCTAGTCGCACGAGCAACGCCTCCGAGAGATCCACACGTACAGCTCGATGAAGACTCCACGTTCTTGATCCCGCAAGAGGTGGTGGAGAGGCTCGCGAGATCAACAGCACGACGACGGTGGCGTGGTGTGTATGGTGGAGATCCGACAGGGCTTCGCCAAGCGGCTATCGGGGAGAGAGGAGGAGGAGGTGGTGCGGCTAGGGTTTGGAGGGGGGCGGCGGCTGCAGCACCTTGGGGTGGAGCAAAGGGTGCCGCACCCCCTCCCCTGCCCCTCCTTATATAGGAGGCCAAGGGGGTGCGCCCCATTCCCTCCTAGGGCCGGCGGCTAGGGGGGTGCCTTGCCCCCCAAGCAAGCCCCTTAGGGTTAGGGTTTGGCCGGCCGGCCCCCTTCCCCTCTTGGGCTTGCCCGCATGGGCCCCTTAGGGCATGGTGCGGCTGGCCCATTAGGCCAGTCCACCACCCCTTAATTCCATCTGGGCCCCATATTCCTATGGGCCCCACTTCTAGACCCCTCTAGAACCTTCTGGAACTTTCCGGTACTTTACCGATATATTTCCGAACCATTTCGAACCTCCGGAAACCACTTTCCTTATATGAATCTTATTCTCCGGACCACTTCGGAACTCCTCGTGACGTCCGGGATCCTATCCGGGAATCCGAATCAATATTCTTTCTCACCATCATTTATCTCGAACCCTAACTACATCGAACGTTAAGTGTGTGACTCTGCGGGTTCGCGAATATGTCATATTAATAGCGGGACCGAGATGCCCATATTAATTCCTACATATTCGACGAAGTACTTTACTAGTCGAACCACAATGTCCGGGATTCAATTAATCCATATACGATTCCTTTTGTTTCACGATATATTACTTGTCCGAGATTCAATCCACCGATATCTCCATATCTGATTGATCTCGTTACCGACAAGTTCTCTTTACTCGTTCCCATAGAATAGGATCCCTTATGACTAGCCACTTAGTCATATGCTTGCAAGCGTTTGGATGCTATACTACCGAGAGGGCCCAGAGATATCTATCCAACTGTTGGACGAACAAATCCCAATCTTGAAACATGCAACCCAACAACTAATCATCGGAATACCTGAAAGCCACCTTTATAATCACCCAGTTACGAAGTGACGTTTGATGTCCACAAAGCACTCCTCCGATAAGCGGGAGTAACATAATCTCATGGTCTAAGGAAACTATATTTGACATCTATTTAATTTGAGTCTTGTCCATTATATCATCACCCATGATACAAACTTCGTTTATCAAGTGATTCATAAATCCATGGTTTGGAAACATCTAACCATCACTTGATCAAACAAACTAGTCATAAGAGGAAAGACTAGGGACACATTACCGTTTATATTCCACACATGTATTTGTTTCCGGTTAATACAATTGTAGCATGGAATTAAACATATCATGAACGGGGAAATATGATAAACAATAATCATTATTATTGCCTCTTGGGCATATCTCCAACAGTCTCCCACTTGCACTAGAGTCAATAATCTAGTTTACATTTGTAGCAATCTAACACCCATGGCCTCTCGGTGCTGATCATGTTTTGCTCGTGGAAGAGGTTTAGTCAATGGGTCTGCCACATTCAGATCCGTATGCACCTTGCAAATCTCTATGTCACCATCCTTGACATTCTCACGCAAATTGTGATAGCGGCGCTTAATATGCTTGGTATTCTTGTGTGAAGTCGGGTCCTTGGCAAGAGCTATTGCACCTGTATTATCACAGTACAGGACCAAAGGTCTTGACGCACTTGGAACCACGCTCAGCTCTGAGAGGAACTCCTTCATCCAGACTGCTTCACTTGCTGCCGATGAGGCTGCAACATACTCCGCTTCTGTTGAAGATTTCGCCACCACGCTCTGCTTGGAACTCCTCCAACTCACAGCGCCACCATTCAGAATAAACACGTATCCGGACTGAGACTTAGAATCATCCGGATCTGTGTCCCAACTAGCATCGACGTAATTCCTTATGACAAGCTCTTGGTCACCTCCATATACGAGAAATATTTCCTTAGTTCTATTTAGATACTTAAGGATATTCTTGACATCTGTCCAGTGTTCCACTCCTGTATCACTTTGGTACCTGCTAGTCAAACTTACAGCATGGCACACATCTGGTCTAGTACATAGCATGGCATACATGATAGAGCCTATCGCAGAGGCATAAGTAACATTGTTCATTATCTCTCTATCTTCTGCCGTAACAGGACTCTGAGTCTTACTCAGAACCTTTCGTTGCAACATTGGTAAGAATCCCTTTTTTGAATTTTCCATTCTGAATTTCTTCAGAACCTTGTCAAGGTATGTACTCTGTGAAACCCCTATTAGGCGCTTTGACCTATCTCTGTAGATCTTTATAACTAAAATGTACGCTGCTTCGCCAAGGTTTTTCATTGAAAAACTCCTATTCAAATACGCCTTTACACTTTCAAGCAGTGTAACATCATTTCCAAATCAATAATATGTCATCCACATATAGTATTAGAAATGCAACTAAACTCCCACTCACTTTCTTGTAAATACAGGCTTCTCCATAAGTTTGGACAAATCCAAACCCTTTGATCACATCATCAAACCAGAGATTCCAACTCCGTGATGCTTGCTTCAGTCCATAGATGGATCTCTGAAGTTTGCATACCTTGTTAGCATCCTTTGGATCAACAAAACCTTCGAGCTGCACCATGTACAACTCTTCCTTAATATGACCATTAAAGAACGCGGTTTTCACATACATTTGCCAAATTTCATAATCATAAAAAGCGGCAATTGCTAACATAATCCGAACAGATTTCAGCATCGCTACGGGTGAGAATGTCTCATCGTAGTCAACTCCTTAAATTTGTCGGAAACCCTTTGCAACAAGTCGAGCTTTATACACGGTGACGTTTCCGTCAGCGTCTGTCTTTCTTTTGAATATCCATTTGTTCTCAACGGCCTTACGGTCGTTCGGTAAGTCCACCAAAGTCCATACTTGGTTTTCATACATGGATTCCATTTCGGATTTCATGGCTCCTAGCCATTTATCGGAGTCTGGGCTCATCATTGCTTCCTCATAATTCGCAGGTTCATCATTGTCTAACAACATGACACTCATGACGGGGTCGTACCGATCAGGGGCAGTACGTTCCCTCGTTGACCTGCGAGGCTCAATAGCAACTTTGACTGGAGCAGCATGATCAACATCATTTGCTCCTTCTTCAGGTGGCGACGGCTGTTCTGGAACAACTTCCAGTTCGGCGCTACTCGGCATCTCAAGAACAGGTTCGATAACCTCGTCAAGCTCTATTTTCCTCCCACTCACTTCTTTCGAGAGAAACTCCTTCTCTAGAAAGGAACCATTCTTGGCAACGAAAATCTTGCCTTCGGTTCTGTGGTAGTAGGTATACCCAATAGTTTCCTTAGGGTATCCAATGAAGACGTATTTTTCCGATTTGGGTTCGAGCTTATCAGGTTGAAGCTTTTTCACATAAGCGTCGCAACTCCAAACTTTGAGAAACGATAACTTTGACTTCTTACCAAAACATAACTCATATGGAGTCGTCTCAACGGATTTTGATGGATCCCTATTTAAAGTGAATGCGGTTGTCTCTAATGCATAGCTCCAAAATGATAGTAGCAGATCTATGTGAGACATCATAGATTGCACCATATCCAATAAGGTTCGATTACGGCGTTCATACACACCATTGCGCTGTGGTGTTCCGTGTGGCGTGAGTTGTGAAACAATTCCACACGTCTTTAAATGCATGCCAAACTCGTAACTCAAATATTCGCCTCCACGATCGGATTGGAGAAACTTTATTTTCTTGTTACGATGATTCTCAACATCACTCTGAAATTCTTTGAACTTTTCGAACGTTTCAGACTTGTGTTTCATTAAGTAAGTATACCCATATCTACTCAAATCATCTGTGAAGGTCAAGAAGTAACGATATCCACCGCGTGCTGCAACACTCATTGGACCACACACATCGGTATGTATGATTTCCAACAAGTCTGTTGCTCTCTCCATTGTGCCGGAGAAGGGTGTTCGAGTCATCTTACCCATAAGGCATGGTTCGCAAGTTTCAAATGATTCAAAATCAAGTGAATCCAAAAGTCCATCAGAATGGAGTTTCTTCATGCGCTTTACACCAATGTGACCCAAACGGCAGTGCCACAAATATGTGGTATTATCGTCATTCACTTTGCATCTTTTGGCATCAATGTTATGAACATGTGTATCACTACTATCGAGATTCAATAGAAATAAACCATTCCTCTCAGGTGCATGACCATAAAAGGTATTATCCATGTAAATCGAAATACCAAAGTTTTCAGACTTAAATGAATAACCGTCTCGCAATAAACAAGATCCAGATACAATGTTCATGCTTAACGCATGCACATAATAACAATTATTAAGGTTTAAAACTAATCCTGAAGGTAATCGCAAAGGGAGTGTGCCGACAGCAATGACTTCAACTTTTGATCCATTTCCGACGCGCATCGTCACCTCGTCCCTTGCCAAGCGTCGTCTATTCCGCAGCTCCTGTTTCGAGTTACATATATTAGCAACCGAACCAGTATCAAATACCCAGGTGCTACTACGATCACTTGTTAAATACACATCAATACTTGTATATCATATACGGGAAAGACTTGCTATACACATGGGTAGCTACGCACCCTGTTATCACCGTTCGATCCCAGTTTAGATTCGTGTTGCCGGTGTAGCAGGTTTGACTGTGTCACCCGCATGCCGAATCATTCTCTGTAGCTACCTTTGTCCCATTCGCACTAATTTCGGGCGGGAGTAGTTACTCAGCGTCCCGTGACACGTTCGTGTGCGAACTCTCCTACAGATGGTGCCAAAGTATTCCCTTCCCATGCGAAATATGGCACCAAAAATTGCGACCCTACAGTACCATAGGCCCTACAGCAGTCACGGGTTCACGACATGGATGAAAGTGTTCACGTGAATCCCACTTGCTCATTCGCGATGGCAAACAAGAGTAGTGTCTATTCCGATGGTATGATTGGTATCCCCATTTTTAAATCGATGGAGCCCACCTTGCAGCCTATGTACTGTTCATCGTCTCCAACACTCAAAGGGCGTGTGGTTAGGTTCCATGGAAGCATGTACGTAGGGGTCTGGTTCCAAGGAAGCATGTACGTAGCGTGAACTTCCCTTTTTTGCGTACACGAGTTTCTCCTACAATCGTAGCAATCGAGGAGCCGATCACGGTGAGCTAACTCATACTCCACATATGTTACGATGGACGAGCAGAAGACAAAGCAATCGAGGAACCTGCAATGACGTTGAGATAACTCATGCTCAACATTATTTACGATGGACGAGCCGAAGACAAAGAACACTGCTTTATAGTCTCCATGAAATAGCTCCACATGCTATTTTACAGCAACTCATGGAGGCCAACGCCATGTTTTTTTAACTGAGTTTTTCTGTTGTGAGACGCTGCGTCACGCCCAATGTTCATGGGGAGGTTCAAAATTTGAATCCAGCTCTATAAGTAGGCGACAGCGTTGCCTGCGGGTCCCATTGTTTGAATTCAAACAGCTTGACACTAGCCTGCTTATAACTAACAAAACATGCATGCTTTATTGAGGAGCACGGTGGGGGGACTAACCAAGTTTGACCACAGGACACGTGTCAGGCGGGAGGAGGGTGTGTAGCTACCCATGTGTATAGCAAATTGCCTCTCTATCATATATACCTTGTTTGACGGTGCCAGCCTTCTTGTCTGCCAGATACTTGGGGCAGTTCCGCTTCCAGTGTCCAGTTCCCTTGCAGTAGAAGCACTCGGTATCATACTTAGGGCCCTTCCTTGACTTCCTCGCAGGCACGGCAACTGGCTTGCCGTCCTTCTTGAAGTTGTCTCTTTTGCCCTTTTTCTTGAAACTAGTGGTCTTGTTGACCATCAACACTTGATGCTCCTTCTTGATTTTCACTTCCGCGGTCTTTAACATCGCGAAGAGCTCAGGAAGAGTTTTCTCCATTCCTTGCATGTTATAGTTCATCACAAAGCTTTTGTAGCTAGGTGGAAGTGACTGGCGAACACGGTCAATCCCCAACTCATTGGGAATCACAGCACCCAGCTGCGCCAGACGATCACCGTACCCAGACATCTTGAGCACGTGTTCACTGACGGAGCTGTTCTCTTCCATCATACTGCTAAAGAACTTAGAAGAGGCCTCATACCTCTCCACCTTGGCTTGAGTCTGAAACATAGCTTTCAGATCAACTATCATCTGATGAACGCCATGGTGCTCAAAATGCTTTTGAAGCTTAGGTCCTAAGCCATACAACAGACCGCACTTAACTATCTCGTGGTCCTCAGAACGGGCTGCCCAGACGTTCCTAACATCTTCAGCCGCACTTGCTGCAGGGGGATCACCTAGCGGTGCATCTAGGACATACAGTTTCTTGGCAGCAGTGAGGATAATCTTCAGATTCATAAACCAATCTGAGAAATTGCTTCCATCGTCTTTCAGCTTGTCTTTCTCTAGGAACGCGTTAAAATTCATGGTGATGTTGGGAAGGGCCATTGATCTACAACATTATTTGCAAGGTGTTTAGACTATGTTCATGATAGATTGTTCGAAAGATAATCTAATTATAAAACGAACTCCCACTAAACTCAACATCCCTCTGGTTGTTTAGTGACACACGATCCAAAATCCACTACACCACAACCGATCATCATGTGAAGCGGTGTAGTTTCAAAAAGGTGAACATCTCCATGTTGATCATATCATTCATATGACTCGTGTTTAGCCTTTCGGTTCTTGTGTTCCGAGGCCATGTTTGTACATGCTAGGCTCGTCAAGGAAACCGTAGTATTTCTGCATGTGCAAACTGGCTTGCACCCGTTGTATGTGAACGTAGAATCTATCACACCCGATCATCACATGGTGCTTCAAAACGACGAACTTTGGCAACGTCGCATACTAGGGGAGAACACTTCTTGATATTAACGTGAGAGATCACCTTATCATGCTACCGTCAAGATCGTATCTAAGCATAAACCATAAGGTGCATAAAAGGATTAACATCACATGCAATTCATAATATTGTGACATGGTATAGCCTTTTCTTGTGCCTTTGATCTCCATCTCCAAAGCACCGGCATGATCTCCATCATCACCAGCTTGTGGCGCCACTACCATGATTGCCTCCACCAACTATTGCAACTACTACTATGGCTACCTTAGCAATAAAGTAAAGCAATTACATGGCGTTTTTAAAGTGACACGCAGGTCATACAATAAATATGAGACAACCATAAGGCTCCTGCCGGTTGCCGTACTCATCGACATGCAAGTCGTGATAATTACAAAACAGGCTATACCACATCACAAACCCTGCAAAAACAAGTTAGACGTCCTCTACTTTGTTTATGCAATTTTTACGTGGCTTCTAATGGGTCATTAGATAGAACCGTTCTAATCTACGCAAAGCCACAATGGTGATACAATAGTTTCTTATTTACTCATCCTTTTGAAAGACCTTCCATTGAAAATTACACCTTCACTAAAGCAAGAGAAACAGACACCCGCCAGCCACTTATGCAAAACAAGTTGCATGTTAGTCGTGGAACCAGTCTCTCGTGCGTGGACGGGTAAGGTTGGTCCGGGCCGCTTCAATCTCACAGTACCGCAAAGATGCAAAGTGCACGCTAGAAGGTAGCAACACAAAATATCAACGCCCACAACACTTGTGTCTAATCGCACCAACATCTACGAATAGATCTAGGCTCTGATACCACTTAAGGGTCGCAGCATAGAAAACAAAAAAATTCCTACGCAAAGATAGCGGAATAAACCCAACATCTAGATCCGATCTACGAGAGGTTGGTAGCAAGAAGGAGATCGAATCTCACCCTCGAAGAAAATCGTGAGTGTTTTGTCGAGGCAGGGGATGGCTAGTCGATCCCCGCAACTAGACTCGTCTAGTCGCGAGGAGATGTATTATCCAAGCGCCGCACGAGCAATGCCTCCGAGAGATCCACACGTACAGCTCGATGAAGACTCCACGTTCTTGATCCCGCAAGAGGTGGTGGAGAGGCTCGCGAGATCAACAGCACGACGACGGTGGCGTGGTGTGTATGGTGGAGATCCGACAGGGCTTCGCCAAGCGGCTGTCGGGGAGAGAGGAGGAGGAGGAGGTGGTGCGGCTAGGGTTTGGAGGGGGGCGGCGGCTGCAGCACCTTGGGGTGGAGCAAAGGGTGCCGCACCCCCTCCCCTGCCCCTCCTTATATAGGAGGCCAAGGGGGTGCGCCCCATCCCCTCCTAGGGCCGGCGGCTAGGGGGGTGCCTTGCCCCCCAAGCAAGCCCCTTAGGGTTAGGGTTTGGCCGGCCGGCCCCCTTCCCCTCTTGGGCTTGCCCGCATGGGCCCCTTAGGGCATGGTGCGGCTGGCCCATTAGGCCAGTCCACCACCCCTTAATTCCATGTGGGCCCCATATTCCTATGGGCCCCACTTCTAGACCCCTCTAGAACCTTCTGGAACTTTCCGGTACTTTACCGATAAATTCCCGAACCATTTCGAACCTCCGGAAACCACTTTCCTTATATGAATCTTATTCTCCGGACCACTCCGGAACTCCTCGTGACGTCCGGGATCCTATCCGGGACTCCGAATCAATATTCTTTCTCACCATCATTTATCTCGAACCCTAACTACATCGAACGTTAAGTGTGTGACTCTGCGGGTTCGCGAATATGTCATATTAATAGCGGGACCGGGATGCCCATATTAATTCCTACATATTCGACGAAGTACTTTACTAGTCGAACCACAATGTCCGGGATTCAATTAATCCATATACGATTCCTTTTGTTTCACGATATATTACTTGTCCGAGATTCAATCCACCGATATCTCCATATCTGATTGATCTCGTTACCGACAAGTTCTCTTTACTCGTTCCCATAGAATAGGATCCCTTATGACTAGCCACTTAGTCATATGCTTGCAAGCGTTTGGATGCTATACTACCGAGAGGGCCCAGAGATATCTATCCAACTGTTGGACGAACAAATCCCAATCTTGAAACATGCAACCCAACAACTAATCATCGGAATACCTGAAAGCCACCTTTATAATCACCCAGTTACGAAGTGACGTTTGATGTCCACAAAGCACTCCTCCGATAAGCGGGAGTAACATAATCTCATGGTCTAAGGAAACTATATTTGACATCTATTTAATTTGAGTCTTGTCCATTATATCATCACCCATGATACAAACTTCGTTTATCAAGTGATTCATAAATCCATGGTTAGGAAACATCTAACCATCACTTGATCAAACAAACTAGTCATAAGAGGAAAGACTAGGGACACATTACCGTTTATATTCCACACATATATTTGTTTCTGGTTAATACAATTCTAGCATGGAATTAAACATATCATGAACGGGGAAATATGATAAACAATAATCATTATTATTGCCTCTTGGGCATATCTCCAACACACACACCGTTCGTTCTGCTCTCGCCGGCCGGCCGGAAGGTTGCCAGCCGCACCTGACAGGGCCTATCTCGTTCTCTCTGCTGGCATTCATGTACTGTTCAGTAATAACATGTTCGGCAGCCCACAGGGAGTCCAACCATCCCGACGATGCAAAAAATTTGACGTTTGGTTTTGCTTGTTGTCTTGCTGGACCAAGCTCGTTTTCGCTGAGCCAGAGTCACATCAAGCAAAGAGAACAGCCGTGGCGTACGAGCTCGTATGACCATGGAGGTGACGAGAGTTTGGGCGTAATCAAAAAAGGGTCAAGGGTCGGGAGAAATTTGCCCACCTCCTGACCAAAACCCTCTCCCTAATTACACCTCCCACCCTTACCGCTAAATCACAACTAAAGATAAAAAAAGAACAACGTATTGCAACTCGTGAGTTCGGAGTGCATTTAAGGTATACGGAAAAGACTTGCTACTCCCATGGGTAGCTACACACGCTAAGTTTGACCGAAACGTATATGAAACGGTAAAATGAGATTACTCAAGTAGATAAGGGGATGTCACTAGTAGAGTTGATAGAATTATTGAAAAGTATTTTGAAATTTTTTCGAATTTTTTCCATCCGCTGTGATTTGTTTAGTAAAGTTTGACCCAAAAGTCAACAAAAAAAGTCAATGAAAAAAGCTAAAAATGGCGTTTACCATTTCTTTATCGAAAAAATGAACGTTTACCATTTAAGCATAACTATTGTGTATGAATCATTACTTATAATTGTGCTTCATATTGTGTCAACATGTTTAATGAAGAGAGAGATCAATTGAACCTATATGAACCCAGATCCGTTGTGTACATAAGAGTAAGTTCCGGCCTGTCCTCTAGCATCTTAGAAGATTAGGCTATCTCTAAAAAGAGCACATTCATATTTTTTTTGCATTTTAATTTATTCCATCAGCATAGAAAACTAGAATTGTGACATTTAGATGGAGAGAATAAATAAGTTTACCGTCTCGATCCCGCAATTCGATATCCTATAATTCCACGTTGAAAGGTGTTACAACTATCCCGTGTGGGGTAACCAAATACCTTTCTGGCGCCCAGTGGGCGTGGGGGTAAGGCTATTATTATTTTTTGCACTGTGCATTAGTTCAGTTTTATTTTTTAACATAGAAAGAAAACCCATAAAAATTAGGAAATATAAAATGTCATCAGAACTTTTGCTATGGCACAAAAAGAATTTATCAGTGGCTCCCGTTGAAGTATATTAATGTTGCTAGAGACATTTTCGGGTTTTACTAATATTTTGAATGCATACCACTTTATAGGAAGCAAAAAATTTAGAACCATAGAGGGGCTTCATAAAATCTCTATCCATATAAAATTAAATCTAACCGAGGCAGGAAAATTGTAAATGAACCATAGAAAGATCACATGAACGTCTTTGGTGCACATGTTTTCAAGACCATAACAATTATGTCGCTCTAGTGACGAACAATATTGTAAATAACTAGATAGTTTTCTCGGGGGTGGGTGGGTGACATTTCCTAGCTACGTATCCTCCCCGGATTTGATTTTTGAAACTTTATCGATAGTAAATGATCCAATGCGGAAGAATGTTTCTTAGATGCCATTATACCATCCCATAAATGCGAGTCCCCTGGTTTACAAAACACCTAGGACATCGCCTTTGACCTATATAATTCCTTCTCATGAGAGTTTGCCAAACCCCATCCCCCGTAAGAAGATTAAAAAACCATACAAAAAAGAGCGGAATTTTTGACCTCTAGGTACGTCGTGAATACCAAGACCCCTAATCTTTTTGAGTACATCACATCCCATATAGCGAGATGGTATTTATGAGCTGTCCTTGAGAAGTAAATGATACAAATGAGAAGAATTGTTTCATCGCCTCCAGTAGAGCAACCAAGAAGTGTGAACTCCTGGTTTCCAATACACCTGGGACGGTACTTTCGAGTCTATATACTTTGTTCTCTCGAGATTTAGCCGAACCCTGAGAATTTTGAAAAGTCATTGGCCAAGGAGGATCATTTTTTATTTTGTAGGTCATGAATACCAAAACCCCCTGACTTTTGGGTGAAAGACCTCGTTCCATCTAGCTGGTCGATAGTTGTTTTTTCTTACTATCCTCTTTGCCAAAAGAATCTCGATCAGAAACAATCCAATCTATGAATTACTCCTTTTGGGAGCCGAAAAAATGTTATCATGCACTTCACCATGTTTTGTCTCATGGGAGCATCTAGTTCCATTAGAGAAAATGCATTTTCGTCTTTTTTTTCAAAATAATGAAAAATAAATTTTGGTGTATATCCGGACATTTTATGTTAACACATAAATTACACGAGAAAGACATTTTTGTGTTTTGTGTAAAAAGAAAAATTTCAGTAATCAAAAATAACTTTTTACGATACATTTTTCTCTTTTCTACACATGCCACATAAAATATCTATTTCCTGAAATTTTGAAATGTGTTTTTACACAACGGGAGCATCTAGTTCCGTGAGTCAGACTGGATTTCCAATAACTAAGTGATCAAGGAATGGTAACTTATATTATATGGGGAAACTTTGCATAGAGTTCTATTACGATTAATGGGTGGTTTCGATAACTTAGTACAACTAATATTTTGCTGACAGATAACAACTTCCATTTCCAGCTACTTAGTGATTTAATAAACGTAATCGACATGTTCTTCTGCTTCCACATAACAGACGATCCAAAAAAAAAAAAATACAAATATAAAAGCAGACATGCATACGTAGGTACCCTAGCTAATTAAGTCGTAATGTCTTAACTATTTCCTCACTGTCTGAGAAGTTCAAATACGAAATATCTTCAGCCCCTAGAGGAACACACCGATCATGATGCATGCCATCAGCTGGCTAGGCGCCTCCGTTGCTCACCAGCTCATTGGAGTTGTTCCATTGCTTGTTTCCAGGGCTCCACTTTGGGCACTTGGGGCTGAAGTACTTGCCCTGCACCCTCGCGTCAAGCAGCTCGACGACCGGCCCGGCGCGCACGCACCGCGGCGCCTTGTACTGGTTGATGGACGCGCCGCGGCTGAGCGCGTAGTCCATGAGCTTGTCGAAGGTGCCTTCCGAGACGACTCGTATCTCGAGGGGGCCGATGGACCTGTCGCAGGCGCGGCACTGCCGGTACACGCTGTTCAGGGCCTCCTCCACGGACAGGCAGCACTCCTCGAACACGGACGCCGGCACCGCCGTGCTCCCGTCCCGCAGCTCCCAGAACAGCACGTAGTGGCCCGGGATGGCGGCCGTGTCGGCGTAGCTGGTGTACTCCACCAGCGACGCGCCGAACGGCGCCAGGTGCTGCACCGCGCTGCTCACCGCCGTGTGCAGCTCGGTCTCGTCCGTCTTGTCTGAGTCGATGCTGAGCGCCACGTTCCGCCGCCGCATGAAGCTGAACATTGGCGCCTCGTTCTTAAACCCTGCCACCCTCAGCACGTCGCCCACGCGATACCGACACAAGCCTGTCAAAATCATCGCACAGATATAGCCGACGATGTTAGTCTGGAATCTGGATGGAGAATCCACAAGAGGAATAGCTAGAGAGAATCTACGTTATGTAACTTGTAGATGCTAGCTATCTTACCAGAGAAGGTGGTTACTACGAGCTCGTAGTCGTGACCGAGCTTCACGTCGACAAGATCAACGAGGTCGCGGTGGCTTGGCTCGGCATTGGCGGCGTCGCTGCAATGGTCGACGGGGAGGAACTCGAAGTAGCACATGGTGGGGATGAGGGTGTAGGCGACCTCGCCGGGCTTGCACATGGGGTTGAGGTTGAGGCCGAAGTAGCACTCCGAGGACGCGTACATGGTGCACGTGAGCGGCAGGCCGCCGCCGTAGAACTCGAGCGTCGGGATGTACTGCGACATGGCGCCGGTGACGATCACGTCGATGTACTTGGTGCGGGGCCACAGGCGCCGGATGATGCCCTCCCACGACGGCTTCAGGCACTCGGCCTCGATCTCGTCGGCGAGGGCTGGGTTGGCGCGGAGCAGCCTCCCGACGGCGTCGCGCACGGAGCGGTCAGTGATCTCCGGGTCGAGCTCGCCGGTGCGGATGTCGTGGCACAGGCGCAGCCAGTGGTTCTCGAGGAAACGGATGGCGCGGAGGAAGCCGGAGGCGAAGACGGCGCCCACGCGCAGCACGTCGGCGCGGTGCAAGAGGCCGCAGAGCAGCTGGGCGTACATGCTCTGGTAGGAGTCCACGCACAGTATGGCCTCGTTGGGGCTCGTGTAGGCCGTGTACGGGTCATGCGGCCGGTCGAGAAACTGCCGGCTCCGGTAGTAGCTAGTTAGCACCGGCCGTGCGGCGAGCCCGCCCGGCGTGCGTGACTCCGCCTTCACGAAGAGCAGGTACATCGCCTTGCCTTTGTCGAGCCCGGGCAAAGACTGGCTCATCACAGGCATCAGTAGACTGTACAGCAGCGAACGCCTGTCCAGCTCGTCGGCGATGGTCGGCATGAGCTTCCTCTCCCCGCCGGACGTGCCCGAGCTGGTGCACATAAACCCTCATCCCGTTAGATATCGGCAAGATATAAGCGTATGCACATGTGGATGTGCTTGTGTTGTCATGCATACCTTGTGAGGAACTCGGAGATGGGCTTGCCGGAGAGGATAGGGGAGGTGTCGCCGTTGGCGATGCGTAGTATGTCTGGCTGGAGGTCCTCGTAGGTCACGAGCGGGACACGGTGGCGGAAGGCGTCTACGGCGTCGGGGAGCTGCAGGGGACGGCCGTACCGGCGCAGGTACTCGGCCGGCGCGTTCTGCGCCAGAATCTCGGCGAGGACGCGCCGCTGCACCTTCCCCGTGTTTGCCTGTGACGTGCTCGATGAAGTCGAGCGCCTCGCGGTGCGCCCCGGGGGCGTAGCCGGAGGCAGGAACTGGCTGGAGGCTTGGTGCTTCCGGCATGGCACTGCACTGTGAACGGAGTTCGTGGGACTGATCTGTGCTAATTAGCGCCGGTTTGCGACCACAGGTTCGTCAGGATGCAGTAGTATTCGCTCGGTGGTTAACAAAGCTTAGCTAGGCAGTCCAGCCGGCCGTGTTTGTGTGAACGAGAAGTACGAGTGCGAGGAGATATATAGAGGCTGGATGGGACTGGGAGATGGGGAGTGCTTTACTGGGGTGTCAAGTGTCAACTGTGTCGCCATCGCCATATATGTCATCTGACTAATACTTACCATTACAATGAGAAGATGTAAGAAGTATATGAAATTGCTAATGAATTCCCATCAGTGTGTTTTTTCGAAGAATTTAGGTGTATCATACGTAAAGCCTCTGACTTTGTGTTTTTATTTTATTTTCAGGTGTAGTATTTTTCACTGACCAAATGTCTAGGCTGAGCTGTAGCTGGACCCAGAAAGATAAATGCCAATCTTCTTGCATTGCATGTGCGTGCATGGTGCACGTATGATAAAAGCTTACATAAAATATTGCTGGTAATTAAATAATGCATCATCCAAGATGCCCTATTGTCATGCTCGAGTCATAATGGTGCAAATGTATAAAACACCATTTCATGCCACATGCGTGATATTTTCAGGTTATTGCAGTTATGCATTAGATATATGCATTTACAAGGATCTATATCATTGTGCACTACGGCACGTTTCTACCATATTTTTAATTATTAGATTAGCTTCTTACCATATTGGGGTTACTATGGAGGATGCATGTGGGATGGGGAGAGCGGTGATTTGGAGGCCGAGCTCCATGGAGCTCGGTTTTAAAAAAAAAAATCCGCAATGTTTTATTTCAAAAATTATTAAAAAAATGATGATCGTAGATAATATTGTGATACACCAATGTGAAAATTTTCAATCAGAAATTCCTTATATTCTGTTCTGGAAAAAAAAAAAACAAATCTACAGATCTGAATCGGTGAACAGTGCGCAATCTAAAAAATATGAAATCTGGTCAGATTTCTCTTTTTTGTACAGATAAAAATATAACGAGTTTTTGATTGAAATTTTTCACATTGATGGATCATAGTATTCTCCACCACTATGATTGTTTTCAGATTTTTTTGAAACAAAAATTTGCGGATTCAATTTTTTTTGGAGAACAGAGCTCCATGGAGCTCGGGCTCCATTTAGACTTTCCGGTGGGATGTGACCATTCATGAGCTGGGCTAAATCAAACTAACTCATTTTGGCACAACTATTGGGTGCAAGGGAGCATAAAGCTTTCGATAGAATTGAGTAGAAAAATTGTCTCCGTTTAAAAAATATGGAGCAGCTAATGTAAAACAAGGCCAGAAATTTAGTTAGAAACCGACAAGGGCTAACTTTGCTTTCTTAAATAAAATAGAATTTATCTATCCCGAAGATATGTTCATGAGCACCGAGAGGAAAGGGAAATGTTTTCTCTCAACGAATGCCAAGGAGAGAAAACATTTTCCTTTCCTCTCGGTCCTCATGAAAATATCCATGGATTTTTTTTTGGAAAAGGAAACTTTGCTTTCTTACATTTCTTTTTCGGATTTTTCCACACCTGAATGAGATTCACAAATATTTTGAAATTTTAAATAAAGAATAAAAAACTTAGATTTAAAGTCTAACGCTTTAATTCTTTTCACAAAAATAAAGACATTTTCTGGAATCGTATACGGGTGGAACATCAGAGCAAGTTCAATAACAGAGCCAACAGCTGGCCATAACTGGATGCTTTTCTTTGAAATGATTTTCATCTGGATGTCATTCAGAATTATGCGATCTTCTGTAATGAATATGGTCTCCTATGTTTGCCTAGAAGGTAAGGAACCCGAGACCCGCATCCAAATATTTGGTTATACTGATGTTCCTCGTATTTTGCTTTTCCAAAACATTATAACTCGTTCTTGTGAAAAAAATATGCCCCAAAATTGTTCAAAAAATACATAGAATTAATTTCATATTAAAAACCTTCTCTAATTTCATATTAGCACCGTCAGTGTATTGCAAAATATACACTCCCCCCCCCCAGCTAAAATGGACTCTTCCACATTTCTACTCCCTTGAGTAGCAAGTACTCTTTCTTACTCGCCGGTAGCCTGAGATCCAAACATAAATATCCGTGTAGGCTGTAGGATGAAGCGCCAAAGACAATCCAAACCAATTATGTTCCAGCTATGTATCAAGTCACAACACACCGGCTCACTATAAAACACACACACACACAAGATCGTTCGGTTATTCTCACCAAATCAAAATCCCGAGAGCTGAATCATGCGTTCTTGCTTCCTCCGGCGGTAACAAACAGTTCTCACAGTTTTTCTATTAGATTCGGCACCACTTGGCATGCTTAGGGATCTGTACCTCTCTTGGCCCAAGAAATGGCGTGTGCTTGAGAGGCCAGTGTAGCATGCACGAATCCACTACTGCGATCGCTCGATCGAAGCGCGCGGCCGACACGGCATGTGGGCGAGTTGCTTCTTATGGCGGACGTGCCGCTGGAAAGGCCGGCAGCTGCATCGCTTCCTGGCCGGCGACGATCGACCACCCCAGCCGGCCGTCAACAACGATCTGGCTGCGCACGGCTCGAAGCGTTTTTCTTCGCCCGTCGACAAAGTGCGGCCATGTGAAATTGTGATCGTCTTTTAGTCCACTCTTCTCTTTGCCACCTGTTCTTTATAGTATCTTGATCAGTGACCAACTGAGCGAGTGTGATCGTATAGAAGATCGGCCGGCGGAATTGGCAGGCACATCCTTGTCCAAAGATATGCCCGGCCGGAGACAGCAACATAGAGTGCCGGAGTAAAACCAAGAACACAGATACTACTGTCTTTAGCGAGTATGATCGATCCGATCGAGACATTGTTTAGCTCTTCAGTAATTCCAGTTTCGTGATAACTGATAATTAAACGTGCATTTACAGTTGTGCACGCATATCAATGGTCCAACCGCACGAACCAGAGAGATCAGTTGAGTTCAGATGTACTAGCGACATGCGATTAGCAAGAGATCGGTCGACAAATTAAACGAACCACTCGTAGTCGTAGCTAGGCCGGTGGAACATGCGTCTGTCTGAAATCTGAACTCTACGGAGCGCTACGCGTAACAGCATCTGATCAAGTCTCGGCCGCGCAATAAATCGGCTAGATAGATGTCTGCCTGCGTGTGAGTGACCAGTCTACTCTAGCTAGCTCTCCATCGATCATTCGACCAGCTTTCTCTCCCAATGAAGCAACTCATGTGCCTCTGTTCAGCGAGGAGAAAAGGCCATGTGGATTTCTACTCGATCGGCCGGGTACATGTTGGCGTTTGTCATTCGAGGTTCGGGTGGTTGGTTGCAACCACGAGGCCAACCTTATCTCTGTGTTGGGCCTGAATGGAGAAAGAACAGCGGAAGAACACAAGGGCAAAAGAAACCATGCAAAGCTCAGCAGCCAAAAAGATGTCTGTCGAAGTATGAGGATTTTCCTTTGTGATTCCCATCCGTCCACGATTCTCCGTAGATGCAGATAGATAGCCAAGCAAACTTGGGCAGTTTCAAAAGATCTTCAGTACAATTAGCTAGGATGCATGGTCCATCTATCATGAAGTTGGTGATTTGACAGCAGACAATCTTTTTAAGACGAATGCAGCTTCTGTCGCCCGATCCTTGCAATTTGGGCCGATCGATCCATGCTTTATTTTGATCGCACAAGTGGTGTGGTATAATAGCGAAAAGGTGGTTCAAGACTTGAAGTACATCCCTAGTGTTTACACACGAGGGAGATTGGGGAGAGTAGCACATAAAAGAGCAGCCACTAGCTAGTGTAGTGTAGTGTAGTGTGTGCGTGGCTGCAATCATGAGATCAAGGGCCACGGAACATTCAATCCACGCATATGCATGTCGACGGTAGAGTCTAGAAACTACAACGGCGCGAATCATTGCATATTCCTTTTGCGTCCTATAATTGATAGCAGAGACGAGATGGATTTGGACTTATTATTGAAGGCACCAGCTACAGCTAGCACTACTCCCTGGCAGGAGCCACCCCCTTAACACTAGGGGTGTAAATGGATAGGATAATTTCCGCACCGAATCCTATTCCGAAACCGTTTTGAGTAATCCATATCCGGTTTGAAGGAATCCGACGGATAAGGATATCCGATTCCGAAATTGACACCGGATACGGTATAGGATATGGTATGAAAAATAGCCCCGAATATGGATTATCCGAAAATAAATAGGATTATCTGATGATTTTAATCCGAATAATCCGATTTTCTACCGAAATGTCTAACCTCATAGAACATAATTAGTTGTTACTAAGTTGTAAAGTTCGCCCGTTAAATTAAAACTCACTTACATAGTGATTGTTGATGGGGTCGTTGCATAGAAAACAAAAATTTTCCTACGAAACAAGCGGAAGAAACCCCAAGGATCTAGATCTATTAGACAAAGGTAGCGAAGATGAGCTCCAATCTCTTACCCTTGAAGATCAACAAACGCGTTTTGTCGGTGCAGGGGTTGGCTAGTCGATCCCCGCAACTAGACTCATCTAGTCGCGAGGACATGTATTATCCACGCGATCCAATTCGATGGAGCACTGCACACGCAGCGCCTCCGCAGTATCCACACGTACGGCTCGATGTAGATCTCTGCCTTCTTGATCCCGCAAGCAAGGTGGAGATGGCTAGATGGATCTCGGGACCACGACGGTTGTGGTGGCATTGATGATGTTGATCTTCGCGAGCATGGCTTCGCCTAAGCCATGGCAAGAGGAGGAGGAGGAGGACATGGTGCAGCAGCCCTACGGCTAGGGATGGTGCAGCATGAGAGGAGGTGGTGATGGCGGCAGCCCTAGGGCAAGGTGGAGGGGGGGCTGCGGCTAGGGTATGGGGAGGAGGACTTGTGGTGCGCACCCCCTCCCTTGCCCCTCCTTATATAGGGGGCCAAGGGGGCTACGCCCCAACCTCCCTCTAGGGCCGGCAGCTGGGTGGCTTAGCCCCCAAGCCAGCCCCCTAGGGTTAGGGTTTGGCGCCCCTTCCCTCTTGGGCTCTTAGCCCTTTAGCTAGCCGGCTGCCCTAGTGGGCCTTGGGTGGTGCGCAGCCCAAGTAGCTGCTGCACCCCCTTTAGTCCATGTGGGCCCCCTACATTAGGTGGGTCCCACTTCTATACTCTTCTAGAACATTCCGGAACCTTCCGGTACCCTGCAGAAATATTCCGGAACTTTTCCGAAACCTCCGGAAACAACTTTCCTTATATGAATCTTATTCTCCGGACCACTCCGGAACTCCTCGTGATGTCCGGGATCCTATCCGGGACTCCGAATCACCATTCGTTCATTCCATCAATTATCTCATCACTAACCCTAGCTACATCGGAGCGTTAAGTGTGTGACCCTACGGGTTCGAGAACATGTAGACATGATCATATCAATAATCAATAGCGGGACCGGGATGCCCATATTGACTCCTACAT
Source organism: Puccinellia tenuiflora (assembly GCA_012064385.1). Classification (NCBI taxonomy): domain Eukaryota; kingdom Viridiplantae; phylum Streptophyta; class Magnoliopsida; order Poales; family Poaceae; genus Puccinellia; species Puccinellia tenuiflora. Next base: position 60,978 of record QRDG01000719.1, read on the forward strand.
ATTCAACGAAGTTCCTTATCGATTGAACCACGATGCCGGAGATTCTTAATCTCGTATACGATTCCCTTTGTCTCACCGATATTATTGCCCGAGATTCGATCGTCGATATCCCCATATCTAGTTTCATCTCGTTACCTGGCAAATTCTCTTTACTCGTCCATAATATAGGATCTCCGTGATTAACACTTAATCACATGGTTGCAACCTTTCTGATGCTATATTACCGAGAGGGCCCAGAGATATCTTTTCCGTCACAAGGAAGGACAAATCCCAGTCTTGATTCATGTCACCCAAAAAATACCATCGGAGATACCTGAAAGCCACCTTTATAATCACCCAGTTACGAAGTGACGTTTGATGTCCACAAAGCATTCCTCCGGTAAACGGGAGTGACATAATCTCATGGTCTAAGGAAACTATACTTGGCATACTAAAAGTGTTGGCAATGAAACTTGTGTGACACGATCAATTGCAACTCTTTATTATCGGGTCTTGTCCATCACATCATTACTCCTAATGATATGACTCCGTTATCAAGTGACTATAACAAGTCCATGGTTAGGAAACTCTAACCATCTCTTGACTAACGAACCAGTCCGGTAGAGGCTTACTAGGGACACCTGGTTGTTTATATTCCACACATGTATTATGTTTCCGGTTAATACAATTATAGCATGGATAATAAACTATTATCATAAACATGAATATGCTAATAAACCATCCCAACAGTCTCCCACTTGCACTAGAGTCAATAATCTAGTTTACATTTTCTCGACCCAACACTCATGGTGTCTAACACTCATGGAGTCTCAGTGCTGATCATGTTTGCTCGTGGAAGAGGTTCTGTCCGTGCTCTGTACTATACAGTTCTTTATGTTCTTTGCAAAACGTCAATGTCACCTAATTTGACATTACTTTATCATCTCATGATAAAACTATTATCATCACATGATAATTCTCATCATCATATGATGAATATAATATATTTGGTTAGAGAGTGAGATTTTCGTTTCCCTTTTATGCCTACATGACGTATGATCAGTCAAGAGGACTTTCACATAGCATGTGCACCCGGAACTCACTCAGTCTTGAAATAAAATTTCTCAAACCATAATATTATATCTTTTAATCCTTGAATTAATCATATACTCCTATATATTGTAGACTCACAAATCGACAGTGCTATCATGTCACTTCGATATTTTCGATCATGCTTTCGCTGCGCTTCTGCTATTATGAGATTCCAATCTAGTTTGGTTTTATGACTTCAACCAAGTCTACCAATCTCTAGATCTCAACTCCATGAAAAATGACTCCTCATTTAACATGTTCTTCTAACCAAGAACTTGGGTCACATATCGTCAAATACAAACACATGGTTTTTATATGTTTTAGACCTATGAACAATTCATAGCGAATTCTAACATATCCTCCAACCATCATTTTGTACTGAGTTATCAACTCAATGTTTCACCTATTTTTCACAAGCAGATGAACCTTTCTTCTCTTGTTTTATTTTGAACTCCTTCAAAATCTTACTTAGGTTAAACATCATGACATAATGCTTATCAAACATATCTATCCTCCATAGATACATCCATCTCCATGGATATTTGACGTTCAAACTAACTTCATAAATTATACATTGGTTCCTGACTCATTTACAACATTTATGAAATCTCCATTTCACACAAACAAGATGTTGTAAACTCCCACTCAAATATACACCATACACATATTAAATTGTGAAACCACTTTGGCTCCCACTCAGAAATATGTTATCTCTATATTCGACCATGATTTAACTAGCTCCCACTCAAACATATGTCACCACATATTTTGATCTTGGAAAATAGTTTCTGCTCTAACTTAATATATGTCACCACATATTTTAATTAGATCACACTCGTGCATTTTCTCGATATTTTGGACACCTCAAAATTCTTAATTAACTATTAATATCGATAACTCTTTATACGAAACGCTAGTACTTTACTAGCTTTAAGTTTTATTTATTCCCTGCAAAACCCCTTTTGAGGAATAAATATGTGAAACATCACTTTCACAAAATCAAGCAACAATTACTTTGTGATTTAAACTTAACATAGGATGTCTCTTAGTCACTTTCGTATTTAAGGTTTCTATTTCTTCTTTGTAGTTTCGTAGGTATGTCTTGTTTCTCAAACATGACAAGTAAATCATGAATATTATTTTGTAACCTGACAAAATTTATATTCTTGAATCCTACTTTTCTTTATACAAGCTAAACCGAAATTCAATGATCACCATCATCAATTCCTTTATGTGTCAAGTTTTAACCAACATAGCACTTTACATATGTGCTACTTGATACATAAACAAGCAAGGTTTTAGCTTTTCCATTCCATCAATTCATTTTTCAATGAAACCTTTTCACGATAAATCCACTAAAACATTTAACACAATCAACAATTGATTTGTCCCTTTTAGTCTCTCATTGTGGAATCTCTATTCATAGTCACATATGAATATACTAAAAACTTTATTTGCAATAGTTTCTAATTATCTCATAATTAATGAAACCACTGTTTCACATAACTCATATGCGAAATGCAAATCATTAAATAGATCCTTATTTCTAAACAGAGTGTTTATCAAATAAATCTAAATGCTATTATCAAACCCCCGAAATAAAACCCTTCTTTGAGACCACACAATATCAAATAGTGTGTGATTACAATATTTTAGGACATATCAAACTCCTTTGAAATATTCTAAACATTGTAATTTGTGATAACACTTGTCACAAGTCCACATACTAACATATAACTCAAATATTTCGTCTCTTTTGATCAAATCATAAAGACTCAATTTTCTTGTTAACTTAATATCCTAAACTCCAGAAATTTTATTTGATCTCATCAAATATCATAACTCGAATAAATACACCTATTTAATCATTTATGATGGAGTACACAAAATAATGACATCCAACATTTGCTGAAAAATACAACCAACACTTGTGTTTACTTTCGGCAATTCATAGCACTCTTCCAAAGGGTGGCATTTTAGTCATACTCCTTACAATAAGGCGCATTGATAAAACATCAAAATGTTTATTCAATATTCAGCACGACTAAAACAATTGTCATTATTAAGTTTTGGATATTTTAGTATGTCTCTTATTTTTATAAATGTTCAACCAATTTATCATCTAGATTATAATAAGAATAACACACTTATAATCGAAACTTGTGATTTCCAAAAAGGATCACTCATGAAAATAGAACAACCATTGTCTTTAACATGAATAACCGTCTCACGTAAGCAAGACACACTTATTAAAATCACACTTAATTCGATTACAAAACTTATTCAAATCCTCTAATCCAAATGATAAATGTAGAGACAGATCGTTGCCAGCATCAACTCCTTGATTGCCACTATTCTGCAACGTCTTCCCATATCCTTTATGCAAATCTCAAGCAGCAGGTTCTGTTTTCATAAAACAGAATGAGTATCAAATACTTATCGAAACCGCCACAATTGCAATTTGGACTTAAACGCTTATAACTTGTATATCAATATATACTTTCTGCATTGCCAACTTCTCTTGCTATGGGTTCCACTTTGACATGACGCAGCCGAGACACAAACTCACAGAAAGTGATCAAATCCCTTCCCATGACCTAGTCTCCGACACAATTCTTGAAGCTGGGGAGAAGCTAGCATATCACCCCACCTATCGCGAAACTGTCAATCATCTCGTGGTTCCAAACAAGCACTAGACGATGATGTATCTCATGCATTATCCTCAGGTGTTGTTCCAAGCAAGTGTTCTCTTCCATCTTGAGTGAAAGAAAACCGTTCAGACATTCGAACCTTACAATTCTAACTTGTGCTGAAAAACTATTTTTCAGCTCATCAATAATCTCCATTGCAATCAAGTTCTTGAATTGTCTACTTAGGTCAGAATTCATGAAGGTGCACATCATCCACTTGACTTTCAAGTAGGTGGTTCAAAACCACTTCATGTACTCTTCATCGCTTGCAGAAATATTTAGGTTTATCTCATATTGGTTTTTCTAACACGTAGAGCTCATCATTGGTGTGTAGGACTTCTTTCAGGACGCAGGTACTACTCAACAAATTTGACCCATCGAGACGCAGTTTTTCAGCAACGAACAGACTACCGTAGTCAACCATGATCTACAAGGATTTTTGCAAAGACATCTGGACTCTTGATTATGATAATTTTAGTTCATCTTAATGAACTCCCACTAAACTCAACATCTCTCTGGTTGTTTAGTGACACACGATCCAAATCCACTACACCACAACCGATCATCACATGAGATGATGTAGCTTCAATGGTGAACATCACCATGTTGATCATATCATCCATATGACTCGTGTTTAGCCTTTCGGCTCTTGTGTTCCGAGGCCATGTCTGTACATGCTAGGCTCGTCAAGGAAACCGTAGTATTTCCGTGTGTGTAAATCTGGCTTACACCCGTTGTATGTGAACGTTGAATCTTTCACACCCGATCATCACGTGGTGCTTCGAAACGAAGAACTTTGGCAACGGTGCATACTAGGGAAGAACACATCTTNTATGATAGCCTTGTTGTGCGCCTACAATTCTGTCAATTGTCATGCTGTAATTTGTTTACCCATCATGTATATCTTTTGGAGAGACACCTTGATATGTCTCCGACGTATCTATAATTTTCGATGTGCCATGCTTGATTATATATCAGTGCCACATGTTTTTACAATGTTTTTATATCATTTTGGCATAATTTATGGAACTTTCCTATTAACAAGATGCCCAGTGCCAGTTCTTGTTTTCTGCTGTCTTTTTATTTCAGAAAAGTTGCTCTGAGAAGTTTCTCGGATTCCTCTCAAAATTTACGGGAATTATTTCCAATATGAAACAAAGACGGAGCACGAAGGATAGCCGGAGAGGAGGCACAGGGGCTCCAGGAGCCACCTGATGGCCTTGAACTTAGCTTAGGTTGAGACTCCAAGCACAGAGTGTGTAGTATAGGAAATACGGTTTCCCCACGAGGGGTGGCTCGAGGGTTTAATATCGAACTCTCGGGGAATCTGTAGTGAAAGATTTATCTTCTTATCCTTCTCTTGAGAACCTGCAAAACAAAGTAAATTGTTTTGTGCCCTCAACCTCACCAAGTGGTTGTCAAGCACAAGGTGTGAGAATGATATGAAAATATAACAAATGCAAAACAAGAAATAAATATGCAATGATTATAAATAAATATGTAAGGATGGTGGAAACAATGATGGATGATATTTTTGGGTTTTGTATTGTGAATGCAAGATATAAAAGTGTTTTTGTATTTTCGGATTTTTAAATGGCAGAAAATGGAAAATGTTTATAAGTTGTTGGAAAGGTGTTTCTTATGATTAAAAATGGACCGGGGTTCATGGTTTCACAAATGCACTCTCTCTTTTAATAAAGTGGTAGATAATGGAACACTAGAATTGACATATGAGATTGCAACAAAAAGGTTTCATGACAAGTTTTATATGGGCATCACGTCCTAACATAGAGATCTTTTGTTTATTAATCTCTCTTATACTCCACAAAGATGTGAACTAAATCTTAGCACCTCCGTAATTAAGATAAATCAAAGTATAGCTTTAAGTCTTATGACATGAAGTTAAAATAAGAACATGCTAGATCTAGTCATGGAGAAGTGGCAATGGTCACACCCACACCTCCGGTAGCATGGTATTTTTCTTTATCCCTAGTGAGGCAACAAAGTAAGGTAAAAATACCCAAGTGGATCGCGGAACTTCTTTCACTTTCACCGCACTAGCCACCCCCTTATTACTCCAACTAATGCACATGTTCCCCGACACACGCTCTCATAAACATGCTTGATCAAAACAAGTAGACAAGAACGGGGTACATAATATGCATCTACTTTCATAACTGAAACAAAACAATTGTAATCTCAAACATATATTAACTCATAATGAGATCCACTACAAAGGAATTACATAGATGACTGTAATCATGTTCGGCAGCTCATACGGTGCTAATTAGTGAAGCTCAGGAGAGAGGAGAGATACATAAGTTACTTTCACAAACCCATAGTCCAGGGGTGGACTACTCCCTCTTCATCATGGAGACGGTGGAGATGTCGTTGGGGGAGATGGAGACCACGCCGGCAGCGCTCTGCCGGAGTTTTCACCCTCCAATCTGCAGCTCCAAATCTCTGTTTCGGTGTTTCTGTGTTTTCGGCAGCCTCGCTTCCGAAGGGCGTCGGGGACTATTTTTATAGTCGGTTTTAGGTCAAGACGAAGGTTCTGGAGAAAAGATCGATGACAACGGAGCCTCGAGGCCCCAGATGGTGGGTCCCACGCGGCCAAGGAATCTGGCCACGTGGGCCACCCTCTTCTGGCCCTCGGGCCTCCGTTTGTTCGCTTTCTTCGCTCCTACGCTTTGTTCCTTCCTAAAACTGATGCTCGTAAATTTTCAGGTCATTTGGACATCGTTTGGGTCCCTGAAACATCAAAATATAGAAAAAAGGGTTTTCTGCCAGTGCAGGGTTAATTCTAGAAAAATAGGAAAACTGTGAAATCTTCCCAAAATCATTATAAAACAGTGATATAACCCTTATATGATGCAAATATGATTGAAATATGAGTATTATAATGCAAAGTTCATGTATGCATTTTACATGCATCACCACCTGGCCGCGCCCCCCCCCCTTTGCCGCGCGTGGGGCCCACCTAGGGCCCCTGTCCATCGCCTCGCGTCGCCTCTTCGCCTATAAATTCCCCTCTGACCTAAAAACAGAGGAGAACCAATCACAATTTCCAGAAGACGTCTGAGGCTGCCGCCATCTCAAACCCTAGTTCGAGAGGGTTCAGAAGCTCTTCCTGGCACCCTGCCGGAGAGGGGAATCGACGCTGGAGGCATCTACATCACCATGCCTACCTCCGGAGTGATGCGTGAGTAGTCCACCACGGGACTACGGGTCCATAGCAGTAGCTAGATGGTTGTCTCTCCTCCTTGTACTCCATTGCTTAGATCTTGTGAGCTGTCTATCATGATCAACATCATCTATTTGTAATTGCTACATGATTGTGTTTGCATGGATCCGATGAATTGTGGAAGTCATTACTTTTGTTCAGTTATGTGTTTCATCTATGATCTTGCATGCTCTCCAATGCTAGTGGTTGCTTTGGCCGAGTAATTGTTAGTGTTGTATGAGGGAGTATTTATGCTAGATAGTGGGTTCATGCCTCTCTTTGTCTGAGTTCGGTGACATGAACGGTCAAGCCTAGAGATGTGTTGTTGCCACTAGGAAGAAAACAGCGGTGTGATTTCTTCGTGTTATCTACATTGCTTACATTATGCACTTTGCTTATTGCAATGAGCTGTTGCTTGCAACTTAATACTTTTGGGTGACATGCTGGATAGCGATCCCAGAGTGGATTATCAGTCATAGATGCAGTTGGATGACGGTCTATGTATTTTGATGTAATGCCCATATTAGATGAAGCGGTGAACTATATTGTTTTATGATAGCCTTGTTGTGCGCCTACAATTCTGTCAATTTCCATGCTGTAATTTGTTTACCCATCATGTATATCTTTTGGAGAGACACCTCTAGTGAACTATGGACCCCGGTCCTATTTTCCTACATTGCTTACAACCGTTTTCATAGCTTTTCATCATCATTTGCTCGCTCGTCATATTTCGTCATCATATTTTACATCTGCACATTTAATTCTTTGTGTTTGGCAAGCCGGAGAGATTGACAATCTCTCTGTTTTGTTGGGGCAAAGTAGTTTGTTTGTGATTGTGTGCAGGTCTGTGTTAATCTACAAGCGCCAGAGTGGATTGACACCTTGTTAAGCCTTCTCCGAGTCCTACTGGATTCGATAACCTTGGTTTTGTAATCAAGGGAAAACTTCTTCTATGCTACATCGTACCTTCCTCTTGGGGTCTCCCAACAACACGCCATCAAGAAGTTTTCTGGCGCCGTTGCCGGGGACTTGGAAGCTTCAGCTAGGGGAGTTTCACACATCCTTTCACTTTAATTTGTTATTGTCTTGCCTAGTATATTTTTTGTTAGCCTTGTTTTGCCTTTTGTTTTCCTTAAAACTGAAAAACACAAAAAAAATAAAAATTCCAGCACCTTGCCAATTTCGGTTTACTTTGTTATCATGGCAAGTTCCACTCCTTTTTCTCCGTCTCCTGAAGTTGAAGTTCGTTGTCGTGGGGCTACCTTTCAGGTGCCTCACGGTGGTGATACCTGGGTCACGCCAAGTGAAGCCCATTGAAGCCCATGAAGCATACCGGGTGGCCCAAGTAGTCGGTTAGGCCGATGAGAGTTCCCCTTATCTTGTAACGTGCGATCTGCACCGTCCACCCGAGACCTGGCCTGTGATATAAAGGCCAGGAGGGTGCGTCGTCTAGGTCAAGCAACCAGCAAGCAAACCCTAGCGAGATTGCATCTCGCCATTGTAGCCACCTCAATAATTCCAGACAAGCAGGAGTAGGTCTTTACCTCACCTCGAGGGGCCGAACCTGGGTAAAACTCGCCCCCTGTTAGCCGTCACAACCACCAACGTTCTCTCTCTCCCCCTCAATCAACCCGGGGTCTACAACCTTGGGATTTGCCGAGCCATAACCTCGTCAATTGGCGCCGTCTGTGGGAAAGAACAGATCGTTGGAGTCATGGTTGCGCCGGCCTCATCAACAATGAAGAACGGCATCAGCGCCAGGGAGTCGATCTACACCGGCTTCCTCGAGTTCGTCCACCACTCGCCGGCGGATCTCCCGGCGTACGCTGAGGTGCAGCAGAGCACGTGGATTACCTTCGGTAGTCTGCGCTATCTGGTGGACAGTCGCGGAACGCTCCGGCCCACGCTGGCCACGTTGCGCGCGACGGACGCGCCAGGATCTACACCGACTGCGCCGACCGCGGCTTCACCCGCGAAGCCTACGGCCGATCGTGCCATCGACTGCCGTGAAGATCGCGTCTACTTCGACTGCGTCAGCACCGTCTACGACCGCGTCAAAGGCGACTGCGGTGACCACACCCGCGGCTGCCAGGAAAATCGCATCTACTGCAACCTTGGCGCGGAACAAGTCTACTCCGACCTTCTTGTCCGCGCCTCGGACGAAGCCAAAATTTACGCCAATTTCGCCTACGCCAACCGCGCCTCTGCGTCGCGGAATCGCCAGTAGCAGCGACCGTGGCACCCGCCACGTTGCTGTGATCTTCGACTCTGAGCATAGCTCGGACGAAGGAAGCAGGACTGGGAGCATCAGCCCCACTCGACGGGTTTACCCCGCGCAGGTCTATATGGCCAGCCCAGCAAGATCCAACGGCGGGGAAGACGTATACCCGCTGGAGGTGACCATGCCGGACAGGGTGACAAGACTCACCATCACTCGGGAGATGGCGATCCAGGCCATGAAGCACGTGGACGAGGGCACGTTCCCTTCACCAGATGAACCCCGAGAAGACCAACTGGCGGTCCAATACTTGCTTTGGAAGGAGTCCGAGCGAGTTCGCCAAGAGAAGGCCGATCTGATTCGGCGCAAAGAACTAGCCGACGCGTCGAGTGCCAGGAGGGCAGCACACTCGTTCTTGGCCGGATCGGAGGAAGTCTCGCAAGGAGGACGTCACAGGGCTCGCATGCCGCGGGTGCCAGAAGCTGATCGCGTCCACCTCACTCGCAATCTGGAGTCGTCATTCATGACGGAAGATGCGGACGGAATCCCCGTCCCCAAGACACCCGCTTCGGCCCTCATGGCGGTCGAAACCTACCTGCGACTAACACAGCCGCCGGAGGGTGACGCCCACGCCCGCCTTCACAGGCGACAAATTCAATCCCTCAGGGAAGTCGAGGAAGTCTTGGCAAAGTCAGCACCAGCAGGAAGGGTGCGCGAGAATCGAGACCGCCGCGATCGTGAACCCGCACCACTTGCAGACCCAGCCCCAATTCGACTGCGACAGCCGCAGCCAGGCGAAGATGTCCGTAACGTCGTCGCGCAGAGAAGGGTGGACCGCAGTCGACGGCTGCGAGCGGCGAGTGCACAAGCCAACGACTACGACGACGACGACTTCGAACCACGCGGAGCCGCATGCTTCAGCTTCAACATCCGCGACACGAAGATGCCCAAAGGCTTCAAGCTAACGGCAGAGACACCCAAGTATGATGGGAAGCAAGACCCAAGGGACTGGCTGGAAGACTACCTCATCGCGTGCAGCTGTCAAGGTGGTACTTCGACTACTGCCATGCAGTACATCCAGTTGATGCTCACGGGATCTGCTCGCGGGTGGCTCAACACTCAGCCCAGGGACGCTTTCAGCACCTGGGAAGAGTTCAGGAACGCCTTCGTGAAGAGTTTTCTGGGGACATACGCAAGACCAACAACCCTCATTGAGCTCCAGGCGTGCAAGCAAGGTCGAGACGAGCCACTCCGTTCATACATCCAGCGGTGGACCTTACTTCGCAACACCATGGATGGAGCCACCTCAGAGGACAGGGTGATGGATGCATTCATGCACGGCGTTTACCGCCGCGACCTCCGTGAGGAGTTTGGTAGGCTCAGGCCGAGGAACATGATCGAGCTCATGCAGATAGCCAACCAGTGGGCAGATGGAGAAGACTCTGTTCGTGATGCACCACGATCCCCGAGGCAAGAAGCAGGACCCAGCAACTGGCGAGAAGGGCGCCTGAAGAAGAAGCCGCGTTACGTCGGCAACGACTCGATCGAGTTAGTAGCGGCGGGATTCGAAACCCCCCGTGAGAATGAAAGGCAGTACAACCAGGATGGTGGCAGCAGCTACCATAGAGACGGAAGTCGCAAACGCGAGTGGCGGAGACGCCCACTGACTGAGGAAGAGGAGTTAGAACAACCTTGCAAGCATCACATGTTCAGGGACCCAGAAACAGGCAAGTGGGGATCCCGCCACCTGTTGAAGGATTGCAGAAAGGCGCAAAAGATATACAGGGCGTTTGCGCGAATAGTCCCCCAGAACGGACAGCGCGATAATCAAGCAGCACCCGTGGCACAGCCAGCCGCACAACTGGCCCTCCAGGCGCCACCTCCTCCTCCAGTCGCCAACCCAGCGCAAGCAGCGCTGGCCTTCTACCCGCAACAGCAGCAACAGCCACAGCCACAGCCGCAGGATCCTGCTAACGCGTTCCGGCAGCAGGGCAGATCAACATGATACAGAAGGGACGTCCTTCCAACAGGACCCAGAAAATCATCACCCGCCAGGTCTACCAAGCACTCGCCAATCCACCTGCAGTACCCGATTACCTGAGAGGATCAGAAACAACGATCACTTTCTCCAGAGCGGACCACCCGCCGGCGATACCACGACCCGGGCACGCTGCTCTGGTAGTCGAAGCTCAGATCGGGGAGTACACCTTGAAGAAGGTGTTCATGGATGGAGGCAGCGGTATAAACATCATCTTCGCCGACACCCTGAGAAGGATGAACAGGTCAACATCCAACCTAACGCCATCAGCAAATACCTTCCACGGTATAGTACCAGGGCAAGCAGTCACGCCTATGGGAACCATTACACTCGATGTCATATTTGGCACACCCGAAACTTCCAGCGAGAGGCGATCGACTTTGAGGTAGTCGACTGGAAGTCGCAATATCATGCCATACTGGGTCGTCCAACTTTTGCAAGGTTCATGGCAGTACCCCACTACGCCTACCTCATACTCAAGATGCCTGGACCCAAGGGTGTCATCACGGTGAGAGGCGACTTCGACCGGTCCGACAGCTGCGACCGCGAGTTCAGCAGGATCTCTGAGTTCTTTGGGATGGACGATCACCTGGAGATGCTGGCAGTCGACAACGACAAGACCCTTTTCCCCCCAAAGAAGAAATCATCCAAGGACTCGACATTCAACACAAGCGACGACACAAGGGCTCACCAGGTACACCCGACGGATGCCGACAAGACGGTCAGGGTGTCTTCAAGCCTGACTAACGCATAGGAAAGCGCGCTCGTCGAGTTCCTGCGCGAGAACTGGAAGATATTCGCCTGGCAACCTTCTGACATGCCAGGTATACCAAGGGAACTCGCCGAGCACTCCTTACGCGTCCGCAAAGATGCCAGACCAGTCAAGCAGTCCATGAGGCGTTTTGCGGGTCCCAAGAGAGATGCTATCAGCAAGGAGATTGACCGGTTGCTCCACGCCGGATTTATTCGAGAAATAAAAGATTCAGAGTGGGTAGCAAACCCAGTACTGGTGGAAAAGAAGAAGACGAAGAAACTCCGCATGTGCGTCGACTTCACCGCCATCAACAAGTGCTGCCCCAAGGATCACTTTCCGCTCCCGCGGATTGATCAGATCGTCGATTCGACTGCAGGCTGTGCACGTCTATCCTTCCTGGATGCTTATTCTGGGTACCAGCAGATAAGGATGAAAGTCGAGGATCAGGAGAAGACAGCATTCATCACACCACACGGTGTATTCTGCTACCAGATGATGCCCTTCGGGTTGAAGAACGCTGGAGCGACGTACCAGCGCACGATGCAGGCTTGCTTGAAGGAGCTCATAGGACAGACTGTCCAGGTCTACGTCGACGACATAGTCGTCACCACCCGCACAGAGGACAGCCTCATCGACGACCTCCGCAAGGTCTTCCACGCGCTCAACGAGTACCAGATCAAGTTAAACCCAGAAAAGTGCGTCTTCGGCGTCCCAGCTGGAGAACTACTGGGGTATCTTGTTTCTGCGAGAGGAATCGAAGCCAATCCTGAGAAGGTGCAGAACATACTCGACATGCCTGCACCGACCAAGCTCCATGAAGTACAACGCCTGGCCGGCAGAGTCGCAGCGCTCAGTCGATTTATTAGTAAGTTGGGAGAAAAGGCCCTGCCCTTCTACCAACTGATGAAAAAGGCAGACAAATTCGAGTGGACAGAGGAGGCACAAGATGCATTCGACAAACTGAAGCAGACCCTGACAACTCCTCCAGTGCTAGTGGCACCACATGAGAATGAGCCACTGTACCTGTATGTGGCGGCCACGAACAGGGTGGTTAGTACCGTACTCGTAGTCGAGCGGGAGGAAGAAGGAAAGAGTCACCCTATTCAGCGACCAGTGTATTACCTCAGCGAGGTGCTAACTGATTCCAAGCAGCGGTACCCGCACTACCAGAAGCTGGCATACGGAGTCTTCATGACGTCCAGGAAGGTGGTCCATTATTTCTCCGAGCACCCGATCACGGTGGTAAGCTCCTCTGCCCTATCCGACATCCTCACTAACCCAGCCGCGACAGGAAGAGTCGCTAAGTGGGTTGTCGAGTTAGGACCATGGGGGCTGAAGTACGCACACCCGAAGGCGATCAAGGCTCAGGTCCTCCCAGAGTTCACCACAGAGTGGATAGAAGCACAACTGCCCGACGAGCCCGACTTGTCCAATGCATGGACAATGTATTTTGATGGATCCAAGAAATTCAACTCAGCCGGAGCAGGAGTCGTGCTCATTTCACCTAAAGGCGACAAGCTGAAGTACGTGCTGCAGATGAAGTTCCCAACTCCTTCCAACAACGAAGCAGAGTACGAAGCACTGATCCACGGCATGCGGATGGCCCAGAACTGCGGTGCCACTCGCCTCATGATCTACGGCGACTCCTATCTGGTCGTGCAGCAAACCATGAAGCAGTGTGATGCCATCGCTGACAACATGATAGCCTACAGGGAGCTGTACAATCAGCTGGAAGGCCTCTTCGACGGCTGTGAACTGCGGCACATCGGCCGCGAAAGCAACGAAGAAGCTGACATCCTGGCCAATCTAGGATCGGATCGAGCTCCGGTGCCACCCGGAGTCTTCCTCGAGTGCATCACACAGCGCTCAATCAAGGTCCGGCACCCGCCGGGACCCTCTACATCGACAACAAGCACCGCCAACCCGCCAAGCACGGAGAAGGAGGTCATGGAGATAATGCTAGTCGAGCCCACATGGACAAGCCCGTATCTGGCCTACATGCTGCACCAGCGGCTGCCGGAGAACCCAGTCGAAGCCAAGCGCATCGTCCGCCGTTCCAAAGGCTTCACCATCATCAACGGCGAACTCTACAAGAGAAGCATCTCAGGAGTCCTCCAACGGTGCATCGATCCAGCCGACGGCCAAGCAATCTTACTCGACATCCACGCCTGGCATATGTGGGCACCACGCAAGCAGTCGAGCACTGGTGGCCAAGGCCTTGCGAGCAGGGTTCTACTGGCCCACCGCAATGCAAGACGCAGAAGAACTGGTCAGAAAATGCGTTGGCTGTCAGGAGTTCGCCAACAAGCCGCATGCACCAGCGTCGGCACTGAAGACAATACCACTCGCGTGGCCCTTCGCGCAGTGGGGACTCGACATGGTAGGTCCCTTCAAGAAATCCTCCCCAGGCGGGCACACTCACCTCCTGGTGGCAGTCGACAAGTTCACGAAGTGGATCGAGGCGGTCCCAATCACAAGCTCAACCGCAACCTCAGCGGTCAACTTCATCAGGTCAATCATCTTCAGGTTCGGTGTGCCACACGGCATCATCACCGACAACGGGACTAACTTCACAGCCGAAGAATTCAGGGATTTCTGCTCTGAACAAGGTGTCAAGCTCAGTTATGCATCTGTCTCGCACCCGCAGTCCAACGGGCAAGTCGAGAGGGCCAATGGCCTAGTCGGCAAAGGCATCAAGAAGCGTCTGCGAGTACCATTGAAGCGAGCCGCAGGAGCCTGGGTGGAAGAGCTACCAAGTGTGCTGTGGAGCCTACGCACCACGCCAAACAGATCTACCCAGTATACACCATTCTTCATGGTGTACGGTGCCGAAGCAGTCCTGCCCTGCGACATCAAATTTGACGCTCCACGAGTGGTGGCATACGACGAGTCTGATGCTGAAGAAGCACTCGAAGATGATGTGGATGTCCTGGATGAGGCACGCGACATCGCTCTCAGCCGCACAGCTGTGTACCAGCAAGACCTGCGCAACTACCACGGTCGGCGACTGCGGCCTAGAGCATTCGTCCCAGGAGACCTGGTTCTCCGGCTCAAGCAGAAGAAGGTGCACAAACTCGCCTCCCCATGGGAGGGGCCATACATTGTGACAGAGGCAATCGGCAATGGAGCTTACCGCCTGAAGGACTCGAAGACAGGGACAGTCTGCAGCAATCCGTGGAACGTGGCACAGTTACGCCGCTTCTACGCCTGATCAATCCCAGCTTGTAAGCTTCACCTTGTTAAGTAGCAGCAGGTTTCTTACGCACTCTTTCCCTCGCCAGGGTACCTAAGGGGACTGGAAGGGTTTTAACGAGGCGGCCTGTTTGCGAGAATCAATAAAGATATTTGAAGGAAAACACTTGTCATTTCTTCCTTTGTGAGCAATCAACCTAAATCCTAGGCCGCCACTCGAACCACTCGGGGGCTCGCGCCATACAGGTCTAAGTCCAGCCTAGGCCGCCACTCGAATCACTCGGGGGCTGCGCCACACAGGCATAACTCGAAAATCCTAGGCCGCCACTCGAACCACTCGGGGGCTCGCGCCATACAGGTCTAAGTCCAGCCTAGGCCGCCACTCGAATCACTCGGGGGCTGCGCCACACAGGCATAACTCGAAAATCCTAGGCCGCCACTCGAACCACTCGGGGGCTCGCGCCATACAGGTCTAAGTCCAGCCTAGGCCGCCACTCGAATCACTCGGGGGCTGCGCCACACAGGCATAACTCGAAAATCCTAGGCCGCCACTCGAACCACTCGGGGGCTCGCGCCATACAGGTCTAAGTCCAGCCTAGGCCGCCACTCGAATCACTCGGGGGCTGCGCCACACAGGCATAACTCGAAAATCCTAGGCCGCCACTCGAACCACTCGGGGGCTCGCGCCATACAGGTCTAAGTCCAGCCTAGGCCGCCACTCGAATCACTCGGGGGCTGCGCCACACAGGCATAACTCGAAAATCCTAGGCCGCCACTCGAACCACTCGGGGGCTCGCGCCATACAGGTCTAAGTCTAGCCTAGGCCGCCACTCGAATCACTCGGGGGCTGCGCCACACAGGCATAACTCGAAAATCCTAGGCCGCCACTCGAACCACTCGGGGGCTCGCGCCATACAGGTCTAAGTCCAGCCTAGGCCGCCACTCGAATCACTCGGGTTCTGCGCCGCACAGGCATAAACTCAGAAACCCTAGGCCGCCACTCGATTCACTCGGGGGCTCGCGCCATACAGGTCTACGAGTGCAAAATCACACATTATACATTCAGTGAACAACATCATATGGGCATACATACATGCATATTTATGTTACAAGCTAACATCATACAACAACAGACTGCTATTTTTACTCTCCAGGTTCCTCCTTTGGCGCATCAAGCGGCCCCACAAGCTGCTCGCTGAAGGCCTGGACTTGCTGAATCATCCGACGCGCAGCCGCAAGAGTATCGGCATAATCATCCGCTCCAGGCAAGCCGTCAAGCACCTTGTCCAAGGGAAGATGGGGCCGATGCATTCGAACGTACGCCAGCGCCACGTTCGCCCCGGCAACAAGCTGGGCGTGCACGACTTCCTTCAACGCCTTGACCTTACCCTCACGGTACCTCTCCAGCAGCGCAGCCAGTCCGCTAGGTTGCTCGTTGTGCGGAAAGAACACCTTATTGACCTGCAATAGAGTGTTTCTGCAACCTTCCAAGAGCAAAGCAGCCCGCCAGGTGCGATCCAGCATTCTTGCAAGTATACTCCCCTGGGACCTGTCCGACCAAAATTGACGGGCTTCGAGTGAGTCACCGGCGGCTTCTCTACCCACTCGCTCGTCCACTCGACCCTGTTCGGCCGTCTGGTCAGCATTCACATCTGCACGAAGATCCAGCACTTAGAACAGTGCAAGCATAAAGAAACAAGAGCAAAGCGTCAGAAGACCAACCTTGCAGT
Source organism: Puccinellia tenuiflora (assembly GCA_012064385.1). Classification (NCBI taxonomy): domain Eukaryota; kingdom Viridiplantae; phylum Streptophyta; class Magnoliopsida; order Poales; family Poaceae; genus Puccinellia; species Puccinellia tenuiflora. The sequence goes on from QRDG01000719.1 coordinate 77,894, forward strand.
TGTCGACTGATCAGTTCCATCTGGCCAAGAAGGAATTCCTCACGCTGTGAGAACGGCGCAGCGGGCCGTGACTTCAAGCGCTCCAACTCCAACTTGGCGGTCCTCACCTTCGACTCAAGTTCAACAATCTTGTTCCTCATATAGGTGAACACTCGTTGGTCATTGGCGCTCCGCGCGTGGGCTGCACGCGCTCGACGACGAGGGCGAGTGGGTGCAGCCGAAGAAGTATCCTCGTCTTCACCCACACCAGCGGCAACAGCAACCTCGGGAGTCTCACCCATCTCAGGCTGCCAAGTTCGACAGTGTCAAGCAAGGAAAAGAGCACGTCCTAGAAGAAAGTATGACAAAAGACTCGAAGACACATATTCACATTTCAGAATCAGTTTGCCCGCGGCCAGAAGACCCGCAAACTGTATGGTTCATTACAGTCTATAACCAAAAGAAGAACCCTAAGGCAAAAGGGAACCCTACTACACATACTACACTGCAGACTCCGACTGCGAGCGACTCTTCTTGGAGGCTAACTCTGCAGCCCTGGCAAGCTTCTTCTCAAAGGTATCAATTAGCTTAACAGCTAACTGACTCGCTTTCACCTTGACGCTGTTTAGCGACTTGGTCTTGCCATCGGGCCTTCGAGGGAAGTCGCTGACAACAGCCTCGAAGTCGCCTGCAACCTCATGACCAAGCAAAAGCCGGAAAGTGAACTCTGAGCCGCGTACCGTCTGAGCACGCGTGTAGTCCGCTAAGGTGGTCGCCCCGCCTTCAAAAGGAGCCGCCAGTCCATCAACATCGGCAGGCAACGGCTGGTTGGGGAAGATGCCCTGGTGCACACTCGCCAGGGCATTCTTCGACCTCTGCAGCGCCGCTGAAGATTGCTGCAGTGCAGTCGAAGCATACGCATAAGCGCGGTCAACGAAGCCAACAGCCGTCTCCAGGTCGACATTCTTGCTGGAAGACTCTTCGGGAGGAGCGCCTCCGCACGGCTCTGAACAACGAAGATGAATACACTTGTGACACATCCAAAGTCAACAAAAGACAAAGTAGGCAGTGAGCCGAGATACCTACCTCCGATGGTATGGGCGAGTCCGAGCAAGCGTTCAACCTGGGTTTTCTCTAGTTCACCCCGGGTTCGCTCACGCTCCTGAGCTGCACCCAGGGACTTCTCCAACTCGGCGACCCGCCTCGCCAGAGTCTCCTTTTCGCCTGGGAATCACCAGATCAAAGTCAAAAACAAAGGTAGTCGATACACCTCCTGAATGCACGGGTTGGTACTTACTGTTGGCTCGCTCCAGAGCAATGCGGAGTCTACCATCCTCCTTCTCCATGCGCATGAAGGACTTGGCACCCTCAAGCAGCTGGCGACAAAACGGCTGTGCAAAGAAGCAAAAGTGTCAATCTGTGCCCGACTATCCTAGTCACGCACATCTTCGGGGGCTACTCCCATCGGGAGCGCTGTTCGCGCACCCGACACAAGAAACTGCAAGGCTAGACAGAATATACTTACATGCTCCAGTAGCTCAGCATCCACTGCAGTCGCATCAGCAGCTCCTTCTGGCACCTTGGAGGTCGACGTCTTCAACGTCAAAGGATTATTGGCCTCAGGCGCCTCTTCGGGTGCCCCGGTGGTTCGCCCCGGGGCAGCCGCGGATTGGTGCTCCTCTTCTCGAGGCGAAGAACCATCTCCACGAGTGTGATGGCTGGGTAAAGAAGCAAAACTTCAGAAAAGCGTACGAGGAGCCGAAAGAAAAACGACGACAAAAAAGGCGTACTTGCAGAGGCTTACCTGGTGACGTCTTCATCCTCGCTGCTCATGGGAGGAGATGCCATCCCCCCAAACCCAACGGGCGGCGCCGAATTCAGTGGAGCCACGAACAGCGGATCAACCGGCTCACTCGCATCGGAGGATGAGTCGCGGGCTTCCTTGTCCTCGGCAACCACTTCCTTCAACGGAGACGACCCCGAGGTGGAGTCGACGTTCCTTCGTCTTAGCCGCTTCCGCAGCGGCTCTTCATCTTCGTCATCCTCTTCTGCTTCCTCATTCGGCGAGTGAGCAGAAGGGAGTTCATCTTCATCGTCGTCCTGCTCGACGACTGTGGCCTCATCGTGAGGTCCATTCTCCATCAGCGGAGGAAGGCTCACATAAGCCCTTCGATCCTGACGAGCAGCGAGCAGAAAAGTGAGTCAAGAGAAACTGTCGACTAAAGCAAAGCAAAGAGAATTCAAGGTGCTTACCTCAGGCACGGGATTGTTTGGCCCATATGGTTCGACTGGGCAGCTAACGTTGCACGGATCGGCGGCCCGAAGGCTGGTGATGTTCTTCACCTTAGTCGCGATCTGCGCGTCATCAAGCGCGGTGTCGACTGGAAGCTCCCACATTGGCTGGCGTCGACTCAGCGGCTGCACCTTCAGCTTGTGGAAAGTTGCGATAAGGTGAATGCCACCCGTCTCGCGTCCGAGCGTCGTCAGCAACCCGCGGAGCAACACCTGCAGTGGCTTGGTCGACTCCTTGTCCTCCTTTGACAGAGGGTGCGACCAGGCCTTGGTCCTTCGCAGCGGTCGATCAGCGGCGAACTCGGGAAGGCCTTCTTGGTCCCACTTGATGTAGAACCATTTCTTCCGCCAGTTCTGGACGGAGTCGGATTTCTTCAGCTGGAAGAAGCTTGTGTCGCCGCGCAGCTGGATTCCGAAGCCGCCCACGGGGAACGTCTGCTTCGACTTCCCCACCATCCGTCGCACCATGAAGAGCGACTTCCACAAGTTCCAGTTGGGTGCGATCCCCAAAAAGCACTCGCATAACACAATGAAGCTCGCAATGTTCAATACGCTGTTGGGATTCAGATCATGCATCTGAATCCCATAGGCGTAGAGAAGACCACGAACAAAATCGTGGATGGGGAACCCGAAGCCTCGCGGAAGGAACTCCACGAAGCACACGCGCTCCCCATCACGAGGAGAGGGGATCACATCCTTACCGGGGGCGCGCGTCGTCGCCGTGCTCGTCGGCGGCAGCAACCCTTGTTCGCGGAGGGCGTCCAACTCCGCCGCCTTCACGGACGACTTCCCCCAGTCGCCCTCCAGCTTCTTCATCCCGGCGTCGTCGCCGGCGGCGGAGCCTTCCGCTCCCTTCACCCTCTTCTGGCCCATGGTGCTAGCGGGGGAGGAGAGAGTCTCTGGTGAATTGGGCGCAAGGGCAGCAATGGAGGAACAGCAATGGCGAAGAAAGCAGATGAGATGGCGGCGAAATGAGGAAGGCGTGAGCTGTTCCCCACCGCGGTGAAGATTATGTACCGCGGGGTCAGTTCATCCTGGCCGTCCTCCACGCAGCCGCAACCCGAGGCAACATCTGGCCGTCCACGTGTCGCGCGGAGATAGCAACCGTCGCCGGCCACGCCGCCCACTACGCGCGGGAATCGAGGCGCCATCATCATGCCACGAAAATTTCGCGCCCAACGGTCAGAACAGTCAACACTGACACCGGGACCACTCTGTTACGTCCCATCGGACGCAGCGCACGCCGAACACGTCAGCCCTGACGTCATCAGCGGAAGCGTATAAAGTAAGCCAACGGGCTGATGGAGCACCCGGACAGTTTTCGGGTGCAACAAGAACAGTAAGCTCTGAGAGCTGAGTCGACTCGATAATCCATTCGAGTGAGGTAAATACATAGTAAGCTTTACAAAGCTGATGACACCCGAATTCATCATTCGAGTGGACTCCAACCAGTAAGCTTTCATAGCTGAGTTTAAGTCGATTCCGTAAGCCATTCAGGCTGAGTACAAAGTAAGTCGAACGAGGCCAGTTTTTGACTTGGGCATTTCGAGTCATCTTTTAACTCCCATCGGGAGCGGGCTTTTCGACTGAAGAAAAATTGAGTTTAACCTCAATTGCAAGCAATTCAGCTTAATCTCGGGGGCTACTCCCATCGGGAGCGCTGTTCGCGCACCCGATGACTAAGGACAACGACAGTCGAAAGCTGGCGGGTCAAGAAAAATCATGAAGCGCACTCGATCATTCAAGACAGTAGCAGCCGAAGATTGGCTCGCGAAGAAGTCAGGTGGCGTGCCCGGAGGAAGGAGTCCTTTACTCGACTCTGCGATTCGACTAAGCACTCGGGGGCTACTGTCGTGGGGCTACCTTTCAGGTGCCTCACGGTGGTGATACCTGGGTCACGCCAAGTGAAGCCCATTGAAGCCCATGAAGCATACCGGGTGGCCCAAGTAGTCGGTTAGGCCGATGAGAGTTCCCCTTATCTTGTAACGTGCGATCTGCACCGTCCACCCGAGACCTGGCCTGTGATATAAAGGCCAGGAGGGTGCGTCGTCTAGGTCAAGCAACCAGCAAGCAAACCCTAGCGAGATTGCATCTCGCCATTGTAGCCACCTCAATAATTCCAGACAAGCAGGAGTAGGTCTTTACCTCACCTCGAGGGGCCGAACCTGGGTAAAACTCGCCCCCTGTTAGCCGTCACAGCCACCAACGTTCTCTCTCTCCCCCTCAATCAACCCGGGGTGTACAACCTTGGGATTTGCCGAGCCCCTACCTCGTCATTCGTACTTTTAAACAAAGAGGGGGAGAAAGTTTAAAAGATGCTTGGTATAGGATTAGTGATTCTCAACACCGTTCGACAAAGAAATATTCAGATACAATCCTTCTCAGAAATTTTTATGTTGGAATCACACATTGGTATAGGTATGTCCTAGATACTTTAACAGGTGGAAACTTTCTAGGCACTCTCTCGGTTGAGGCTTACAACATCATTGAAAGTCTAGTTGGGACCCCACCAACTAACGAACCTAAAACTGAAACCACAATGGAACATGTTGTGGAAAGACTTGATATTTTAGAGAAAAATTTGTCAAGCATGAATTGGGCAACTGAAGTAGATAAAAATCTACTTGATAGCGCTAGCAAGATTGAGGGATGCTTAAAGCATATAAATAGAAGAATTAATAACCTTGAGACCATAAAGGGAAGGATGATCAAAATTTGAGAATTAGTAAATTAAAAGAAATTATGGAAGCCATAGGTGTGACTTTTTCATCTCTTAAAATTAAAAAGAAGGAAGTTCTAGCAGGAAAGGGACCTAAGTTTGCCTATGTCCCCAAGGTTTCTGAACCGAAACCAAATAAAATAAACAAGTTTAGTTCTCCTGTTATCATTGAATAACTCCCCAATGACTAAATATAGGAGAGACTAAAATTTTAAATCCTGTTCTTGAGAATGATGAAGTTAAAGAGTCAACAAGCAATTCCCTTAGTAGTGCCAGTTCTACCTCTGAAGATGTCCTTGATGATTTTGAATTTGGTTCTATTGATAAAACTTGAATTTGCCCTTTCTGCCTAGCTAAAAGGCGTTAAAGAAAAGCGCTTGTGGGAGGCAACCCATTTTTACCTTCTGTTTCTTTTTGGTTTCTTTGAGTTTTGGGTGATTTTACTTTTGTAACAACTCCCTTGTATCCTTTTGTTTTGGTTTTTGGTGCCAAGAATAGCCTCTAAAGAGAGGAAGACTAATTTGTGAGTTTTCTGTCTAGAAACAGATTTCTGTTCCTCACTGTTCGAAAATCCAAAAAATCACAGAACGTCATCTGTGGCTGCAAATTTTTGACAGCAGGCATCAGGGTTTTTTCTACCTTTTCCTAATTTTAAGTTTTCTGATTTGAGGTCCAGAAGTGCCTCGAAACAATTCATCTTTACAGTCTGTTCTGTTTTTGACAGATTCTGTCCTCAGTTTTGCATTGCTTATTTCGCAGGCAAAGTAAAGTTTTTTCAAAGCTAGAACTTTACTTAGACCTTTGTGACAGTATCTAATGTTGTAAAAAAATGAGTTCTTGATATGTGCTTTGGAACTGAAGGAAGACATTGTTTTTGTGGACTAACCCCTTAATGAAGTTGCTATAAGTTTTGCGTGAAGGAAGTTTTCAAGTATCCAAGTGCGAGGTGATGAAGGAAGATCGAGAAGGAACAAAAGCCTAAGCTTGGGGAGGCTCCCCATGTACCCTCCTCTGAAATATTCAAGAAGTTACAAGCGTCTAAGCTTGGGGATGCCCAAGCCATCCCCTTCTTCATCAACAATCATCGGTTTTTCTCATGGGACTATATTTTTATTCCTTTACACATTATGTGATGTTCTTGGAGCATCGGTTTGTTCTCAGTTTGTTTGTGTTAGTTTTCTGGTCCTTGTAATAATTCGGATCCTTGCATGCTTGTTTGGGAGAGAGACACGCTCCGCTTTTTCATTATACACTCATGTGCTTCACTTATATGTGTTGAGTGTTTAGCCTTTGTCTTTTATGCTTATAGCTCTTTTTTCAAGCATCTCTTGTTCAGAGCTGTTAGCTTTTGTAGTTAGGAAGTTTTGCTCATGTTGCTTCACCCTTTTAGTTTTGTTTCAAATAAGTTGATTGTTGTTTAGGTAAGTGAAAATTATCATGTAGGAAGTGTAAAAAGTGCTGCTTAATCTTGTAGACCATTGTCATGAATCTTTGATACTTGTCAATTGTTTAGAGATATGAAGTAGATTAATGCTTAAACTTGTGGATCATCTAGTAAGAATAGATTAGTAAAGAATTACCGTAAGGCTTTAAAATTGTGGTGCTTATCCTGCTTGGTAGTTCTCAAAGTCTAGATATTCTTTTGCAAAGAGTTGGTTTGGCTAACAAGGTAGACGGTGTGAAGTCTAGTGGTTATGCATGATGTATATCTGTAGTCATTCATTGAACCAAGTTGGTGTTATGTGTTTGCTTGATATCCTGCTAAGCCCAAAAATTCCGTACTAAGAGGGAATACTTCTCATGCATCCAACTCCCTGAGCCAAAAATCTTTGCCATTTGTGTCCACCATACCTACCTATATGTGGTATTTCCCTGCCACTCCAAGTAATTTTTTCATGTGCTATCTTTAAAATATTCAAAATTCTCCTTTTTTGTGCTATCTTTAAGTTATTCAATAGAAACTTAGTATTAATGGTCTTGTGGTATTAATAAAGTCATATAAATTTAGGATAATTATTATTTTCTATAATTATTGTTTATTCAGCGTTATAAGCATACTTTTTAAACCAAATTCCGAAGAAAATATTTCATTGAGGCGAGCCTCTTACAAATTTTAATTAGTTTGTACGACAATTATGGTAGATATAAACACCTAAAAAACAATTCTGTTATTCCGGTGTTTATTTTTGTAGGGTATAACATATGCCACCCAATCCTATGTCTTGTTATGAGGTTTGCATATGAACTCTGCCCTATGGTATTAATATATACAAAATTATTTTTCAAAGTCTTTAAAGGGAAAGATTGATTGAGAATTATTATGGTATACAAAATAATGCTTGATGCATAACATGCAAATTATTAATTTCCATTATAAATTAATGTGCACATTATTGTTTTCATGATAAAGAACATACTTCAAAATAATGTGGGACATAAATATTGTGTGGACAACATAAAATTTTGACCATTTGTATATTGGATTTATATAGGTCTCGATCATATGTTAATAATGGTGAAATTATTTTATCATGTTTAGTGCCATTCAATTTTAAAGCTAAAATAAATTAAATTCAAAACAATATTAATTTTTAATGCATGATCCTAATGGTATACTGGTAGAAACAGCTAGGGCTCTACCAGGTCTAGGGCGTAGTTTGTACGGGAAGGAGGGAGGTTGCGTGGAGGAGGACGTGGTCGCCGGCGCTGGGGCGCCGTCGTGCGTGAGAGAGAGAGAGATGGCGCAGAGGCGACGGCTAGGGTTAGGTCTCCCGGCTCCCTTCAGGAAGCCGAGCAAATATGATTGCTTCTTGCTTGATTAGATTGATACATCTCCTCTCTTTATATAGAGAGGTTTACTTGACTCCCAAACAAGTCTTACTTGACCCCTAAGCAAGCGACCCTTATCTCTAATTAACCCTAAGACTAACGGGCTATACTGCCAGCCCAGGCCCATTAGGCCTATTACGTACTCTAACACTACACCCCACCTGGACATGCAGCTTGTCCTCGAGCTGCAGCCTAACCAACTTAGTCTTAGGGTTAATTAGGCCCCAGGCCCATTAGGCCTATTACGTACTCTAACATATACATACAATTTAAAAAGTGAACTATTACACTTTTAAATCACGTATGGGTGGATATCCACCATGGGGTTGGAATCCGTGTACCCAAATAATGTCAATAGAGTTGCAATGGCTTTTTAATACATTTTATTTTTGAATGACATTTTTATGTGAATTACAAAGGATAACTAAGTATGGTACTCAAATCTATTTTATAAGGAATACAGATGATACTCATTATATTTATCAATTGTAATTTTTCTCATAACACAACAAAATACAAATCACATAAGAAAGCTACGCGACATTATTCTTACCGCTCTCAAGAGAAAATACACAAAGTACGCTCAAACATTGTAAGACACATGGAGAGAGCCAATATCTCTTTTGTCTGGCTGCATGCTCCGTCTCAGTCGTCGTGACTCATACCAGTGAAACATAGAAATGAGAAAACATTACAATTCATGAAATCTAATAAGCAGGAAAATGTCAGTGGTGTAAGTCCGAAAGGTAAGGAAATTCTATCCGAGGATATACATGCCCTAAATAACATCCCCTGTTGTGAGCAGAGCATACACAAACAATGAACATCGATGTATCCCAAGTTCCCAACAACAAATATTTCTAAACGGCACATATAAGCTTCCATTGTTCTAGAAGCAAGAGTGATAGACTAACAGAACATACATGCATTGAGGATGTACATAATTATCTGGCAATTCTCAGTTCCTCAAAACAATGCAGACCATGGACTTCTCATGTTCTAAACTTCAGAAGACATATGTTCTCGTGTTCTTACTCGCTGCATGCATTTCTGGGAGATGATTCTACTTGGGTTTCAGTGAACTTCACGACACCATCGCCATCCTCTGATCACTGGATCAGTCTACTCTCTCGTGCCGATTTCAGGTACCTACATGCATATATACATGTTCAGAAGCATGCTCAGAAGCTCACGAATTAAGATCGACAGGAGTTAACTAACCATGTCAATGATTGATGTTTACTCTTACGAATTAACCTATCTACTTAATCTAAAAAAGTCAGCGAACACCTACCATGCTACAAAAAACTGTTTATATACTTCAGTACCATAATGATAACGGTGCAGCCATATGACATGACCAGCTCACTGGTACAGTGACATAAAAGTGTTTTTTATGTTTGTTTACTGCATAAATTGGATAAAATGAACCTCAGATTAATAAAAAGGTGAGAGAAGTATGTATAGCATATCGATGAAAGGCCGAGGATGATCATGTTTACCTAGTCTGCAGCAGCCTGCAGGGTAACATGGTCACTCCACTCTATACTCCTGGTTGATTACAGATAAATGGTAGAAAAGGAGCAATCACCGACTTTGGCATCTTATCAAGGTGTTCCCTGTAATCCATAGAAACATATCCAGCATATATCTCAGTATGGGATTCAAGCTGTGAAATTACAGTAGTAACAAAAATTGCAGCAGCATCAAAGTGTGACTACTGGAAGCGAGTCAAACAGAATGACGCACGAATCATTGTAAAGCCAATATCACTAATTAGACGCTCTGGGGCCGTCATACCATTGTTCGTTATGAGATGAATGTATTCATGATCACCTGGTGTAATGATAGACAAATTTCAAACATTGAATCCATTTTAATTATCCATAGAGTATCATTCGTGAAGACTGACTCATGCTTCAATTTGGCTGACAAGACAACAATATGATTACCTAAATGTTGGGTTAAACCAAATGAAGCATTTAGATTTCATTGCAATAGAAAAGTTTAGCATGCAAAATTCTGTCATCCAAAAAGACAAAACTAATAAGTTACCTTCTGAAAGGACATTTTTGTTTTGACAAACCTCATCCATCAATTAATCGAAGGATAGTTTCTCGGCACACATCATTGGTCTTAGGTGACAAAAATCTTCCTCAACACGTAGTGCAGAGCCTTCTGTAATGTCCTAGATTCTGAAACGTGATTACATTTCAAAGGAGGGCTCAAAACTGAATCAAGAATAAATATATTTTCTCTATGTTAACATGCATTAGACGATTGAATTGAATAAAATGCCTTCTTAGAAGATACGTTGTATTGAGTACACTACCGTATAGATTTGAACCGCAACACAATCTGCCTCTGTATCTTAAGATAATCTGAACCATGTGAGCTTGAATCAGACATGTAAACCTATCCTATATATTGGTGCTATGCTTTGTTGTCACTTCAGACATCATACATGGACATTCAGATCTCTGCCAGAATAGGCCAAAAACAATAGAACTGTGCAGATTGCGGAGTGCATCCCAGTATTGCTAAGTGCACTACAATGAAATTGTCAACTAACAATGGGGAAGTATCATGATTATTTTACCTGATGTTTATGAAATACGGATTGCAGAAAGTGGCCGCTGATGCCGCCCATGGTGCTAGGAGCTTTGGCAGCTGTCCGCAGGAGGCGTCGTCGAGGGGAGCGGGGGCGGCGAGCGACAAGGCCGGAAAATCTTCGAGGGACGACGCAGGCTGCTTGCCAGGAGGGGCCCCGAGCTCCAGCTCTACTCCATCGCCAGCCACGCGGTGGCAGGTCGCCGGAGGGGTGAACCCCTCACCAACCAGCTGGCCGGAGGGGACGCCGACGACGGGGGCAGAGGCGACAGGCGTGAGGGCCAGAGGGGCCGCCGTCGCAGGCTTGGGGAGATGAGAGCGCCTCACAAGCCGTCCTCTGATGGCGGGGTCGGACCTCCAGTGGGCGAGCATGGCAGCAGCGGCGAGCGACGCGGCGGACGCATTGGCGGCGAGCGCAGCAGCCATCCGGCATGGAGGGGCGCCCAGGAAGATGTCACCCACACAACCGAGCGCTGGATGCGGAGCCTGTGCACGAAAAGCAGCTCGGACGAGAGAGGACGCTGAGGGGGACCCGGATCCGGCCGCGGCGGTCGCAGCGGAGGTCGGACGGCGGAGATCCAGGCGGCGGCGGCGGCGCGCACGCACTGGCCATGGGCGGGGTCGCGAGAGAAGCCGCATATCCTAAACGCGTGCGGTCCAGGTGATCACTAAAGGCTTTTTTTTCATGTGCGGACGCTAGGGGTGGACTTTTCGCTGGCAGAGTTTCGTCTGCCGATCAAATTTGCTAGATGTACGCTTCGGTGGGGTTTTTTTTAAAGGGACGGTTAGATCTAATCTACTGAGTCAGATCGTAAGGTGGAAACTGCTTGTGGTTTTTTTGTGTGCATTTGTGGTGTGTACGTAGGAAAGTTTATGTTGTCTTGTTTATTAGTAGTGGAGATTATCTGTCGGGAATGATCCCCCGATATACCAAAGTCCACCACTTGCCAAGATAACAGGAGGAGCGAATCAAGATGCCCGCACCCAGCTGTCTGGCCATCCGCCTGGTCGGCCGGCTGCCCTGAAGCCCTGTCCGGCTGGCAATCCGTCTGGCCGGCCGGCTGCCCTGAAGCCCTGTCCGGCTGGCCATCCGCCTGGCCGGCCGGTTGCCCTGAAGCCCTGTCCGGCTGGCCATCCGCCTGGCCGGCCGGCTGCCCTGAAGCCCTGTCCGGCTGGCCATCCGCCTGGCCGGCTGGCTGCCGAGAAGACCTGGCTGGCTGCCCTGAAGCCCTGTCCGGCTGGACAATCTGTTCGGCTGGCCACCTGTTCGGCTGGACAATCTGTCCGGCTAGCCGCCAGCCAGCCAGCCACGACAGACCCGACAACGACGACGCCCGGTACAGTTGCTGCATGACGCCGACCACACCGAGAAGACATAAAGGAGAAGGCCATACCGAAGAGACCGCCGACCCGGAACCGGCGGAGGCGGAGCCGACCAGACTGGAAGCGCGCCACCCGGCCTCGCACGTCCCCGACAGCACGCCACCCGGCCTCCCACCCGGCAATTTTCCCTTAAGTGAGTAACCCAAGGTTTATCGAACTCAGGGAGGTAGAGGTCAAAGATGTCCCTCTCAAGCAACGCTGCAATCAAGATACAAGAAGTCTCTTGTGTCCCCAACACACCTAATACAATTGTCAGTTGTATAGGTGTACTAGTTCGGCGAAAAGATGGTAAAATGCAAGTGATATGGATGGTAAAAGGTGATTTTGTAATTCTGTAATAAAAATGGCAGCAAGTAAACAAGTGACTAAAAACGGTGTATCAATGCTTGGAAACAAGGCCTAGGCCTCATACTTTCACTAGTGACTACTCTCAACATCATTAACATAATTAAACACATAATCGTTCCCACAAAAACACATGCATGGTAGACGTTACTCGGAGATCATTCTTTTATGGATCAAATAGGATGAGAATTGCGTAGGGCTACGAGAAGCACACCTTAAAGTTCGTATTCCACATCTATGGACACTTCATGCTGTCACTATCCGCATCAAAAGATAGTACTAACAAACACCACAACCTATTTCTTGAATAGTCTTTCTTCAATAACACAAGCATCAAGAAACCTCATGATCTATTCAATCCAACAATAATAAAGAACAAACTCATGATGAAGATCTCTCTAAGCTTTTATCATTAGAGTCACACACGGCACCCACACTGTCACCGAGATACCGTGATCACAACGGTGACTCTTGAACTTATACTAGATAACACCACTTGAGCAAAATCATATCCATTACATGTAAGGGAACATCATGTATTCAACTATGCTAACAAAGCTCATGATCACAACAAGGATCACATCATGGGAGAGAGAGATAACCACATAGCTACTTGTATAAGCCTCAGCCCCGAGGGAGACTACTCACGCATGGCCATGGTGAATAGGAGCTTGATGGAGAGGTGCAGCCCAGAGGGGAGATGGCGGCCGGCGGCGGCCACGGCAACGGTGGCGGCCTTCGGGGGCAGCAGCCCAGAGAGGAGGCGGCAGCCCGGCGGCGGCGGCCCTTGCCACCCCCCCTTCAAGCTTGGAGATGGTGCTGGTATGGAGAAGGGTTTCCACCTCACGGCGGCTGCCTTGGAGAACGAAAATTTGTGGTGCTTGATGACCTAGGTTTTCTCTCTTTATAAAGATTCCCGAATTCCCATCACCAGATTTTTGGGCTTCAGTAAAACGGGGATATCTCGGCTGTCCGGACTCGGATTGAGCCGAATTTTAGGTCTAGAACGATTGGCGGAAAATTAACCACACCTTAAAGGAGTATTTTGAATATTTTAAAGATAGAACATGACAAACACTACAAGAAATATGCTGACTGGTGACCCTCCATTTTGGTCAGTAGAAGGTCACAAACTTCCATTCATGACCCCTTCGTGACCAAAAATCGATGGTCACATACCGAGCGACTAAAACGGTCGATCATAACCTTTTCAATGAAATGGTCATAACCGTCTATGACCAAATTAGAGGGTCATAATATTTATGACCAATTTTATTGGTCATGCGCTCTCCGTCATGGCCACGTCAAATCCTACGTGGCAAAATTATGACCAAACGAGAAGGTCATAGATCAAAAGGAGCCCAGTCCAGTTCAGTACTTTAAATGGGCCAAGCCCAATAAGTACTATTTTTTTCCTGTCAAATTCGGTGAGCAACATGGGCCAAGCCCAACATACAGTCTTTTAAATTTTTTGGGCCGTAGCCTTTTTGATACAAGGTTCCAGTTTTTTTCCAAAAGTTGGGCCCAGTAGTTTGGGGGCCAATTGTCAGGTTCTAGTAAGTGGGTCCCAGTAGTCAGGTTCATAATCTTCAGATTGCATTATCCAATAAATAAATAACAAATATTTAAATCAGAACAGAAAGAACACAATACATCAAATAGGCCAAACCATCAAACTTGGCACATTAACAATCAAGCATGGTTCAGATCAGGTTTACAATGATAATCATACATGGTTCACACAAGTATCCAGACACAACTAAATATCAAATATATCTAGCTATCCAAGTATAACTACTAGCACCAATGAGCTAGAACTCTATGCTTCTTCCGAATTTTTGTCTTGGAGCTCGCGAAGAAACATGAACAAATGCCAGCATCTGCATTTTATAGAACAAAATGGTTATAGGAAGAAAATAAATGCAAACAATGGAATAAAACAGGATTGCACCATTAATATGGAGCTAGAACATTAGCAGTATTAACATCACAGGCTCACAGCCTATGCACTGTTCAGACGTGGATATATGCCTACACGCTGCGATCTTATAGAGCAGAGGCATCATGCATACCCTAAGTAAAAAAGATATGATCCTTTCATATAAAGATCTAGACGCTGGATAGTAGCATGCCAAGATCCTAAATATGAATCACACCTAAACAAATAGCATCTGCAGTATCAGATCTACACACTGTTACTTAAGGACTTGGGATAAAAATTGATTTTAGACATGAAACTTTAAAACACTCAATTTCAACTAATATTGAGTCCAGAATACTCATTTACTATTTCCGATAAACTATAGGTACATTAGCAGCAAGGATATTGGCATTGATGGATCATAAAGCCACACATCGAATCACACTCACAACAAATAAAGAATCATCCCTAATACAAAAAAATCTAGCATTGCTAATCATATACAATCTCTTAGAGAGAAATGGAACTCATGATGAGAGTTTTTAGTATTAGAAAGAGAGAAAGAGACGCACAAACTCCAACCTGGATTGATCAGGGCAGCGGAGCGAGGGACAAGCTTTAAGTTGCTGCCATAGTGCCATCAAGGACTATCTCATCATGACCTTCTCAGTAGGTAGGCTGGCCACACCATCAAGCATGTCCACTTTCCTTACCTATTGAAGCGAATGGTTAATATCAGTACATTTCATACATGACTCACGCAACAAATAGCATGTTGGATTGTAACAACAGATACAAACCATTCAGGACCGTTGAACATGTATAACCATGCAGGACCAAAGAAGGCAAACAGCTCAAATAATGGCATTTTAAGAGTGCACCAATAATTGCATTTACAGAAATACACAGTAGTATGTCATGGGACAGTGACCTATCAAACATCACAAATATTGAAAGCATATTAGCTGAAAGCATATCAACCAATAATTGCATTTACAGATTTACTGCTGACATATTTACCCTGGAAGTACAATGTTGCATGTTGAAAGCATATATTTATCCAGTATGTACTACTACAGAAATTACATGTCAACTAATTTAGACAACAAAGGTAAGAAGAACACCATTGCAGTCATTACAATAACAAATGCATGAACATTAGCTGAAACAGTTTCAAGATAATTCTCTTACTAAACATAGTTGACAAATGTAAAAAATATGTAAAATTCTGAAGTGGACAGTGTGTACAAGTACGTGCAGAGCTACCAAGTTGAGCATCATTAGTTCAACAGCATTGATACCACATAGATAATCATCAGTTTAAACTACCAATGAAGGTCCATTAAGAAATACATCATCGTCAGTTGTTGTGTTTAACACAAATGCAAGAACATCGGCAGGGGTGGGATCAGACGGCCAAACCTCGCAGCTTGCTTGTGGTGGCGACGGAGCGCTGGAAGATGGGGTTGGAGTAGTGGAACAGCAGCATTCCGCCGTGTACGCCACCGAAAGCTAATCTATCGGGGCAAGAAGGCACGGGCTCCACCGTTACGTCCGGTGGCGTCTGCAGGGAGGGAGAGATAGAAACTGAGAGAGAGAGAGAGAGTAGAGAGGGAAGTTACCGGATCGGAAGCTCCCGGTGCTCGTCGGTGCAAGCGTTGTCGCGGAGGAGCGGATCCACGGGCCTTGCGGTCGGGGACGAGGTGATCCGCCGTCGGCCTAGTCAGAGAGGGGGAGCGCCCTCGCGGTGATACCGACGGAGGAGGCGTCCGAGGATCCCGTTGACGCCATCGACATCTTCGTTGCCGGAGAGCTGTCGCCTGCGTGGGGCAAAGCCACCGCAAATCCTAGGTCACGCGCCGCCGCGGTCCAGTCAGCTCGACGGAGCGGCGCGCATCGTAGCACGTGCGCGCCAGCGAGCCAGCCGGCCGTGACGCTGTGGCTGCTGGGCGGCGGTGCATCAGTCGCCGGTGAGGTTGGGCGGCGGATCTGGCGTCGTCAGCTGCTGATAGAGCCATCGAGGGGAATAGGGGATGCCGCGAGAGCACGATGGGTGGAGGGAGATGGAGCGACGGGAAGGTGGGTTGCGGATCTGGCGTCAGCGGGCTCGGATCGATGAGCGGCTCGGGGCGGCGCGATGGAAGGAGAGGAGAGGAGGGAGGTGGCGGCGCGATGAAACTAGGGTTTGGAGTTTTCGGAAACGGAGCAGATTAATAGGTCGCGCCGCGCGCCGCTTGTTTCCGAAAATTTTCGGGATAAACAGAGCGGGATAACTTTCGCACCTCAATCAAGTCAAAAAAAAACTTTCGCACCTCACTGGCTGCAGCTGGGCCCTTGCAATTTTGGTCCCCACCGTACAGTCTCTAGTTAGGTGCTTTGGTAGTAACAATAAACTAGTATTAGTTTTAGTGGTATCATATAAACTACTTCATTTTTCTCAAAAAAAAACTAGTTCATTTTCTCTATGTCAATAGAAAAAACTATAAAACATATTCATTGTAAAATATAGTTTTAATTGCCACATGCTTTGTATTACTATGAATTTAGCGAAATACCGATAAATAGGCATAAATGTATTAAGTTGTAAACAACACAAAATATGTGCCTCTATATGTCCTCAAATGTATGTTTATAAAATGAAATTTTTCGAGTGTAAAAATAAAAACCTATTGGATCTAAAAGCACCAAATATCTCTAAAGAAAGTACATATTGTGAACAATGCGACAATCGTAGTTCAAATCTGACCCACTTCCAACGAAATCGGAACAAACTTCTATAAAATGTTAGAAATACCTATGAATGTTTTTATATTCAAACCCAGGGTGATATGTACTTATAAAGTGGTATTTTATTTTTCTTACGTGGTAGGTCACGTAAAAGGACTCCAGATGAAGGTTTCCCTTTTTTTATTTTTTTTTTGAATTAGTTGTGCCTAACCCTAACCTTGAACTTTGACCATAAACCCTAATCCTAAACCTAAACCTAATCATGACTCTGTTCTAGCAAAAGCGCCAAATATCTCTAAACAAAGCACATATTGTTGATCTAAAAGCGATATTTGCAAAAAATCATGACTAAACTATGCGACACTCGTAGTTCAAATCGGACTCACTTCCAGCGAAATTGGAACAAACTTCTATAAAATGTTAAAAATACCTATGAATGTTTTTATATTCAAACCTAGGGTGATATGTACTTATAAAGTGGTCTATTGTTTTATATACCTTTGGATGTTTCGCTTTCAGTGAGCCGTTTTGGTAGCCGCTTCACAAAATAAGCCATTTTCGACACTAAAAACATGAAAAATGGGTTTCTAATTAAAATTAAACCTTAAACGCCTTATTCAACACTGTTCTGCATCAAAGATACACGAGTGTGCGAAATATGGCCTCATTCCGACAAACTATGCTATGTTAAAGAGCATACTCTAGCTCATTTGAGTCGAAAGTCATACATCTTTCTACCTCGTATCTCATTTGTGAGAAGGGTTTTTGAGAAAAACGTCCATACCTCGCGTTTATTATTTTTCCTAGGTGGTAGACCACATAAAAGGACGCCACGTAAAGGTTTCCCATTTTTGAATTCTTTGAATTTTTTCAATTAGTTGTGCCTAACCCTAACCCTAAACCATGACCATAAACCCTAACCCTAAACCTAACCATAACTCCATTCCAGCAAAAAGCGCCGAATATCTCTAAAGAAAGTACGTATTTTCGATCCGAAAGTGATTTTTGCAAAAAATCACGACCGAACTATGCGACACTCGTAGTTCAAATCGGACCCACTTCCAACAAAGTCCGCATGAACTTCTATAAAATGTTAGAAATACGTACAAATGTTTTTATTTTCAAACCCAGGGTGATGTGTACTTATAAATTGGTCTATTATTTTATATACATTTGGATGTAACGCTTTCGGTGAGCCGTTTTGGTAGACTCTTCACAAAAAAAGCCAGTTTCGACACTAAAAAAATGAAAAATGGGTTTTTAATTAGAATAAAACCCTAAACCCCTTATTCAACGTTGTTCTACATCCAAGAGACACGAGTGTGCGAAATATGGCCTCATTCCGACAAACTATGCTTTGTTAATGAGCATACCCTAGCTCATTTCAGTCGAAAGCCATACATCTTTCTACCTCGTAGCTCATTTGTGAGAAGGGTTTTTGAGAAAAACTTCCATACCTCGTGTTTATTATTTTTCCTAGGTGGTATACCACATAAAAAGATTCCACGTGAAGGTTTCCCATTTTTGATTTTTTTGAATTATTTGTGCCTAACTCTAACCCTAAACCGTGACCATAAACCCTAACCCTAAACCTAACCGTAACTCCGTTCCAACAAAAAGAACCAAAGATCTATAACTAAAGTACGTATTGTGGATCTAAAAGTGATTTTTCCGAAAAATCATGACCATACTATGCAACACTCGTAGTTCAAATCGGAGCCACTTTCACCGAAATCGGCTGGAACTTCTATAAAATGTTAGAAATACCTATGAATGTTTTTATATTCAAACCCAGGGTGATATGTACTTATAAAGCGGTTTATTATTTTATATACCTTTGAATGTTCTGGTTTTGGTGAGCCGTTTTGGTAGCTAAGAACGGTCATGTCGTCAATTTTGATCGCATTTTGAAACCGGCATAAAGAATTCAAAAAACTTTATCAAATTCTTCAAAACCCTATATAAACCAATATATAATCTTAGGGGTATTTTATATTTGATTTTGACTAAAACTGTCCCTTATAGTCAATAACGACAGAGGCCATCTTTACAAAATTTATTTGGTTAAAATTTGAGTTCAAAATCAAAAGTTAAACTAGAAAAAAGAAAAAAAACTGGCAAGCCGAGCTGGCCAGACCAGCAACGCAGCTGATCCGGGCCGAGCAGCCCATTCCCCTCAACACACCAGCCCACTCGGAAAAACCCAGTTCGCAAGCAAAAATAACTAATGAAAAAAAAATAGGCGGCCTCGCTAACGAGGCCCAGGCCCAGGAGCACACGGAGATGCATTAAAACCAGATAATGGGCTAGCATAACAACAACGATGTCATGGTCCGGTGGTTAACTGCGGCTCGGCAGAGTAGGAGGTCGCGGGTTCGACTCCCGGGCGAGGCACTCACTTTTTATTGCAATATTGGTCGGAGGTCCCGCCCGCGCGTCAGTGCTCAGGACTTTCCGGGTCCCCCGCGTCAGAGGAAGCTTTGCGGGTCCCCCGCGTCAGGTGCCATTTCTGCCTTGTCATCAGGCTGGGACCCACTGGTCAGTATAGTGTGTCCCATATATCAGTAGGTGGGTCTCATATGGTTGGTCCCATTGGCCAGCAGGGCGCCTCTCAGATGCAGCTGAGTGATGGTGGGTCCCATATATCTGCAGGATGGTTCCCACATGACACGTAAGCAAAAAATATAAATGAAACTGACAACTAAGCAGGACACATAGTCTAATCGGGTAGTAAACCATTACTGTCGGCATTATGACCATTTTGAGTAAAAGCCGCTATGACCTTTCTGACCAAAATTGTCATTATGTTTTCGGGTTTGGATCCTTTCAAACAACTTACGACCAATTGGTTCGAAATGGTCATAGATTTATGACCAATTTTTGTAGGGCCATTGTCAAAAGGTCACTAGTAAGCATATTTCTTGTAGTGATAGCTCAAATTTATCTCATTGTATATAAATGAACTTCAAAAATATCAAAGACATCACACATATCACTAAGGGAACAAGAGATAGTGAGTATGCTTTGAGATAGGCAACAAGTATCACAAAGAAATAATACCAATTGAAGAAAAGGTTTTTGCACTTCCATCACAAATATCAAAAAGATATACCAAGTGAAGGAAAAAGGCCAAAACCACAACAATTGCACATAAAAGCTTTCATGCCAAGAAGCAACCTACACAAGGTTGAGACTAGAAAAGTATGCATGGGATAGATACTTGTTACCGATATGACATTAGTGATGCAGAAGATGAGACTTTGGCAATCATCATAGCTTGACTCTTATAATCACATGCATGGTGAGAACACCTTCCTTATGGATGAGACAAGCCTCCAATGCATATCCATTGTACCTAAAATAAAATTTAAGCACAAAATGGTTCCCAAACTCATTGGGTCCCATAGTATTTAGATCAACTACAATATATAGGACATACTCCACATAAATATGTGCATATAGATATGAAATTGAATTTCATGCACATCTCAGCCGATTTAGGATTCCGTGGAGTATCCACTATATATTGGAACTAGAAAGACAAACATGCCATATAATAGATATATTAGAAAATATACATGCAAAGTCTTTCAAGAACCAAACGAGATACAATTTGGACGAAAACACCAAGTAAACCAAGAAGAGAGCACACCAAAGTGTGACACAAAAGGTTGTTCAAATTATATCAAAATCCAAATCAACACATGATTGAGGAAAATCAAATCAACATATGATTGATTCCAAAACACATCAACACATGAAGTGAGATATCAATAGGAATCGAACCAAAACAACACATGATTGAAAAGACACCAATTGAAAATAAGATACCAACTAGGAGAAAAAATACCAAGGAGAGGATAATACTTGACCGGAATCAAGTAAAGTAAAATAAATCAATAAGGTATCAAAACTCACACAATAAATATCAATTGAAACAAATATCTATAGTGGAGATATTAAATTCCAATTAATACCAATTGAAGGTACATAGGCAAGGCCAATAAGCATATAAGCTAAAAGAAGGAGACATGCTCAAAGGATTTTCTCATTCAAGGATATAAAACGCAAAACGAGGAATGAGAAAGCAAACTCCCAAGAGAGAGCAAGGTTACACCAAATAAACCAAACACCCTCTACACTTTTCATGATGGCACAAAGCATCAAAAGAAAAAGATTTGTCTTCCATAAACACATAAGATAGAAATTAAATGCCAATTGAAAGGATCAAATATTGATAGAAAAGGATAGTGTTCTAAATAAATAGGAATGCTCCCCCAAGATTCATGCATTATCTTTGATATTTGCATTTGAATACAAAATGCATGCACAAGGGATCATTACTCTCCATATTTTATTTCCAACACTAAACACTACCAATTGAAAAAAATAGGATCCATGCAAGAGGCAAGGAAGACAAAGGGAGTCAAACAACGCAAGAGCCAATATGAAGATGGTCTACAAAATCCACCACAATTACTAGTATCACTTGTCATGGACAAGGAGTATATAGAGATATTTCTAGGTGGTATATAGGAATGATGTTCAAGACCAACTTCACAACAAACAAGCATATGGCAAGAGATGAGAAATAGAACACCATATTTTGAAAAAGGTTTGTTGGTAGTTTCAACTATTCGAACCAACCGGCAAAGCCATGGTTAGAATAAAACGAAACAAATGGTTTCTCAAATAATATATGGAAATGCATATTAGAGAAAAACCACACCAAGAAAACTCACGCAAACAAGAGCCAAAAGATAACCAAAAGGAAAATTGGAACTTGTTCGAGCAAAACATGCCACATAGGAATAAAATAATTTACAATATCAAATCTAAGTGGCAAACCTCAAATGTTCACATTTTTTATGAGATTGTAATATGCACATAGCTTATTAATCCCTCATTATGTGATAATTCATTTTATCTAAGCAAGAGGCAAATAAAACCAACTAGAGAAATTAATGGACATTGAAGAAATTGAATTTCTCATGAATATGACATACCACATAGTAACTAGATAATAATATTGAAATATCAATACTAGGTGGTGTGCCTCATGTACACACATTTTTAGGTTTGTGAAGTGCACAAAGCATATCACTCCCCCAAAATGGATGGTCCATTAATATCTCAAAGAGCCAAATGAAATCCACACAAGATCCAATAAAGCTCAACACAAAGTTACACATACATGATACACAACTATCATACACAACCTTGAATAACAAGACAAGTAGGAAAGTAGCATATCATATACAAGCACATGCTAGGACCAAAACTAACACATGTAAGGGAGTAAGCAACTTTCAATGTATATATAATGTAAATACTAGTTACCGCAAGGAGGAGCATTGGATATGAGATAGAGCAATATATTCCAATTGACTTGGCTTGAGGAAATATAACCATGAAGATCTCTTAATTCTTCAAAAGTAGCCAAGTCTCCAATGTCCTCCACCATCACCTATTGATCAAGTTGAAGCTTGTTGGTCCCCAACCAAGTTGGGTCCTAAGAGGTTAGTCACAATAGGCTTGGCAACCCAAATGGTGCTTTTCTTGACACCACTTTGAGTTCCCACATATTTGGCAAACACATTGCCAACTCTATGTAACATCCCAGATTTTTCAAACTTTTGAAAAATCAGAAAAAATCAAAAAAAAATTGGAAAAATACATTTTTGTGTTTTGAAATTTTCAAAACAAGCATGGCATTCATGTTTTCATTGCATTTGTGCATTTTTGCTCCTGGTTTTATGAAGTTTCGAAAGAATAAAAAATTATTTTCTTATATTATGAAATAACAATTACCATTTAAATGCCCAATGGTATTTTGGTAATTTATTTTGGGTAAAATAACAAAAATGAGTTTATCATAGTTTATACTACATGATACTACTCATATTATTTTCCTGGTTTTTATTTGAATTCAAAAAGATTTTATAAAAGCCTATTTATTAAAATGGCATAATGGTGTCCTTTATGCATATAAGCAATATTTGAATTTATTAAAAACTAAAATATTTTGTAAATGGTTCCTAAATGTCTAAGTTGACTAATGGGAATTTTACAAATTTTTACAAATTTATTTGACTTGATTCGGTGGCCTAAATCAAAAGTTACAAAGAAAAACAGAAAATAGAAAAAGAAAAAGAATCGATGACATCAGCGATGACGTCATGTCATCTTCAACCCGCGTACGTGATTCACGCACGGGATTAGCTCCCGGTTGCCATTTTTCTCCCAATCTTGATTCCCGGAGATTTAATGCACCAAATGACGCGCCGTCTGCGCCTACTTAATGCCCTTGACCTCCTCCATCTTTCCCCCCCCAAAAGCCCTCTCCGATACGTCCCCAGGCTGCCCAATTTCTTGCCGAACTTCACCTCGGCCGCCGCCGTGTCGAGACCATTTCCGACGAGCTCAGACCTCCCCTTTCCCTCCCCTCCGTCCCTTTGTCCTCCCAGTGCCATAGTGAACCGAATGGACATCCTCCCGCGCGTCGAAGGACCTCGAGAGGACGAGTTCATCCTCAACCGGAAGTCGCCGCCACCGCGACCACGTTTCTGTTGAGGTGAGCATGCAATCCTTCGCCACCCCTTGTCCTTCGGGTTCGCCAAGATCACGTGCATCTCGCTGACCTCCTGTTCGATCTTATTTCGCAGTCAAGCGAGCAGCGTGTGCTTGACCAGAAGCTCAACAGCGTCGCCACTCCGTTCGTACACCCGCACCATCACAGGAGGCGTGAATCGTCGCCCAGACCTCCACCATCTTCGTCTCGTTACGAATCAGCCCGTCGCCGCCTTGACGGAGCACGAGTACGACCAGATTGACCGGCGCATCCGCGCCCGACACGCCCCCCCCCCCCCGCCGGCTACTCCTTCACCGGCGACCAACCACCACGGTGAGAACTATTCGTCCCAGAACCGTCCGATCTAGTATACATGGCCACGATTAGATCTAAATAAACCGAACCGGTACGGTCTATTAACAGCCGGCAGATCCAGATCTGAGCCCAGACAATGCCACGTCATCGCCTAGTCAGCAGCCCAGTCAGATCCGAGTCAGCCAGGGAATTTCTGTGATTTTCCTGAATTAGAAATAAAAGTCAGTTTTGCAGAAAAAACCCCTAGATCTTCAAACCATCATAACTTTTTATTGGTTTGTCCAAATTTTATAAATTTTATCTTTTTGAAAACCTCAGGATCTGTAGATTATTTTACAACTGTTAGTTTCAAGTTTTGACAGATAAAATATATTCGAATCTCAAATGAGGGATATTGAGTATTTCGTCACAACTTAAATTCTGTAATTCTTTTCAATATGATCTTTTTTTAAGTTGGATCTTATGATCATATCTATCGACTAGAAGCTTTTAGGATTTTTTCACCAAGTCCTAATGACCAACTCTACCTAAGAATTAGTGAAAACTCCCTTCTCTATCTATGCCTAAGTGCACAACCTATCAACTTCATCTTACCCAAATTCTTCTAAGTAGTTGACTCTTGCTACTCTCCACCAAAAACTACTTAGTCATATTTCTATCTCATCTCAAAACCATGGAGGCGAAGTTTGAAGAAATGGCCAAGTCTGAAGAAAAGTGCAAGTTTGAAGAAAATACCAAGCCTGAAGAAAAGTACTAGTCAGAAGAGAAGAACCAAGATGCTCCAGGATAAGGGACTTCAGAAGAACAAGAAGATTAGAGAAATACGCACATCATGACTTAGAATTTCTCTATCTAACTTCTCTGCCCAAGCCTAAACATTGTCTTGCTATTTTGCTAAGTGTTGAAACCCCCTAACAACTTAGGAATATCATTTTGGACTTAGCCATTTATTTGACTTGTGAACAATATCAACTCACTTCCAATTTCTTTCTACGTTCTTAGCAATTCAACCTATCCAGCCATATCTATCCAAGCCTCATGCCACATCCTTCTTGTCCATTGAGCGCTAAGGCAAATTAAGACTAAGCTAAAACAAGTAAACAACTCTTTGTTTTCCTTGCTTGATTATTGTTGTTTTGTTTGTTTATGTGTGGCTTGTTTATTTTGTTAGTTTATTCGGAGAGTCACGAAGACTTTGGTGGTTGCTACTCCTGCCACTCCTGTTGCCAAGGCAAGTGGCACACTTGCATACTTTTCGTCCTATTATTTTTGATATATGCATGTTGTAGCTTTTATTTAGAAAAATTTGCATGATAGGTTATTAGTATTACTATGCTATGCTAGACCTGTTAGTAGTTTTCCAAATATTTCCTAAGTGTCTAGTACCTACTTGATAACTTAGTAGAATAGGAAAAATGCTATGCTAAATGTTTTGTATGAAAGGTTAATAAATTTCTACTAAGTAAATGAACTACCTGGGTGGGTGGTTGGTATAAAGCAATTCCCCATACGTGGGAGGATGAATTGTAGAAGATGATGATTCCCCAATTTAGGAGTAAGGACCATACGTGGTTCCCTAATTTGGGAGGATGAATCATACTTGCGTAAAGCCACCCAGGATCAAAGGGATATGAAGTTACTCCAAGTGAAGATTGCTTCCAGTGCAGCCATTAGTCATATGGGCTCTGTCTTGATCAACTAAGTTGCAGGGACTCATCCCGGCTTGACAGGTGGTAGAGGTTTGTAGGTGGAGCGCGTCAGGCTAGCATGGGTGGGAAAATGCTTCTGAAAGATCTCGTCTTAACCTTCTTCTTTTCCCCGAAACACCAATGGAGTGTGAGGGATAGTTTGGGTTGGTTAAGTCTAATGGTGAAAGTGCACAACCTCTGCAGAGTGTCAAACTAAGTACTTAGCCGTGTCCCCGGTTATGGACAACTTTGAGCAGCTGATCAAGGACGTCAACGGAGGATCCCAACATTCCAATTTCTCTAAGTTAAAATTTGATGGGTGAACAAGGGTAGATGAGACGGTGGTTTTCATGCCATGAAAGTCTCGTATAGATGAAAAGATGTTTTACAAAGAGTTAGGGAAAAAATTGGCTTTATGCAAACTGCCTTCAAACTCCACAAGCCAAATATGCATATAGGTTATTAGAGTTTTCCTCTATGAGTCCACAAAGTGTCACTTGCCAGTTCCATTTTATGGTTCTGACCCACCTTGTTGATATCTTTTATCAGGTTGTTCTGACGATGAGTGAGGTTTCGTTAAGGGTTTCGAGTCTGCAACCAACATGTTTTGCCTGTGGCTACATGAAGATTGGGACTCCATGCAATAATTTTTAGTCTTCCGCTGTTATTTTTGTTTATGCTAGCTTCGAGCTATGCAAGGTTGTAATGGATTATTTTAAGTCTGGATCATTTGTGTAATAATTTGATACAATGTTATGGTATTCATCGTAAACTATGTGTGCAAATGATTCGATCCAGGGATTTGCACTATACACAGGGATCTTGCCTATTTTTAAGTGCAGGTCCGCTACACTCTATCCTTTCTAAGTGAATAAGCATCATCAATTAAGATGGGGTTGGATAGAGTACCGTTAGTGCATGAAGAAGCAAAATGACCCTTGCCACGGCAAAGGTAGCAACATCGACTCTTCTCTTTCTTCTTAATAGGCTCCTCAACTTGATAAGCGTTGACTTGAGTCTTCTTAGGAGGTGGCTTTTGTTCAACTCGTGGTTGAGCACGAGATTGAAAAAGATGCCGCTTCCCTAGTTGCTTCTCACTAAGAGGCTTCTTCTTTATTGGGCAATCCCGAACATGGTGCCCTTCTATCTTGCACTTGAAGCAAGTAATCTTGGCCGGATTCTTGACTTGTACTTGGCCCTTCTTCTTCTCAAACTTGGACTTGGTCTTGTTGTTGGAGTTGAATCCAAGTCCACTCTTGTCATTGGGGGATTGTTGCGCACTCAACATGTTGTCAAGTGCACTCTTCCCTTCATGACGCTTTTCCAAGCCTTTCTTCAAAGAAGCGACTTGGGTCTTGAGGTCTTTTATTTCCTCTACATGGTTAGTGGCAACAAAAGCACTAGACGAAGTAGAAGCTTCATTGTTAGAGCAACAAGGCAAGGAAAGTAATTCATCACATGATGTACCAACATTTTGAGTGGATGAACTACTAGGACTAGCACATGGCAATATAGCATTTTGAGTTAAAGTTGTGCTATTATCCACAAGAGTCTCACAAGATGTTACCTTTGTAGTGATGGCCTCATGAGCTAACTTTAGACTAGCATAGGATGCTAGAAGATCATCATTAGAGCTAGATAGCTTTTCATGACTTTCTTCCAACTTCCCATACTTGCTAGTTATCAACTCAAGTTGAGCCCTTAGCTCAATATTCTCCTTCAAAATAGATGCTTCGCAAGAAATGGAGTTAGTAGCACAAGCATCATTAACATTAGGAACAGAAGAAGACAACTTAGCAAGCTCTTCCTTAAAGCTAGCATTTTCCTTTTTCGTGACTTTATATTTAGCATGAGCATGGTCACGTTCTTTAATGATTTTAGCAATTATTTCATTATGAGACTTCTCAATAGATTCTAGTTTCTCCTCAAGAGAAGCCTGAGTCTCTTGCTCTTCCTCAAGAGCATCTTCTAACGATGCCTTTTCCATGGCATCATCTCTTTCAATCTTACCCTTTTCTTCAAGGCTTGCTTCCAAAGCCTTAATAGTATCCCCGCGCTCAACAAGGGTGCTCATGATTTCATAGAGGTTATCACAAGCATTTTTATTCTTTGAAAGAGCCTGAAGAACCATTAAACCTTTATTATGAAGGAGAGCATCAACATTTTCTTCATCATCATTAATATCATGTTCTTCATCATTATTATCATTACTACTAGAAGATTTAGCCATAAGGAAAAACATGGTTGATGAAGAAGAACAATTAATTTTTGAACTAATGAAGTTCACATATTGTTCCATAGCTAATTGGGTTTCCTCTACATTATTATTCATGCAAGAGTTAGAGGGAACACAAGCATTTTTATCATGGCAACAAGATAAAGCAAGCATATCATCATTAGATTTATCCATGCAATTTTTGGATGATATACAAGGGCTATCAACACTAGCATATATGGCATTTATAGTGCGATGTGTGTTTAGGTCCAAAGATGAAGCATTGCAACAAGATAGAGATAAAAGATCATCAAGAATGAGCTCACTATCCAAATTGCAAAACCCATCACTACTCACCATTACATTAGTTTGTGGCTTACCACATTTTGGTGAAGTAGACGAAGATGAGAACTCATCACGGCCGGAGGTGGATGGAGAGAAATCATCCTCAATAGTGTTGGACACTCCATATTTATCTTGAAGCTTGGTCCAAAGCTCATGAGCGTCCCGGAGAGGCATGATTGACTCAAAAACTACAACACTCACAAATTTGCAAAACTCATTAGAAGCTAGAGCATCTAGATATAAGTTTTTCTCATCCTCTAAAGTCGTACTTTCGTAATCCTTTGGAGGAGATAAACCTATATCTAAGATACGCTCAATATTGGGGTCCAAGACCCGTAAGTGACTAAGCATATGAGTTTTCCAAACATTAAAATTTGTGCCATCGAATATAAAAGTGTGATCATGCACTAATCCTCTAAACGACATCTTTACTCTCTAGGCGGTAAAGCCAAACAATAGAGACGAGGCTCTGATACCAATTGAAAGAACAAAATATGCCGAGATGTCGCCTAGAGGGGGGATGAATAGGCGATTAAAACTTTTCCGGTTAAAGGCTTGATAATTGCGGAATAAAACTATGTGTTTAAATTAAAAAGCCAACAACCTAATTACTAGGCTCACCTATGTGCACCAACAACTTATGCTAAGCAAGGCAAGCAACAAGGTGATAGCTAGATATAGAACTTCAAGCACGAAGGCTATCACAATGTAAATTGCATAAGTAAAAGCTTGGGTATAGAAATAACCGAGGCACGCGGAGACGAGGATGTATTCCCGAGTTCCTCCTTGTTAAGGGAGTACGTCTCGTTGGAGGGGTGTGAGCTCACCACAAGAGGCCTACTCAAGATGCCACAAAGGCCTCACCCTATTCTCCGATGAACCGCACCCAAGGGTTTGGTTCACCTTCCACTATCGGTATCCTTCGAGGCGGAAACCGGAGCCTTTACAACTTTCTTGGGGCACACACCCACGACTCAATTGGGGGCTCCCAAATCTTGCCGAAGCTTCACAACTTGAAGTCTTCGCGGCACAGCAACCGTCTAGGGTACACAATGCACCCAAGAGGCACAAGCTCTTGGGAACACAATGCACCCAAGAGTAACAAGCTTCTCAACTTCGATCCCACGAATCTTCGTGGAGAGCACAACCCGATGCAACTAATGCAAAAGGCAAGAACACACCAAGTGGTCAAATCCTTCTCTCTAAAATCCAATCAAAGCAACTAATGCTATGGAGGGATTAACAAGAGGATGAACACAAAGCAACCCCAAAATCTAGATCCAATGAGTTACCCTCACTTAGAGGAGATTTGATTTGGTGGAAGCACGGATCTAGATCTCCTTTCTTCTTTCCCTAAAAATGGGCAAGATTCATCGGAGGGAAGTGGAGGAATCGAGCTCTCAAAGATATGCAACAATGGAGGAGAGAGGAAAAAAGAGCTCTAGATGTTCAAAAAACATTGGGGAAGAAAGGGCACTTAAAAAGGTGCCCTGAGAATCTGGCCGTTGGGTTCAGATTCCCGTAGGGCCGGTAGTACCGGCCCAAAGGGCGGTACTACTACCGGCCCAAAGGGCGGTACTACCGCCCTGCACAAAATTGCCCCCTCCAACGGCACTCTGCAGAGAAAACCCGCAGGGCCGGTAGTACCGGCCCAAAGGGCGGTACTACCGCCTAGGGCTGGAATTTAAACTCGAAGACTCGCGAGTTAAATGAGCGAGTCGCAACTCGACTCGACTCGCGAGTTAAACGAGCCGAGCCGAGCTTCTCAATTTTGTACTAAACGAGTTCGAGCTAAACGAGCCGAGCTAGCGAGTACTCGTTTAGCTCGTTTAGCTCGCTTAAAAAATAGGAACTCTGTTTTTTTTTTTTGCTTGTCTCTAATCTGGCCCAAAACGGCCCAACTAGGACCTTCCGGCCCACCTAATGCAGAAACGAGTGCACTACTAGGGTTACGCACTTACGCCGTTCCCCTCCCCAACCCCAATCGACGGATCGGCGGCGGATCATTCCCCAGTTCCCTCGCCGCCGCCATGCTACACCTCCAGCGCTGCATCCTCGCCCGTCTCCTCTCCTCTTCGTACGCCTCCCCCATCTCCCCTATCCACCGCCTCCTCTCCGCGGCTGTTTCCCCAAACCCTGGCTTCGCGGCGGAGGAGTACCTCGTCGCCACCTGCGGCCTCACCCGACGCCGTCCTCGCCTTCCTCGCCGGCCTCGGCCTCTCCAGCGCCCGAACCGGCCTGCCCAGGATCCCAATTTCGGCGCCCGAACCGGAACCGCTCCACCGCCTCCAGATTCGTCGCCCCCCGCCGCGGATTCGCGCCGTGCCTGACCGCTCCGCCGCCGGATCGGGGGCAGGAGCAGCCGGAGCCGGGGGTGCTGTTGGGGGCAACCGCTGCTGCTCCCAGCTCCTGCTCCGGGGGTGTCCGCGGTGGTGTGGTGGAGGCCGGCGATCTTGGCGGCCGCCACCGGACGCCTCCGTCCCCGCCCGCCATCGCCCTCGTCCCGGCCGGCCGCCACCGGACGCCTCCGTCCCCGCCGGCCGCTTCCCTTCCCCTTCCCTGCCTACCGCTGCACGTCCTCGTCCCGGCCGGCCGTCACCGCCCGCCATCGCCCTCGTCCCGGCCGGCCGCCACCGGACGCCTCCGTCACCGCACGTTTTTACCGAGCTACTCGCGAGTAGCTCGCGAGCTTCACCGAGTCGAGCCGAGCTCAACTTCTGGACTCGACTGTTGAACGAGCCGAGCTGAGCTCGCTCGTTTGTTGAGCGAGTTTGAGCGAGTCGAGCCGAGCCGGCTCGGCTCGGCTCGAATTCCAGCCCTACTACCGCCCTGCACAAAACTTCCCACCAACGGCAAACTGCGAAAACCCGCAGGGCCGGTACTACCGGGAAAATGTCCGGTACTACCGGCCATGGGCCGGAACTTCCGGGAAAAGGGCCGGAACTTCCGGTCGACCCGGTACTACCGGATCCACTTCCGGGCCACTTCCGGAAAAAGACAAAAGCTTAAAAACTTAAGCGGAAGTGTCCTCGGTACTAGGCCCGGTACTACCGGCCATGGGCTGGCCGGTACTACCGGCTAGTACCCCGGTACTACCGGTCACAGAAAAACAACAGAAGAGCAAAAATGAAAGTGGGCATATCTGTCGCATCCGGACTCCGTTTTCGATGATCTTGGGCTCTTTGAACTCGTCACAATGAGCACAACAAGAATATGCAGAGAAACATCATAGTCCAACAAGATATTATAAAAACAAATGGGGAAAGATTAAACCACTATTTTGAAAACCGGAAATGCTATATCTTTTGCAAATGAAGTCCAAATGACGTGAAACCAATTTTGTTGGAAAGAGGACGACAAAAGCTACCCTTAGAAAAGTAAAACAAGCAATAGAGATTTTGCAAAGAAATGGAAGAGAGAAATCTTCCGCACGGATGAACCGGCAAAATCTCCAATACCGAAAACGCAATAGGAGACGCATATGAAAACCGTTTTCGGTGAACTTGGCCTTGTCATGACAAGCACGACAAGTACCAAGATCACACCACGATAAGAGACAAATAAGAACCAATAAAGATGATTGCATGGATGCAAAGGTTTGTGCTCTCTACGACGATATGATCACGATATTGGGTCGAGATCCCCTCTTGATAGTACGGCTATCTATCCTATAACCCCGTCTCTCAACTAACATCATGAGACCGGTAAAATAGAAACCCTATCAAGATCATACCTTTGCCTTGCGCATTAATCCGCTTGGGGTCGAAAAAGACGATCTTCATCTCCTCAAGACGCACCACCTTTCTTGATTCTGCTTCGCTTGGTGAAGATTCACATGTTGCTCCCCCATACACCAATATGGGAGAGGCACTCTTCGGCATATCTTCACTTGGCCTTGAGTGTTGATCAACTCGCAGTTAGCCTTGATCAACAAATAATCTTCTTCCCTTAGCCTTGACTCCAACAAATGGAGATCGAGCAATGCAAATGGACACACCTACCAGTAGCTCAATACAAACATTAGTCCATAGAGATTGTCATTAATTACCAAAACCACACATGGGGGCAACCATGCACTTTCACCCTCCCGGCCGGCGCAGGGCGGAGGTCGGGGATCCTCCCGGGGAGGCACGGGGGCGGAGGTCGGGGGCCCTCCTAGGAGAGGCGCGCGGTGGAGGACAGGGCACGGCGGCGTCGCGTGAGTGGAGCGTGGCGCGCCTGGCGGATGGAAGGACGGCGGCGGCGCGCGAGGTGTGGGGAGGGCAGCGGTCGCGCGTGAGGTGGATGGTGGGCGGCGGCGCGCGGGGTGGAGGATCACCGGCGGTGGGTCGATCCGGTTTCGGGAGGGCAGTTTGATTTTGGATCGTGGGTATGGGTGCCTAGTAGGTGGTGGGTGGGGTCGTGGGGATCAGGCTCGATTCCGGGTGGGTTTTTATTTTTTTTGGATGGTTCGGTCGGTTGTTTCCGGATCGGATCGGGATAAGAAGGTGATTAGGAGGGGTTCTAGAATAGCTATTCTAGAACCTCTTAAGGGGGGTTGCAGAATAGTCCTGCTCTAGAAGCATCGTCCCGCGTGGCAACAAGGATGGCTTACACTCCAAGCTGCCCCGTTCCCAAACCTCAGACCCCTCGTGTTCCAATTCGCCCAAGAAAACTATGGCAACGACGATGTTCAACAACTGCCACTCCCCAGTTCTCCATCTCTTGGTCCTCCTAACGCTCCTAACATGTATACGTTCCACTATTACAAATTTGCATTCTCTGCCTTGACTAGCCAGGAACTTGATCTCTGAAAGGGCCAGTGATCCTCTGACGTATCCATAGCAGCCGACGCCAGCTGAGCACTGTAAAATCTATTTGAAAAAAAGATGAAACAAATAGAAATAAGATCGCAACAGTATTGCTTAAGAATAGTGAATTGGACAGGTCACACTGTTTTTTTTTTTCAGAAAAATAAAACAGGAGCTAGATATTTGTGTAAGTACGGAATCACACAAGCTATACATGCTTAGTGCAAAAGTAGGAATTGTACAACAAGTAACTCGTGATGCATGAATGACTTTACTCATACAACACATGAGAAACCATTACCAGTGCATGACAACAAGGCAGAAACTAGATGACTTGACTCATTTCCAACATATATAAATAGCTAGAAAAGGCATCTCGTGTTGTCTCAAAGTGATATAACTTTGTGATGTTCTCATACCTACTTGAAATCAATATTGTGAGGCATTGGAGTAAGCCAAAATAGTATATAGTCCATCCTGTTGTGCATAGTGATTGTGACCATAGTCCATAAAGGCTAACAGAAAGCTGCTAAGTCAGTCTTCTCCCCAATCAAACCAAACAAAATGCTCAAACAAGCGTGTCTCGGGCGCCGATTTTGCTCTTTGAGCTAAACCATATATCCAGAGGAGGAGATCAAACACGTCATGTGAATAAGGCATCATAGCCTCCTACTGTGTACAAGTGGTTCATGCAAGTGGGGAACTTTATATCGCCATTGTAAAACCACACTGTGATTTGGTCATCCCTCTGGCCGAGCAAGGTGGGTTTGATCCACCTTGTTGGCGGAACGACATTTGTTTCTTGCACAATCCTGTTGTAGAGCCAGCAGGTAGTGCTCCGGGTTCTAGGCAATTCGTTGTCCACAAGAACGTCCTCAAATGTAGCGAGGAAGTGCCTGGTGCCTCCTTGACAACGTAGCCAGTGCCCAGTCCAGTGTCCAGACGGCGTACACTCCAGGAACGACCATGTCAAATGAGATGACTGTTGCTAACATGAGTGTGGGCCATCCGCCAGCGGCCCCTACCGGCGTAGCTGCTAGTTTTCTACCACATTGTCACGTATACATGATTGAAGCGCCTTGCTGTGCTCTGTGCTTTTGTGATAGGTATTTCTACTTTTTAGCTCTCTTTTGTAGCTTCATCGGTTACTCTATTCTCGTGCACATTTACTTTGATCAATGAAAAGCAGCTTGGATTGCATTTTTGTCAAGAAAAGTAAAGTGTTTTTTTTTTCGAAAAGGGTGCCCCAGCCTCTGCATCAATTGATGCATACGGCTTTTATTGCTTTATTAAAATTCAGTTATTCAGTTATTACATCGAAATCCATCATGGATCAGAAAGTGTTGATACATGGATCAACCATCTAAATAAAGAACACATGGAATGATATTGCATTAACATGTGATCCTCCGATCAAAACGCCAGTTCCACCGGCTGTATAAATCCCGCGCCACCAAGTCCAGCAGGTTGCACCCAGAAACCAAAGCGGCACGCTTCTCCGTCGGTTGTAGGTAAGATCACATACGGATCCAATGTGTGGCCAGAGGAACGACCTGCAAAAATGAATAAGATTGTGCTCTGTTAAAAATATAATCATTGCGCACATTCCATATGACCCAAAGTAAAGCACAGACACCGACTCGAATCTGCACTTTAATATTCCTATTGACACCCCTCAACCAATTCCCGAACAGGTTTATGATGCTACTAGGGGGGTATATATTAAAAGCCATATGCACAATGTGCCAAACCATCTTAGCTAAAGGGCAAGATATAAATAAATGTTAGATTGTTTCATCTTGATCACAAAAACAACACTTTTTACTGCCCTCCCAGTTTCGCTTTGCCAAATTATCTTTTGTTAGGAGCACCTTACGGCGAAGAAACCACATGAAAATCTTAATTTTCAAGGGAACCTTCATTTTCCATATGTGCTTACCATTAAATTGCGCATGCTCAGACAAATAATCCAGATATAGAGATTTAACTGTGAAATTGCCCGTCACCGTTAAATTCCACTTAAAGACATCTTGATTATCATTAAGCTGAATTTGCATCAAACGAGCAAGCAGATGCAACCAACTATTCCATCTGTTACCATTCAAAGTTCGGCGAAAGGTTATATTTATGGGTGGACCTTGGGACAAAACCGATGCCACCGTAACCTCCTTTCTATGGGCTATCCTGTATAGTGAAGGGTATTGGCTAGATAAGGGCTTGTCCCCTAGCCATGTATCCTCCCAAAACCTGACCTTCTCCCCGTTTCCAACAGAAAAGGATCCCCGTTCGAAGAACTCATCCTTCATCTTCATGAGACCCTTCCAAAACGGCGAATCAGAAGGTAGGCTTTTCATCTGAGACAGAGATTTTGTGCGCAAATATTTGTTCTGAATCAGCTCATGCCAAACACCATCCTCTGATAGTATTTTAGCTAGCCATTTGGCAAGTAGACATTTATTTTTGATCTCTAAAACTTCGATCCCTAGACCTCCCTGCTCTTTTGGTCGACACAAAATATTCCATTTAGCCAACCTATACTTCTTCTTATGTCCATCACTCTGCCAAAAAAAACCTAGAGCGGAAAGTATCCATTCTTTTCCGTACCCCTTTGGGCACCGCAAAGAAGGACAACATGAACATCGGAAGGCTGGTTAAGACAGAATTAATAAGTATTAACCTGTCTCCATACGACAAAAGTTTTCCAGCCCAGCTAGCTAACTTTTTCTCAAAACGATCTTCAACTGGTTTCCATTCCCCATTACGAAGCTTACGGAAGTGAATCGGAATCCCCAAATACTTAAATGGAAATTTCCCAATTTCACATCCGAATAAAGTCCTGTATTGGTCTTCCATCTCTTTGGCTGCCCCAAAACAAAAAATTTCGCTCTTATGGAAATTTATTTTTAGGCCAGATAGTTGTTCGAAAATGCATAAGATGAGTTTCATGTTTAAGGCCTTGTCAAAATCATGACTCATGAAAAGTATTGTATCGTCCGCATATTGCAAAATGGACACCCCACCCTCAACTAGATGAGGGATCAGTCCATCCACTTGGCCATCTTCCTTTGCCCTAGCGATCATTATAGCCAGCATGTCGGCTATAATATTAAAGAGAATAGGTGATAAGGGGTCACCCTGCCTTAGCCCCTTTTTTGTTTGGAAATAATGGCCTAGGTCATCATTAACCTTAATACCAACACTCCCACGGCTAACAAAATGCTCAATCCATTTACACCACCGCGAGTTAAAACCCTTCATTCTCATCACTTGCTGTAGAAAAGGCCATTGAACCTTGTCATAAGCTTTTTCAAAATCTATTTTTAACAATACCCCATCCATTTTTTTCCTATGAATTTCATGAATGGTCTCATGTAAAATCAGCACACCTTCGAGGATGTGTCTCCCCGGCATGAAGGCTGATTGAGTAGGGCGAATTACTTTTTGTGCTACTTCCGTTACTCTATTGGTGGCTACTTTGGTAAAGACCTTGAAGCTGACATTAAGTAGACAAATAGGACGATACTGTTGAATTTGAATAGCATTTTCTTTTTTAGGTAACAGAATTATGTGACCAAAGTTCAGCTGGTACAGAGGCAGCTCACCTCTATAAAAACTGTCAAACATATTGATTAGGTCATTTTTTATGATATCCCAGAAACGCTGATAAAATTCAGCTGGAAATCCATCAGGTCCTGGTGCTTTATTCTTTTCCATTTGCATGATAGCCTCATGAACCTCTTGTTCAGAGAAGGCCCTCGTAAGAATTATATTTTCCTCTACGGAAATCTGAGCAATGTCCGAAGTCCTAGCTTCCTCCAAAGAGAAATTGTTCGGAACCTCTGCCCCAAACAAACTTTTGTAAAAATCTGTAATATAATTTTTATATTTTCTTGCCCTGTTATAGTACCTTCTTCTTGTTCAAGTTGAAAGATTTTTTTTCTTTCTATGCTTACCATTAGCAACTAAGTGGAAATATTTAGTGTTGTTTCCTCCTTCTTGAATATGTTTCACCTTAGCTCTTTGCGCCCATTTAGATTCCTCATCCCTTCTGAGACTGGCTATTTCATCATTTGCATTTCTCAGAGCCTCCTGCTCTTGGATGCTTAAAGGTAAAGTTTCAGCCTTTATGTCCAGGGAATCTATAATGTTCTGGAGCTTGGCCTTTTCCTGTTTATACTTGCCACTAAGATTCTTTGCCCATCCCCTTAGGAAGGAGCGAAGATGACGAATTTTGTTCTGCCAGATTTCCAAGGCATTATTTCTGAAAGTGACCTCCATCCATTCCTTGGCAATCATCTCAAAAAAACCTTCTGTAGACCATATCTAAATTATAAGAAGAAGAAGTGTTTTTTCTTCTGAAGTATTGGAAGCTGTTACTCAAATGCATGGAGCTAAGTTCTACCATCAACTACTTTTGTAGACCATATCTAAATTTGAATTTTATCATTATTAATGGAAAATATTTTTTCATAGTTAGTGATTTTTTAAGAAAATATACAAAAGGCCATCTCATATATGATATTTATAAAGGAAAAAAGAAGATACAAAACGACCGGTAGAAAATAACACTACATCGATAATCATATTGGTAGTCTTTCCTTCGCTTGTTTGTCACTAGGTGGAGGTTTGAAAATACATTGAATGGGCCTGTAAACACCCTCCCCATACAAGGATTTGAAAACCTCCATAGCCATTTGCCGTGAAAAACGAGACCTGATAGTCGTTGAATGAACATCTTTTGGGGCAACATGCCAACATCCCACGTAGCACAAAGAGTTGTAGAAACCGGATATTACCGCAAAACATAACGAAAAAGAGGTCAAAGTCGCCACACCATACTAGTCACGTGTTTCCTTTGGTAGACATACCACTGCCAGGATTCGAAGATAACCAACTAATGTGGCAACACTTACCCTCATGGGCCCTTTGGTGACGTCAAATCGGATGCCATCGAGGTGAGAAGAGACCGGAGAGATCTTATTCTGACATCTCATCCCGTCACCACCTTGGTGATGCCGCTAGGACGATAAAAACCATAGAAAAATGTAACCTATATACAAGAGAAAAATAATGAAAAGAACGGGTCTCCACTCCTTTGTCCGGTGGCGTGAAGAGAGGAGAGGTACCAAAATGGCTGGTGGAAAAAACCCTAAGCGGCTGCTAGGATGGGAGGCGTCTCTTGGAAGGCCTTAAGTTAAGCAAAATTATTTGTGATTAATATTAAAAAGATACCATTACACTCAGCTTCTAAAATTATTATTAGTGATCTAAGTACAAAACTGTATCTCTTCAGATCGAATCCACGACTTTTCTCCGGAATGCTGGTGGAAGAAGGGAAAGTCTCCAAAAAAAGAATCTGGTTTTTGTAGGGGTCGTTTGGATCTCATTATTCAAGAGGAATTCATTTCAGATTCCATGCCCAATGTGTTTGGCTGTCATGAAATTAGAATGTCATTTCAATTGAAATTTCAGAGAATGCTTTTACTATGTTTAAGTCAATTCCTGTCCCTAACCCTGCCATTTATCTGGAATTCATTTCATTTCATTATTGCCAAATGAAATGAAATGATAGGATCCAAACGACCCAGCCTTGTTTCTTACGCTTCACTCGTTTCGCGGAGATCTCATTCTTTTTGAACAAGTACACGATATTATTGCATTCCCGTGCACGAGCCAAGTAAAGCTGAACGTAAGGTCTATAGTGATTGGAAACTGGGGGAGGCGTGTCATCTTCCCCTCCTCTAAACACAACGTTTTTAAAGGAGTTCTTCGATACTAAGCTGGTGTTTTAGGTGTCTTAATCCTCTTGGTGACTGACATGCGGGCCCTACTCGTATTTTTAAATTGTAGCGTCACCTGGGCCCTAGACGCATCGTCCCGCGCCGCAACACTCCAAGGTCCAAGCAGGCAAGCAGTCCCCAATCCCAAATCTCAAACCCCCACCTCCATTCGCTCAAGGAAACCATGGCAACGACGATGTCCGCCGCCTGCCACTCCCCATCCCGCATCTCCATCTCCTGCTCCTCCTCCGCGCCGGGGCGCCCGCTGCGCGTGGCCGTGGTGGGCGGCGGCCCGGCCGGCGCGTCGGCGGCTGAGGCGCTCGCCTCCGCGGGCGCCCAGGCGTTCCTCCTGGAGCGCAGCCCGGCGGGGGCCAAGCCCTGCGGCGGCGCCATCCCGCTCTGCATGCTCGACGAGTTCTCCATCCCGCTGGGGCTCGTCGACCGCCGCGTCACACGCATGCGCGTCCTCTCCCCCTCCAACCTCGCCGCCGACTTCTCCCGTGCGATTCCCCCCGGCGCCCACATCCCCATGCTCCGCCGCGAGGTGCTCGACTCCTTCCTCCGCACCCGCGCCGCCGACGCTGGCGCCACCCTCGTCCCTGGCCTTGTCACCTCGCTCTCCCTCCCCACGGGTCCCACCGACCCGTACCTCGTCCACTACATCTCCTCCGGCGGCGATGGCCCTTCGCCCACCCGGAGCGTCCTCGAGGTCGACGCCATCGTCGGCGCGGACGGCGCGAACAGCCGGGTCGCGCGAGAGGTCGGCGCGGGCGACTACACGACGGCCATCGCCTTCCAGGAGCGGATCCGGCTCCCCGACAAGGCCATGGAGTACTACGACGACCTCGCGGAGATGTACGTGGGCGGCGACGTGTCCCCGGACTTCTACGGGTGGGTGTTCCCCAAGTGCGACCACGTGGCCGTCGGCACCGGCACCGTCGCCGCCAAGCCGGAGATCAAGAAGCTCCAGTCCGGCATCCGCGCGCGGGCGGGGCCCAAGATCGCGGGGGGGCGCGTGATCAAGGTGGAGGCGCACCCGATCCCGGAGCACCCGCGGCCGCGCCGCGTGGTCGGGCGCGTGGCCCTGGTCGGCGACGCGGCGGGGTACGTCACCCGGTGCTCCGGCGAGGGCATCTACTTCGCGGCCAAGTCCGGGCGGCTGTGCGGGCAGGCCATGGCCAAGGAGTGGCGGCTGACGGGCGCGGTGACGGAGGCCGGGATCCGGCGCGGGTACCTGCGGCGGTGGGACGACGAGTTCCTGCTGACGTTCCGGTTCCTGGACCTGCTGCAGCGCGTGTTCTACGGCGACAACGCCGGGCGCGAGGCGCTGGTGGAGATGTGCGCGGACGAGCACGTGCAGCGGCGGACCTTCGACTGCTACCTCCACAAGCGGATGGCGCCCAGCGAGCCATGGGCCGACCTCCAGCTGCTGTGGCGCACGGCGGGCAGCATGGTGCGCTGCAGCGTCCTTGGCAAGGAGATCCAGCGGCTCCGGCGACTGGAGCTGCTGCAGTCTTAGAGAAAGCTGTATTTCCTTCTGCAGCAATGTGTACTGCTACTCTGTACTGAATAAGGAGCTGTAGCATTTCACGGCACGGTTGCACGGATGCAGCTACGTTTTTGCTGTCGTGGTAGCCTAGATTTTAGGCAATGTTGTAAACTGAGGATGGGAACTGTATGAAATGCCACCGATGACGATATTTTCCTGTCTTTGCCACCCAACTGCCCTTGATTGCCCCTGATTGCGTTGGTGCTGACATGCCGCTGGTTGATTCCTTGCTAAACTAGTGATCTGGACATCTTGGTTGTACATAATAATGCAGCTTGGATGAATCGATGCTGTACAAATGACAATAATACAATATAGTGTAAAAAAATGATCGGTCATGGCAATCTGCCCAGACCAGAAACCCAACTTGAAGCACTCAAAGGGTACAAATTACAGAGAATCTCACACCATGATGTTTTTCTTGCACAGAGGCGAACTTCAGTATTTTACTTTCCCATCTCTTATCTTTTGGTTCTAGACTACCAACTGTTAATACAGCGACAGAACTGTAACCCTTCAACCAGCCCTATCTCTTGTAAGATACACTTGGTAAATGTTGACTTAAACTGTAACTCTTTTGAAGACATTCAGTGAATGTTGGTACCTGTTGTAAACCATGAAGGTCCTACACAAAACATACATCAGCGTTTATTATGAAATCATCATCCAACTCAGTGCTATGACCACAAAAGAACTCTTTTATTCCAAAAAATCAGCCTCTCACCACAAAAGAACCATTCGGCTTGCATTAACAAAAATAACAGTTGTGCATTTTAAGAACATAAAATCTTCAAACATGTGACAGGACAAACATGCCAATTAATAGGACCAGTGACATACATATTCCAGATATAGAACTAAAAGTTGATGCGATTTCACCACGATGTGCACATGATAGATCGTCATATCAGGCTCCAATCCAACGTTCCAAGGCACAAAAGCATATCAAGATCATGGAACATCAGTACACAACTTATCCAACATCATTTTTAACTTCTTGACCAAAGACAAAAGAATACATAAACTCTCATCAGTAACCAAAACACAAAAATTCTCCTTTCCTTTACTTTCCATTCCATCATAAAGAAGTCGAAAACAAAAATACAAATTACAAAAAAAAAGACGGTGCATAAGAACATGCTGCCCAAACTGAAGCTACCACTCAATGGCGAATCTAAAGCTTTCAGCCTGGATATTGATATTACAGTCTTGTCGGTACTTTGGTAATCACCCTACTCTGTAGAACAAGCATGTATTTCATTCAGAGTCCTATTACAAGGCAGTATCCATGGTCTCCATTGTATTTGTGATAGATCTGTCTATAACATATAGTAGTAAACTTTCTGGAGAACTAATGAGGTCAATCTACGTGTCCACTCAAATAAATATCTGGTAAGGTGAATGCTTGTACCACTAACTCTAGCCAAGCCGTTCTGCCAATCTGCCACTAAAGAAATAACCTAATTACTTGACTCTAGTGCTTCAATCTTCAGCAAGGTATAGAAAACAACTGCAACTTCGGAATCAGTTTGAAAAGGAACATCGAAGATGTGCTATCTAAACCCTAAAATATTGCCTGGGGGAAGGGATAGACAGAAAAATGGTGCATGCAAAGAGGTAACATGCTATCTCTGAATCCTAAGGTTGAGTATGGCTATTTTCCTAGCTTGTCTTCTCTTCATTTTCTTGCATTAATTTTTCTAAATCCTTTTGCCCATTAGATATCAGGATCTTCATCGTGTCAAATGCAGTGAGTTTAATGCTGCACAGATAAAACAAACTTGTGAGAGAACATAATTTATATGGCAAGTTAAACATGATGCTAGCTATCAGTGTTTCCGTGATTAAAATAGAATATTTTTACAAACATGGTAACAAAAAGGACACCTGCTATTTGGTAGATTTTTTAACGCGTTTGGCACAAAACCTCGGTATAGTCCAAGTAGACCATCACGCTCCACAATACCTGTTTGGCATACAAAATGCTTCATTATAGCCTATAAAGAACAAGATCAAGCTGCAAATGAGTACATAGAATGGTGGAAGTAGCAAATAAAATAGTACAGAATGAGGCTGCTATTTAGCTACATGCAAAAGATGCTACAACTGCTGCATATGAAAGGCGGGCGATTCAAGCAGCTACCTGGAATAGCATCGAAAATTGTATTGTATGGTGTGCCTTTCATTTGCATCTGCCTCCTAACAGTGTCCAACGGATAGCACATCAAAGTCGCAAATGTTGCTGAAAGAAGAGCAGTTGCAAGAGACGTCTCTGGTCTACTCTTGTACTTCTCCGGCACAGATTTCTTCATTCTTCGATACAGAAATGAAGAGTAGGATATAAGGAAACAAGAGATAAATATCGAAACCTGGGAACATTTTGTATAGCATGCAATGAAGATGCAGTAGAAAGAATCTCACAGGTCAAAAACACAGAAGTTTACAGCAATGTAAGGTGCAATGCCGATAAGAGATGGACCAAGGCCTCCGTAGAAGGAAGCTAACCCTTCTTCTCTCAGCATGTTCAGAGCAACCTACAAAATCATAGTCATCATTTAATGCCAGTTTCCAGATACAGAAATTTGTGCCTGTAACAGTTCTTACCTGTGACATAGTGCCATGTCCAGATTGAACTGCTAGCCTAAGCCGGAGAACATCCAATGGGTAAGTCACCTATCATCAAGTACAGATAGAAAGTTCAGAAAATGGTAAGAGCTAATGGATTCAGAATATCTCGTAGACACACAACCAATTTCGTTCATATTGTATTCCCACATCTAACCAACAAAACTAGAAACACACAGGACTTTGCTAGAAAGTAGATAAATAACAAATTACAAGTGTAGATGTCATGCCCGCACAAGCACCAGCAGCGAGTCTTCCAAACACAGAAAGCTCTCCATCCTTTCTCCGGAATACTTTCTGAAATTACATTGTAAGATAACAAAGAACGTGAAACTCACAATTACAAGAGCATAAAACAGAACAAGTGACTAATAGTAGCAAGGATTTGTTAGCACCTTGTAAACTTCATATGAGAAAAGTTGCACTGCGCTATACGGAATTATGCGGATAACCTGGAGGATTTTATGGAGAAGAACACAAAGTCAACACAGACCACAAGATAATCACAATTTGCATGATGGGTGCAATATCGAGCACCTGTGGAAGATTGCCCTTCCAGTAACCCTTTAGACCCTCCTCCTTTCCTATCTCTGCCATAGCCTACACAAATGGAGATGTAGATAGCATGATTTTCTTTATACGTGATCACAAGTATCACCAGCGAGAAAGACATGAAACCAAGGATATCACCCCCTCTCCTCTGTGTTATGAAGTAGAAATCTAAAGTCTATTCATCCAAGAGAAGTGTGCAATATTTACATATCAAAAAGGAAATTAAGCTGGCATGGAGGGAAACATGTTAAACTGGGTACCAGGTATTCCATGGTCAACACTACTCAGCTAATCAAACAAACCTCTGAATTCTGTTAATATCTGAAGTTCTGAACTAATATAACATAATAAAGTTTCAAGTACATTTAAATGCCATGCCGTTGTCTATTTCTGCCAATGCCTATCCTCAGTTCTGATTTTCGAACACATTAACTTAAAAAAACTCTGACCTGGTAACTCTATGAACACAAAAAAGACCCATAAAAACATATCCGTACATGACTGAGCAGAGTTACTAGCGGCTGGCATCTTTTGTGCAGAGCTGCCAAGCATGAGAGCTATTCCTCAGAGGACACTGGTGTGGATCCTCATATTCAACATACTTATCACAAAGAACGTTCAGGAGAGAGAAATATCCAAGAATCGCCTGACATCCCCCAAAAGAACCATAGCAGAGGAAGGATTAAAAGGATGAAGGAAGACCTCGAGCACTTGTTACATATAGGAAAACATGACTTGGTGACTTTTTTTTTTTTTTTGAAATCTGGTGACTCTTAACCACATGCAAGCGTGATATTCCACCGGCACCTTTTCATCTCATTTTACAAGTTCTGGATTACCTACTTCTTATAGTTCAGAGAACGTGTTCTT
This sequence comes from Puccinellia tenuiflora, assembly GCA_012064385.1. NCBI lineage: Eukaryota > Viridiplantae > Streptophyta > Magnoliopsida > Poales > Poaceae > Puccinellia > Puccinellia tenuiflora. The sequence continues at coordinate 121,999 of QRDG01000719.1, forward strand.
TTTGTTTTGGTTACTCCGGACCAGTTTGCATATCACTGCAGATGTGACGTGATGGAAGAATGTTCTGAGAAGCCTCAACGATTCGAACTCAGTGAACTCAAAATTTTCCTTGAGTGGTGTATTTGAGAGCTGCAGTTCTGAATCTACAGCATTACCATTGAGCTTGTAAAGGTTCATGTTAACCATATCACAATTACATCGTTTAGATGAGTTTGCAACATGAAACCGAACGGAACCAAAGAGAAGGCAGTAGCATTGTTACCTCCAGGAATTGAACTCCCTTCTTGGTGCTCTCACCAGCCACCCGCACGCTGTGAGTCTGCAAGACGAACAGAGGAAGCGCGGGTCAGAAACATCAGGCACCCACCCAGGCCAGCAGCATGAGGCGAGACCGAGAGGGGGCGTCGCATCGGGATTCAGAAGGGCGCAGAGCATGCCTGCATGAGGATCTTGACGCGGTCGAGCGGCGCGGTGACCGTCTTGGCGACGGCGCCCGCCCCGGCGCCGGCCGCGAAGAGCGCGACGCTGCTGGGCACGAGCGCCAGCAGCGCCAGGGGGTGCTTCAGCAGCTCCGCCACCGGCGGCACCCTGCCCTTCTTCCCGGAACCCTCGGCCGCCAACGTCTCCCTCTCCACCTCATCCGCCTTGGCGACCATGGCCTCCCCGCCGTCGCGGACGGAGAGGGACGCGAAGGCGCCGGGCGGCGAGGAGCGGCCCCAGGGGCCGCCAGCCGCGCGGAGGAGGAGGGCAGGCGCCTGCGCGTGTGCGGGCGCGGGCGGCGGGCGCCAGGAGTCGCACGCCTCCACTCGCCGGTGGGTCATTGGATGGTACGGCGGGGCGGACGCGGGAGGGTGGTGCTGCCTGGATCTGCGAGCCCGCGGGAATCGGAGGAATTTGGGCAGGGGAGGAAGGGGATAAGGGGAGAAGAGAGGATGGCCGAGTTGTTAAACCCCGCCGCGGGTCCGTTTGCCTGTTGTTGTTGGTGGTGGCAGTGGGTAATGGCACTGGCACCACTAGTGACAGCAGCTAAGCCTGAGATGCGTGGGAAACGCACCGTGGATGCTATTAATAAACAATTAGATGTTCTTTAACCAAATCATGCACTGATACCAGCATAAAACGACAACTACCTACAATTTTGTACTCGCCCAATTACGCTTTTAAACAGGTTTTGTAGACAAACAATGCACTGACACGGACCAAGCTTGGGACATTCTAGTAGTGATATGTCGACAGACAATTAGTCAGTCGATGTATACAAAATTATCATGTAAATTATAGGACAAACTGCCCACAACTTTTCATCCACTTACGGCCAATTCAATGTTGGCCAACAATAATTGCACCATATATATTATTTGCCATTCGAACAGTTAAGCTGACGGGCATAATACATGTTGAACAGTTAAGCTTACATCCCATCTAGAGTTAGTGACAATTTAGTTTGCCCGACCACAAACGAGTTGCACGAATGTCAGTGTTCATGATACTACTTATTTACAAAAGGCGAAACATGTAATGAAAAGAATAGAAAAGGCTCTATGAGCTACATTTCCAACATAGATCTCGTACACATACAAATGGCTTGACCTGCCATGTTAAAACAGTAACAATGTTCATCCAAGCTTTTATAGCTATTGAACCTCGATAGTTCTTAATTAGGACGGCCCCTTTGGCCTCGGTAACCTCTTGGAGATTTCCTTCCATAGCATAGTGTGTTTAAGATGATTTAACTGGTATCTCTGATGGGAACATCGCAACAATAAGATGCAAGAAAAGTCGTATCTTATCATAGCCAGTTAGTTTCTTTCTGCACAAGCTCAAGACAATATCATGATAACACGAAATAGAGGAGGAAAACTACAACCGTTTAATGGAATTAGCATGATACGAAAAAATTCGAACGGAACCTGCAAGATATAAACAAATACAACACAAAATAATGTCCACTCTCGTTTGAATATGCACATATATTGATCACAGTTTATCTGCCGGAAACAAATAACTGATACACTACGCCAAGTACATACATGAATGCAAAGCTGTCAAAAACATAACTTAACACACTAGCTTGCATGCATTCTGATTGATCCTATGACTCCAGAAGTGGATTCTACCATTTTCACCCACCTACAAGAACCTAACAAAATATAGCAGTACAGATTCACCTGACCGGTTGACTGCGACGGCGAGAAACCCACAATAAAGCTGTTGTCCTCTATCCTGACGACGTTGCACCTCCTCCAAGCAGAAGCTACTCTCGCCATCGATGTGGCCAATTGGGGCCATGAACGTCCGACACACCTCCTATTCTGACTCTGCCACCCTCAGATCAAAGACGAAAATGAGATGGACAAACTGACACATATCAATTGTGAAATAAATGGGGGCACCCGAACAGTAACGTTTGGTAGAGATACCGAAACACACATGAAAAAAAAAAGGAAAATACAGAGGTATATATCACGTCAAGATCAAATTTATTTGAAAGTGAAATCATTGCCTAAACTTCTCAACTAAATCAAAGTATAAAAAAACCTACAGTTGCAATCTCCTTCAGATTAGGAAATACTGAAATAAAGAGTACAAGTGCATGTATTTGCAGCCTAACTGAACTTTGGATAGTTGTCCTCAATATTGCATTACCAGAAACCTACAGTACGTCCATGACAGAGAAGGTTTCTAGAAGTTAGTCCACTATTTTTTTATTTTAATAAGTTAGTGAGTAACCATACAATACTTTCTTCCGATAATGCAACTACACTATAGTAATCTGATAACACTGGCACTCTTGTAGCCTCTAGCTCGTCAGATCGAACCATTGGGACGTGGATGCCCGTACGATCAGAATATCAGAGTCTTCTACTAGAGGCAGGGCTATCCACACGGAAGCACCATTTGTAAATTGTAACATCCCTCAACGGCATCTCATCGATGCTCAGCCGTCGGTACTTCTATGAGTTGCATGTCTCGTGGATCGGTAAGCTCTGTTCGGCTCTTGAATGGGTCGGTTCGGTCCACAGGGCGGTCAAAAAATGTGTCGTCTTTGGCCCAAAGAGGGAGGGCATAAATACTTCATGAACCGCTGTACTATTATCTTTTACTTGTGAAATATTATTAAATATGTGAAAAAAATAAATACCTTAATGTGCACGAGTAAATCAACACCACATACAAGTATGTAGGACAATTGTCCCTACACCGTCTCTATTCCCACCCTTCAGAAAGGAAACCCTTTCGTTTTCCATCTCTTGCCGTTGGTACTCGTGGTGACCATCGCCACGGCAGCTACTAGGACTTTGATGTGTTGCATGCCCGTGGATCGGCATGCTTCGTTCGTCTCTTGAATGGGCAGGTCCGTTCCGTAGGGTGGAAAAACAATGTTCCTCTTCTTGCCTCAAGAGAGGAGAACAAATACTCAAGTAACCAACATAACATTGTCCTTTACCTTCAAAAAATTACTGAATATGTGAATAACAATAAAAAGGTCAATTTGCATGAACAAATCCACACCACGGACCAATAGCACATGTAGTGAACAAACCAATCTTATCAACGATATTAAGTTTAATTGGATGGTAATATCTCTCATATGGACGTCATATAGCTTGTACTCAAAATTATATTACCTAAATTCCAATGTTTAATTTTGTGGACAATTGTTTATTTAGGAAATGGTAGAAACACTTGTATACACCACATGAAACCAACATATATAAGACTAGCATACTTAATAATCAATTGTATATATGTAAAAGTAGAATTTGTGGCCATTTATGTTCCTCGATGATATACAATAAAATCACTATTACAATACCAAGTTCAGAGCATACATATGTTCTCAACTTATTACCGAATCCAACTTGTTAAATATTTAGCAAATGTTCAATTTATACTCTAGAAGTTTCAGTAGTTATACTTACCTAATGATACACTAGAGCCAATACGTAAGATATTTCTTCAACTACACACTTTATCTCTATCATGATATTCAAGTACGTTAAAATAGATATATGAATACACATAAAAACACACAAGAACATATGCATACACTATATAATTTATGCTACTATGGAAAGTCAGTTAAATGTCAAATGTTACTACAACATACAATTTAAATTTGGTACAACCACTTTAGAGTGATATATATACGTTAAAACTATATTCAATTTAAATTTCACACATGGTTAACATCCGTAATCATTTGTGAAGGACCATACTAGCGTATGTATCCTAATTGTGTGCTATGTGTGTTGGTCCAGCAAAGCCCAATAGAAAGAAACATACCTAATAAATAAGGACCAGTCGCGTCCTCCCATACACACTTCACTCCGGCTGCCATCCCTCCGACACATCCACATGCGCCCAACAATCTCATCTGGTCAATGAGGCACTGCATGCCTGCAGCTGGTGGCCTCCCGTGTCGAACGGTCAGTCGATAACTTCTTGTGTGGCTTGTTTGTCGTGTCATCAGCGAGTAAGTTGCACACATTCGACAACCCATACTTGTCTGTGCTACCGAAGGCTGGTCACACCGGCTCGTCTTCGCCCCTCCCCCCTGAAGGGTCCGTTGCATAGAAAACAAAAAAAAAATCCTACAAAACAAGCGGAAGAAACCCAATGATCTAGATCTATTAGGTGCAAGTAGCGAAGTGGAGATCGAATCTTTTACCCTTGAAGATCGAGCAAACGTTTTGTTGGTGCAGGGGTTGGCTAGTCGATCCCCGCAACTAGACTCGTCTAGTCGCGACTAGCCCTGTGTTGGCTGCTGCACCACCCTCTTGGTCTAGGTGGACCCCACATGTCAGTTGGGCCCCACCCTGGAACCTGCCGGAACCTTCTAGAAATTTCCGGTACCCTGCCGGAAAATTCCCGAACCTTTTCGACGCCTCCGGAAACCACTTTACTTATATGAATCTTATTCTCCGGACTCTTCCGGATCTCCTTGTGACGTCTAGGATCTCATCCGAAACTCCGAATCAATATTTGTTTATACCATCAATTATCTCATCGCAAACCCTAGCTACATCGGAGCGTTAAGTGTGTGACCCTACGGGTTCGAGAACGTGTACACATGATCCGATCAATAATCAATAGCGGGACCGGGATGTCCATATTGACTCCTACACATTCAACGAAGTTCTTTATCGATTTGAACCACGATGTCGGAGATTCAATTAATCTCGTATACGATTTCCTTTATCTCATGATATATAACTTGCCCGAGATCTGATCGTCGATATCACCATATCTAGTTTAATCTCGTTACCCGACAAGTTCTCTTTACTCGTCCATAATATAGGATCTCCGTGATTACTACTTAATCACATTTTTGCGAACTTCCGGATGCTATATTACCGAGAGGGCCCAGAGATATCTGCTCCATCACATGGAGGGACAAATCCCACTCTTGATTCATGTCACCCAACAAATACCATCGGAGATACCTGAAAGCCACCTTTATAATCACCCAATCACGAAGCGACGTTTGATGTCCACAAAGTATTTCTCTGGTAAACGGGAGTGACATAATCTCATGGTCTAAGGAAACTATACTTGGCACATACTAAAAGCGTTGGCAATGAAACTGCGTGACACGATCAATTGCAACTCTTTATTATTGGGTCTTGTCCATCATATCATTCTCCTAATGATATGACTTCGTTATCAAGTGACTATACAAGTCCATGGTCAGGAAACCTTAACCATCTCTCGACTAAAGAACTAGTCTGGTAGAGGCTTACTAGGGACACTTTGTTGTTTATATTCCACACATGTATTATGTTTCCGGTTAATACAATTATAGCATGGATAATAAACATTTATCATAAACATGAAATATGATAATAAACAACTTTATTATTGCCTCTTGGGCATATTTACAACACCCCTGTGACGAGGTTGCCATTAATCGTGCATACGACTTCCTCGATCATGTGTCTGGCACGCCGATAAGCCTGGATCTACACGACACCAGCGCGGACTGACGGTTGTATTGCCCCTGCCTAGCGATCGGTGCGGAGCTCGAGCCCCCGTGTCCTGCAATGACCTTTGGATGGCGAGGCAGACATCGAGCTCCTCGTTGTCGTAAGCGGAGGGTGGGGGCCAAGCTCAGACCTTCCAACGCCTCTGAACCTTGCGGACCTTCCTCCTTGAGCATGTCCTAGTCGACACTGTCAAAGCCGAACACTTTGGTGGAGCAGAGCGGAGGGGAGACAACGGGAATGGGAGAGAACAGGACAATAAAGTGGAGCGGAGTGGACGAGAAGTTAGGGTTTAGTCCGCTGTGGTGGGGTATATGTGAGGACTGAGTGGGCTATCCTGTGTCGGTATGACGTAACAGACGCATCCGGATTGCGTCATTCCGCTCCACATATGGGCTAGGTTTGAGGAATGTTGGACAACCCGGACATTTGATCTGGGTTTGTGGGGTCCGGTTGAGTTTAAAAAAAAATCGTTCGGATCATGTGGCATGTTCACCCTGTTGTATAGTGGGAAGTAGGGGAACAATGGTATATGCCCTTCAAAATAGTACGCGAATCTGAACTCATAGAGTCGTTCAATTTCTTTCAAAAAAATGTTTTGTGTAGGGGGTGGGGACTAGGGGCACGGGCGGGACACCCAAATATATAAGGAAAACGCTGGTTATCATCTGGGGGTTTCGCGTCTAGCGATCCTCTGCCTTCGTTGCACGCCATGTGTCCCGAACTAGTGAGAGAAAAAAGCGACCAGACCCACATCCTCCTGCCTTATCTCTTCGCTCGGTCCTCCTCCTCCGCTCGATTCTCTCATTCCCCTTTTCCTCTTAGTCTCTCTCCTTCTAGCGAGCTGCACACCACAGCACCACCACGCCACCTTGGCCTACCCACGCGAGCAGGGCTGGGGCGAGGCTCTCTCCGTGGTGGACATCAGGGGCGGAGGCAGGAATCAGCAAAAATTCAGGTTGAGGGGGCCGGACCAAGAGAATCCTCAAAAAAAATCTTCATAATCTAAAATTACAAAGGATTTAAGCTTCCTTGGGGGGCCAGGGCACTTGCTGGTCCCCCTGCCTCCGCCCCTGGCAGACATTCTCGGAGATGAGCGGGTCTCCGAGAGTGGGGCGGAAGCGGCGGCGAGGCCTGAGGAGGCGAGGGATGGGATGAGCCGGTGGAGGAGGGCCGTGGGAGGGGACGTGGCGATGTGGGAGGCCGCGGAGAGGCGGCCGACACGGAGCAGCGCTAGCGCGAGTGAGCAGTGAAAGGAGGCATGGAGGGGGTTGGTGAAAGAGCATGTCATCCCCATATGTGGTTTTGGTAATTAATGACAATACCTATGGACTAATGGTTGCATTAAGTTATACTTGTAGGGTTTGTCTATAGGAGTGCCTGAAGGCCATATGTTGGTTTCAAGGTGGAAGGAAGAATATTAAGTGATGACCAAGAGGTTCAAGGTGTTATCTGAAGAATGGTCATGGTATTGTTGAGCATAGTGCAAGTATGTCTTGAAGATTAAGATTGGGTGAACGTTCATGTTAACCTTCAAGACATCATCTTTATGAAGAGAGAAGTAAAGATACAAGTTGATTAGTGCAAGTCCAAGAAGAGCATCTTGAAGATATCACATGCTTGGAACTTGTCACCCCTTTAGTGATAATGGTTAAGCGAAGATGAACTTAAGAGAGTCTCTCCCATAGTGGCGTATGGGGGAGCAATCTACGAGTCTTCACCGAGAGAAGCGCAATCAAGAAAGGTATTCCCACTTCAGGAGATCAAGATTGTCATCATCTAGCTCAAGTGGAATGCGCAAGGCAAAGGTATGATCTTGATAGGGTTTCTATTTTACCGGTCTCATAGTGCTAGTTGGGAGACCGGGTTATAGGATAGATACCGTACTGTCAAGAGGGGCTCTCGAATGAGCTTTAGCGTATCAATCGGAGAGGCTCAAACCTTTGCATACTTTGCATCATCTTTTTTGGTTCTTATTTGGCTTTTCTCTAGATATGGTTTTAGAGCTTGTCATGATCTTCAAGACAAGCTCAAGTTCATCAAAAGCGGATTTCGTATGAAAAGCTTATTGCGTTTTTTATTTTGGAGGTTTACCGGTTATTCATTTAGAGAGAGGTATAACCTTTCCCATTTGGTTTTACCTTCCCTTGTTGTACTCTGATGTTTCTATGCATAATCTTGTAGTGCTCGTTGTGGTGATTCCAACGAGCCCAAGATCATCGAAAACGGAGTCTGGATGCAAAAGATATCGTGTTTCTCGTGCGTGTTCTTTTACATTCTGTATGGTATTCAGAATTTTCCGAGTGAAATCCGAACATCCGGAATTTTCCGGATCTATTCTAGACGGATTCCGAGGTGAACCAGTTTTTCTCTCTGTTAGTGTTTCGGAATATTCCGGACCATTCCAGACCAATTCCGGACGACCACGAAAACTGCATAACGGTCAGATCTTGTTGACCTATAAAAAGCGGGCTTCTTCCCCAAAGGTTCCCTAACCATTATAGCTCTTTTTGACCTCCATTGTTGATCCTTTTAGAGATCTCCCCTGTCTATTCCTCCAAGATTCTTGCCTCCATTTAGTGGGAAAAGAGAGAGGAGATCTAGATCCACATTTCCACCAAACCATCTCTCCTCTAAGTGAGGGGAAACATTTGGATCTAGATCTTGGAGTTATTTGGTGTTCTCCTCCATTGTTCTTCCTCTCTTCTCCATCCATAGCACTAGTTGCTTTGGTGGGATTTGAGAGTGAAGAACTTGAGCACTTCTTGTGTTCTTGGCCATTGCATCGGTTGCATCGGTTTGAGTTCTCCACGGTGATTCGTGGAAGTTAAAGTTGAGAAGCTTGTTACTCTTGGGTGCTTGGGTGCCCTAGAGCTTGTTTCTCTAGGGCACATTGGTACCCTAGACGGTTGTTGATATCTCGGAGTTTTGGTGGCTCACGGGATTTGTTGGGAGCCTCCAATTAGGTTGTGGAGTGTGGCTCAACCTTGTTCGTCTCGGAGCTTTGGTAGCTAACAAGACATTGCCGGGAGCCACCAATTGAGTTGTGGTGTGTGCCCCGGCCTTGGAGCATCAAGTCTTGGCGGCTCGGTGTATTCGGTGAAGACCCTCCAACTTGTGGAGTGTGCTTCATCCTTGTGAAGGTTCTAGTTGTCAACCTCAACGGGAACATAGTGACTCGTGCCTCGCCACATTGTTGGTAGGACACGAGGGAGATACGGTGTGACATTTGAAGGCTACTCTGTGTTTCACTTTGGTGAACACCGCGCCGCTCCAATGGAGACTAGCTTCCATGGGAAGTGAACTTCGGGATAAATCATCGTCTCCAAGTGCCTCGGTATTTCTATATCCGAGTTTCTTACTTATGCTATTTACTTTGTGATAGCCATCGAGTTTGAAGTTATATATCTTGCTATCACCTAGTTGATTATATTTCTTAGCATAAGTTGTTGGTGCACATAGGTTAACCTAGCTAGTTTAGGTTTTGGCTTGATAAATTAAACGTTAGTTTTATTCTGCATTTATTCAAGCCTTTGAAAGAACAACTATGCCCGAGATGTCGCCTAGAGGGAGGGGTGAATAGGCGATTAAAACTTTTTCTATTTATGGGCTTGATAATTGCGGAATAAAACTAGGTGTTTAAATTAACAAGCCAAACAACCTAAAATTCTAGGTTTACCTAAAGTGCGCACCAACAACCTATGCTAAACAAGGCAAGTAACAAGGTGATAGCAAGATATAGACTTCAAGCACGATGGCTATCACAATGTAAATTTGCATAAGTAAAAGCTCAGGTATAGAAATAACCGAGGCACGCGGAGACGAAGATTTATTCCCGAGTTCCTCCTTGTTAAGGGAGTACGTCTCGTTGGAGGGGTGTGAGCTCGCCACAAAAGGCCTACTCAAGATGCCACAAAGGCCTCACCCTATTCTCTGATGAACCGCACCCAAAGGTTTGGTTCACCTTCCACTATCGGAATCCTTCGGGGCGGATTCCGGAGCCCTTACAACTTTTGGGGCACACACCCACAACTCAATTGGGGGCTCCCAATGTGCCGAAGCTCCACAAGCCGAAGTCTTCACGGCACCACCACCGTCTAGGGTCCAAAGACCCAAGAGTAACAAGCTCCCAACCTTCAATCCCACGAATCACCATGGGGAGCACAACCCGATGCAACAAATGCAAAAGGGGAAGATCACACCAAGTGGTCAAATTCTTCTCCCCAAAATCCAACCGAAGCAACTAATGCTACGGAGGGATTTAGGAGGAAGAACGGAGGAGAAACACCAAGAACTCCAAAATCTAGATCCCACAAGTTCCCCTCACTTAGAGGAGATTTTGTTTGGTGGAAAGATGGATCTAGATCTCCTCTCTTGTTTCCCTAAATTTGGGCAAGAATCATCGGAGGGATTAGAGGGAATCGAGCTCTCAAAATGTTGGCAATGGAGGAGAGAGAGCAAGGGATGAGATCTACTCAGAAAATTGGGGAAGAACCCCTTTTATAGGTGGCTCCAAAAAGGAGCCGTTGGAGGAGAAAACGTGGGACAAAGGGGGAAAAAACTGCCCAGGCGGCCCGGCCTGGGGCCGGCCGGCAGCCGGCCAGGCCGACCTAGAATCGATCGAAGCAGAGCAGCGTACGCAGGCACGCCGGCCTGCTCCCGGCCTTGGGCCGGCCGGGGAAGCAGGTGGGCCGGGCAGGTGGCCGAATGGGCCGGCCTGCCCCCGGCCTCGGGCCGGCCACGCGAGAGGAGCCAGGCCGGGGCACCACCCGAGCTGCCCGGTTTTGGGCCGGCCTCAGCCCCGGCCTGGCCGGCTGGCCTCTTTTTTTTTTTCTTTTTCAATTTCTGTTTTTGAAAAATGCAATCGAATCGAAAACGCAATAAATCTCACATATGAACTCCGTTTTCGATAAACTTGGACTCGTTTGAATCGTCACAACGAGCACAACAAGAATATGCAGAGAAACATCATTGTCCAAGAATATATTATAAAGATAAACGGGGAAAGGTAAAAGCTCCCATTTGCAAATCGGAAATACAATAACTTTCACCCACGAACTCCGTTTTCGATAATCTTGGACTCGTTGGAATCGTCACAATGAGCACAACAAGATTATGCAGAGAAACATCATAGTCCAAGAAAATGTTATAAAACCAAATGGGGAAAGTTAAAAACTCTTTTTCGCAAACCGAAAATGCCGGAACTTTTGCAATTGACGTTCGAATGAAATAAAACCAATTTTGTTGGAAAGTGGACGACAAATGCTACCTTTGAAAATGGCAAACAAGCAATGGAGATTTTGCAAAGAAGTGGAAGAGATAAATCTCCCGTACGGATGAACCGGCAAAATCTCCAATACTGAAACCGCAATAGAAGACGCATATGAAAACCGTTTTCGGTGAACTTAGCTTTGTCATGACGAGCACGACAAGCACCAAGACCACACCACGATTCGAGACAAATAAGAACCAATAAAGATGATTGCATGGATGCAAAGGTTTGTGCTCTCTATGGCGATACGATCACGATATTCGGTCGAGAGCCCCTCTTGATAGTACGGCTATCTATCCTATAATCCGGTCTCTCACTAAACAATATGAGACCGGTAAAAAAGAAAGCCATATCAAGATCATACCTTTGCCTTGTGCATTAATCCACTTGAGGTCGATGAAGACGATCTTCAACTCCTCAAGACGCATCACCTTCCTCGATTGCGCTTCGGTGAAGATTCACTTGATGCTCCCCCATACACCAAGATGGGAGACGCACTCTTCGGCATATCTTCACTTGGCCTTGAGTGATGATCAACCCGCACAAAGCCTTGATCAACACACACTTTTCTTCTTCCCTTAACCTTGACTCCAATAAATGGAGAACAAGCAAACAAATGGACAACCTACAAATATAGCTCAATGCAAATATTAGTCCATAGAGATTGTCATTAATTACCAAAAACATGCATGGGGGCAACCATGCACTTTTAACCTTAGCTGTAATAATTTTAAAGCGCCTATTCACCCCCTCTCTAGGCGACATCTGTGTCCTTTCAATTGGTATCAGAGCGGGTTCTCTCTTTATTAGGCATCACGGCCTAGAGAGTAAGACGTCGTCTAGTAATCTAGTGCACAATGATTCTTTTATATTCGATGGCACAAATTATGGTATTTGGAAAATTCACATGCTTGATATCCTCCGGGTCATGGACCCAAATATAGAGCAAATTTTAGATATGGGTTATTCTCCTCCAAAGAATCCCAATAGAATATCTTTAGAGGATGAGAATAGTTCATATCTAGATGCTCAAGCTTCTAATGTGATTTTCAATGCTTTGAGCATTGTAGTTATTATATCCGTCTATCCTTTTCGGAATGCTCATGAGCTATGGACAAAGCTTCAAGATAAATATGATGGGTCCAAGTCTAGTGGAGATGATTGTTCTCCCTCCACCTCCGGTCGTGATGAATTCTCAACTTCGTCTACTTCACCTACATGTGGTAAGCCACAAAGAAATGCAATGGTGAGTAGTGATAAATATTGTAATGATGATAGTGAGCTTATTGTTGATAATTCACCTCTATCTTATTGCAATGATTTATCTTTGGACTTAAACACATCTAGCACCAAAAAATGCTTTGCATGTTTGTGTTGATAGTCCTTGCATATCATGTACAAAATGCATAATTAATTCTTGCGATGATATGCTCTCTATGTCTTGTTCCCTTGATAAAAATGCTTCTATTTCCTCTAGTACTTGTTTGGCTAACAATGTAGAGAAAACCGATCACCTCATGGAACAAGATAAGGAATCTCATAGAGCCTCAAGTAATTCTTCATCATCAGCCTCTACTCATTTTTGCTTTATGGCTAAGGCTTCAAAGGTATCTCCAACTTTGAACCCCAATATCTCTAATGATGATGAAGATAGTGAAGATGAGGATAATAGTTTTGACTCCCTTATGAATAAGAGTGGAATTGTTCAACGTGCTCTTCATAAGAATAAAAATGCTCATGATAGTTTCATAGAATTCATAACTACCTTTGTTGGGTACAAGCAAGAATTAGATGATTTGGAAACTCGTCTTGATGAAGCTCTTAGCCGTGAACGTGATTATGCGAACAAGATTGTGGATCTTGAGGAAGCTCTAGAAGAAGAACAAACCACCAAGAAATCTCTTGAGGAGACATTTACTCTAGAGTTATCTAAAGTAAATGAAACCCATGATAGAGCTCTCAAGGTGGCTACTGATTTTAAAATAAAAAAATGATGAGCTTGTTGTTGAAATTGTTAGACTCCTTGAGGCTAATGAGAAATTTGAAAAGGATGTAAAGTTCTTGGAAGTTTCTCTTGCACATCTCACTAAGTCCCATGATCAACTCCAAGCTCAATTGCTAAAAGAGCTTCCAACTTGTTCTCCCATTCCTATTAATGATGATGCTTGTGCTGTTGGGAATATGCCCTAGAGGCAATAATAAAATGGTTTATTAATCATATTCACGTTTATGATAATAGTTTATTATCCATGCTATAATTGTATTAAATGGAAACATAATACATGTGTGGAATATAAACACCAGAGTCCCTAGTGAGCCTCTACAGGACTAGTTCGTTGATCAAGAGATAGTTAGAGTTTCCTAACTATGGACTTGTTATAGTCACTTAATATCGGAGTCATATCATTAGGAGTAATGGTGTGATGGACATGACCCAAACAATAAAGAGTTGCAATTAATCGTGTCACAAAAGTTTTGTTGTCAACACTTTTAATATGCCAAATATAGTTTCCTTAGACCATGAGATTATATCACTCCCGTTCACTGGAGGAATGCTTTGTGGACATCAAACGTCACTTCGTAACTGGGTGATTATAAAGGTGGCTTTCAGGTATCTCCGATGGTGGGTTGTTGGGTGATGTGAATCGAGAGTGGGATTTGTCCCTCCATATGATGGAGAAGATATCTCCAGGCCTTCTTGGTAATATAGCATCAAAAGTCTGCAAACATGTGATTAGGTGGTAATCACGAGGATCCTATATTATGGACGAGTAAAGAGAACTTGCCGGTAACGAGATTAAACTAGACATGGGGATGTCAACGATTATATCTCGGGCAAGTAAAATATCGTGAGACAAAGGGAATCGTATATGAGATTAATTGAATCTCCGGCATCGTGGTTCAGTCGAGAAAAGGTTTTTGTTGAGTGAAATAGGAATTAATATGGGCATCCCGGTCCCGCTATTAATTATTGATATGATCATGTCTATGCATTCTCGAACCCGTAGGGTCACACACTTAACGTTCCGATGAAATTAGGTTTTGCGATGAATTAAATGATGAAATGAACGAATGGTGATTCGGAGTCTCGGATGGGATCCCGGACGTCACGAGAGGTTCCGGAGGAGTCCGGAGAATAAGATTCATATATGGAAAGTGGTTTCCGGAGGTTTCGGAAAAGTTCCGGGAAATATTTGCAGGGTACCGGAAAGGTTCCGGAAGGTTCTAGAAGTGTCTAGATGGACCTACATGGACCGAAGGGGTGCAGCCAGCCCTTGGGCCAGCCGCACCACCTAGGCCCAAGTGGGCCAAACCGGCCAAGGAAAAAGGGGGGCCGGCCGAGTCCTAGTTGGACTAGGGGCCGGCTCCACCCCTTTAGGAAAGGGGCCCAAGGAAGAGTCCTAGATGGACTCCAACTTGGGGGGCAAGCAAGGGGGCCGGCCGGCCCCTGCCCTAACCCTAGCCCGGCCGGGTATAAAGGGGGGGCAAGGGGGAGGGGTGCGGCAACCCCTTGTGCTGCCGCCTCAAGCTCCCCTGCCGCACCACCTCCTCCACCCCAAACCCTAGCAGCGCCACCCCTACCCCGGAGGGCTGCCGCGCACCACCACCTCCATCTAGAGCTAGCCGCACCACCCCTATGCCCTAGGGCTGCTGCGCCTTGCTCCTCTCCCTCTCCTCTCGCTTGGTTTGGCGAAGCCTCGCGCGTGGAGATCGTCATCGTCACCGGCACTACCGTCGTGCTACTGAGATCATCAAGGCCACGTCCTATCACTTGCGGGATCAAGGAGTTGACGTCTTCATCGAACCGTACGTGTGGACGCGCGGAGGTGCTGCCCGTTGCTGAACTTCACCGGATTGGATCTCGAGGATATACATCTCCTCGCGACTAGACGAGTCTAGTTGCGGGGATCGACTAGCCAACCCCTGCACCGACAAAACGCGTTTGTTGATCTTCAAGGGTAAGAGATTGGATCTCACCTTCGCTATCTTCATCTCGTAGATCTAGATCCTTGGGGTTTATTCCGCTTGCCGCGTAGGAAAAAATTTTGTTTTCTAGCTGGCGACCCCATNTTCCATGCTGCGACCCCATCAGTGGTATCAGAGCCAGGTTTATTCGTAGATGTTGGTGCGATTAGAACACAAGGAGTTGTGGGCGTTGATATTTTTATGTTGCTACCTTCTCGCGTGCACTTTGCATCTTTGCGGTATTGTGAGATTGAAGCGGCCCGGACCAACCTTACTCGTCCACGCACGAGAGACCGGTTCCACGACTGACATGCAACTTGTTTTGCATAAGTGACTGGCGGGTGTCTGTTTCTCTTGCTTTAGTGAGGATGCAATTTTCAATGGAAGGCCTTTCAAAAGGATGAGTAAATAAGCAACTATTATATCACCGTTGTGGTTTTGCGTACATTAGAACGGTTCTATCTCGTTGACCCAAGCCACGTAAAATTTGCATAAACAAAGTAGAGGACGTCTAACTTGTTTTTGAAGAGGGGGTCTTGTGATGTGATATGGCCAATGTGATTTGTGATAATGTATGCAATGATCATGTTTATAATATTTTGTGACTTGCATGTCGACGAGTACGGCAACCGGCAGGAGCCATATGGTTGTCTATTATGTTATGTGACCTGTGAGTCATTGAATCACCATGTAATTGCTTTACTTTATTGTTAAGAGTAGCATTAGTTGTAGTTGCAATAGTTGGTGGACAACCATGGTGATGGCGCCACGATGATGGAGATCATGCCGGAGATAGAGATCTTGCCAGTGCTTTGAAGATGGAGATCAAAAGCATAAGAAGAAAGGCCATATCATATCACAATTTTGAATTGCATGTGATGTTAATCCCTTTTATGCACCTTATTGTTATGCTTAGATGTGATCGCGACGGTAGCATGATAAGGTGATCTCTCATGTTAATATCAAGATAATTAAGTGTTCTCCCCTAGTATGCACCGTTGCGAAAGTTCGTCGTTTCGAAGCATCACGTGATGATCGGGTGTGATAGATTCAACGTTCATATACAACGGGTGTAAGCCAGTTTACACATGCGAAAATACTACGGTTGTCTTGACGAGCCTAGCATGTACAGACATGGCCTCGGGAACACGGAACTGAAAGGTTAAAAACGAGTCATATGAATGATATGATCAACACTGAGTTGTTCACCATTGAAGCTACATCATCTCACGTGATGATCGGTTGTGGTGTAGTGGATTTGGATCGTGTGTCACTAATCAACCAGAGAGATGTTGAGTTTAGTGGGAGTTCATATATTAATTTGATTAAGTTGAACTAAAATTATCATAAACAAGAGTCCTAAAGATGTCTTTGCAAAATCCTTGTAGATCATGGCCGACTACAGTAGTATGTTTCTTGCTGAGGAGCTGCGTGTCGATGGGTCAAATTTCATCGAGTGGTACGAACGTCTTAGAGAAGTCCTATCGACAAATGATCAGCTCTACGTGTTACATGAAACTTTAGAAGAGAAACCCAAAGCTTCTGCAAGTTACAACAAGCGTATGGCTTGGCTCAATCGGAGTAAGACTCACATTCAAGTCAATTGGTTGATGAGTGTCTTCATGAATTCAGACCTGTCCAAACAATTCAAGAACTTGAGTGCCATTGAGACTGTCACTGAGCTAAAGGAAATGTTCATAGCACAAGTGAGAATTGCAAGGTTTGAAGGTCTAGGTGAATTTCTTTCAACTAAGATGGAAGAAAATGATCGCTTAGAGGAGCATCTGAAGAAAATGTATAGGATATATTACACTCTTGTGGATGCTTGGGATATGGAGATGAGTGACGAATTCGCGATAGATGGGATGTTGCATTCGCTTCATCCCAAATTCAAGAATTGTGTCAGAGACTATGTCAAGGATAGGGATTCGATCACTTATCCTGAACTGATGTCTCGACTTCGTCAGATCGAAAAGAATCCCATAGCAGGAGGAGTAGCCAATGCAGAAGGTATATTTTGATATACTAGTTATAAATGTTTAAATGTCCCATTTACACTTGTGGTGAGCTAAGTATTTGATACTTGTACTGTTTTGTGAAAACAGGGCCCTCCGTTTGAGAAGTGCATGGAGGGACTGAGTGGATTTCGCGGGAAGGTGGCAATCAAGGAGTTGATGCTGGCGTCATTTCACTTCTACATTTATCGTTTTAAATTAGAGGATTTTGAATGAGTTTTGTAATCGAATTAAGTGTGATCTTAAATTAGTGTGTCTCGGTTTGTGAGACGGTCATTCATGTTAAAGACAAGTGGTTGTTCTGTTTTCATGAGTAATCCTTTTTGGAGATCACGTTTCGATTATGAGATTATTGTCCTTTGTTAGATTTAAACGATAATTAGTTAAACACTTATAAAACGAAGCATGCTAAAAATATCCAAAAACTTGATAATGATTTTGTTTTAGTTGTGCTATAGTGTTGATGAGTATTCTGATGCGCATCACCAAGTAGCATGATTAAAAATGCCATTTTCTGAAAATGCCATGAAGAGCTGAAAGTAAACACAAGTGTTGGTTGTATTTTTCAGTGAATAAGAGACATCATTATTTTATGTTCTTCCTCGTGAATGAGTAAATAGGAGTATTTATTCATGTCATGATGAAGCCATGGAAGTAAAGGATATTAAGTTAACAAGATAATTGAGTCTTTTCGATTTGATCAAAAGAGACAAAATATTTGAGTTATTGTTTAGTATGAAGACTTGTGACAAGTGTTATCACAAATTACAATATTTAGAGATTATTCAAAAGTGTTTTGATAAACCTAAAGTATTGTAGTCACATTATATTTGATATTATGTGGTCATAAAGAAGGGATTTGAATTTAAGGGTTTATTTGTATCATTTAGATTTATTTTGATAACACTCTGTTTTAAATAAAGGATCTATTTAATGATTTGCGTTTCGCATATGAGTTATGTGAAATAGTGGTTTCAATAATTATGAGATAATTAAAAGCCATAGCAAATGGAGTTTTGTAGAATATTCATATGAGATCATGAATAGAGATTCCACAATGTGAGACTAAAAGGAACAGACCAATGTGTTTGGTTGTGTTGTGTATTTTAGTGGTTGTGTATCATGAAATGGTTTCATGGATAAAAGAATTGTTTGAATAAAATTTAGAAAGCTTAAACCTTGCATGTTTATGTATCAAGTGGCACATATGTAAAGTGCTATGTTGGTTAAAACTTGACACATAAAAGATTTTAATGATGGTGATCATTGAATTTGGGTTTAGCTTATCTAAAGAGCAGTGGGATTCAAGAATATGAATTTTGTCAAAGGTTTCAAATAATATTCATGATTTACTTGTCATGTTTGAGAAACAAGACATACCTGCAAAACTACAAAAGAAGAAATAGAAACTTTAAAATACGAAAGTGACTAAAAGTCATTCTATATTAAGTTTAAATCACAAAGTAATTGTTACTTGATTTTGTGAAAAGAATGTTTCACATATTTATTTTGCAAAAGAGTTTGTGTGGAATAAATAAAACTTAGAGCTGGCAAGGTGCTTGCGTTTCGTATATGAGTTCTCGAATCTTAAGAGTTAAGAAATTTTGGAGGAGTCCAAAGTGTCGAGAAAGTGCATAAGAAACTGAGTGGGATCTAATTAAGATATGTGGTGACATATATTAAGTTAGAGCAGAAATTAATTTCCATAATCAAAATATGTGGTGACATATGTTTGAGTGGGAACTAGTTAATCATGGTCAAATATAAAGATAACATATTTTTGAGTGGGAGCCATAGTGGCTTCACAATTTAATATGTGTATGGTATATATTTGAGTGGGAGTTTACAACATCGTGTTTGAATGAAATGGAGATTTCGTAAATGTTGTAAATGTTGTCATGGACCAATGCATAACTTATGAAGTTAGTTTGAATGTCAAATATTCATGTAGATGAATGTATCTATGGAGGATAGATAAGTTTGATAAACATTAAGGTCAGGATGTTTTAACCTGAACAAGTTTTGAAGGAGTTCAAAAATAGAAACAAGAGAAGAATGGTTCATCTCATTGTAACATATAGGTGAAACATTGAGTTGAAAACTCAGTACAAAATAGATGGTTGGAGGATATGTTGGAATTCACTATGAATTGTTCATAGGTCTCAACATATAAGAACCATGTGTTTGTATTTGACGATATGCGACCCAAGTTCTCAATTGTAAGAACATGTTAAATGAGGAGTCATTTTTCATAGAATTGAGATGAATTTAGAATATAGTAGACTTGATTGAAGTCATAAAGCCAAACTAAATTGGAGATCTCTTAATATCAGAGTAGCACAGCGAAAGCATGATCGGAAATATCGAAGTGACATGATACACTGTCGATTTGTTAAGTCTACAACATATAGGAGTATATGATTAATTCAAGGATTGAAATAAGATATAATATTTTGGTTTGAGAAAGTTGTTTCAAGATCGAGTGAGTTCCGGATGCATATGATGAGAAAGTCCATTTGATTGATCATACATCATATAGCATAAATGGATATGATTATCTCACTCTATAACCAAACATATTATATACATTATATGATAATGAGTTTTATCATGGGATGATAGGAAGTTTATCATGTGATGATAAAGTAATGTCAAATTAGGTGACAGTTACAAATTTTTGCAAAGGACATAAAGAGCTGTAAAGTACAGAGCACAGACAGAACCTCTTCCACAAGCAAACATGATCAGCACTAAGACTTCATGAGTGAGACTCCATGGGTGTTGGATCGAGGAAATGTAAACTGGATTATTCACTCTAGTGGAAGTGTTGGGATATGCCCTAGAGGCAATAATAAAATGGTTTATTAAGCATATTCACGTTTATGATAATAGTTTATTATCCATGCTATAATTGTATTAAATGGAAACATAATACATGTGTGGAATATAAACACCAGGAGTCCCTAGTGAGCCTCTACAGGACTAGTTCGTTGATCAAGAGATAGTTAGAGTTTCCTAACTATGGACTTGTTATAGTCACTTGATAACGGAGTCATATCATTAGGAATAATGGTGTGATGGACATGACCCAAATAAAGAGTTGCAATTAATCGTGTCACAAATGTTTTGTTGTCAACACTTTTAACATGCCAAATATAGTTTCCTTAGACCATGAGATTATATCACTCCCGGTCACCTGAGGAATACTTTGTGGACATCAAACATCACTTCGTAACTGGGTGATTATAAAGGTGGCTTTCAGGTATCTCCGATGGTGGGTTGTTGGGTGATATGAATCGAGAGTGGGATTTGTCCCTCCATGTGACGGAGAAGATATCTCCAGGCCTTCTCGGTAATATAGCATCAAAAGTCTGCAGACATGTGATTAGGTGGTAATCACGAGGATCCTATATTATGGACGAGTAAAGAGAACTTGCCGGTAACGAGATTAAACTAGACATGTGGATGTCAACGATTATATCTCGGGCAAGTAAAATATCGTGAGACAAAGGGAATCGTATATGAGATTAATTGAATCTCCGGCATAGTGGTTCAATCGAGAAAAAGGTTTTCGTTGAGTGTATAGGAATTAATATGGACATCCCGGTCCCGCTATTAATTATTGATATGATCATGTCTATGCATTCTCGAACCGTAGGGTCACACACTTAACGTTCCGATGAAATTAGGTTTTGCGATGAATTAAATGATGAAATGAATGAATGGTGATTCGGAGTCTCGGATGGGATCCCGGACGTCACGAGAGCTTCCGGAGGAGTCCGGAGAATAAGATTCATATATGGAAAGTGGTTTCCGGAGGTTTCGGAAAAGTTCCGGAAATTATCTACAGGGTACTGGAAGGTTCCGGAATGTTCTAGAAGGTTCTAGAAGTGGGACCACCATATTGTATGGGCCCACATGGACCAAAGGGGTGCAGCCACTGATCGGTTGTGGTTTAGGGGGTTTTTGTCATTCTCTCCACAGGGATCAAAATCTTATTGGTGCTTTTCCTTTCCAGAAGCTTGGCACAACGAAAAGGTGGGTTGGTGTTTTATGGATCTAGGCTAGTTCTTACGGATCAAGCAACATGAAATAAAAACGGTGACAGCAAAGGGGAGGCTAAGGAAGATCTCGCGGACAGCAAAGGGGAGGCTAAGGAAGAGTGGATCGTCAAACTTAACAAAAGCTCAAAACTTCAGCAAGGTGGAGGCTAAGGAAGAATCAACAAACACATAACATGAACAGCAGCAAAAAGGGGGGCTAAGGAAGAGTTCACAAGCAACAAAGTCACAGCACGATTACTAAGTTCACACAAACAGAGCGATTCAGAGAGTTACAGAGAGTTTTCACCGATGGGGTTGGAGAGGATCGAATCAGTTCGTCGCGGCGGCATCAGAGAAAGCAGAGGCGGGAGGCTAAGGAAGATACAGACGAAGTAGAAGCAAGGAAGTAGACAGGGACAGATACGGATCAAGGGCTTCTTCTTTCCTCTCATTCCTCACGGATCGTCTTCACCATGCTTCTCCAAAGTTCTTCCTAGTTCTTCGGTTCTTGATCTGGGTGGAGTGGTTGGTTGGATCTTGGATCTGGTGGATGCGGTGGAGTGGTTCTCCTGATGCGGAGCTCTATTCTTCTTGGACAAGGAAGCCGCTTTATAGACGTTGCGGAAGTGGCGAGGGCCGCGGTCGATGGCGTGGTTGGTGGCGAGGCGGGAACTTCCGCCGTCGCTTTTCAGCTTTTTGCCCGGACGCACATGGTCTGCTCCCTACTTTATCACCTTTTTGACTCTTCTGGTTTCTTCTCCTCCAAGTTGATCGATTCCCTCCTTGCTGATTCAAACGCATGCGCAGCGCAAGGGAGATACACTCGCATACTTCTCTTCTGGCTTCGAGAGGTCCTGGCTTCGAGAGGTGGCACCCTCACGAGGCATTCATCCTCTCCAAGCGAAACCCTCGCGAAGCACATCTCGCGAGGCGTCCGTTGTCTTTTGGCGCGAAGTATCTGCCCTCTTGAAGTAGCGTCAGGAACATGCCTCGAGAGGCGAATTGCCTCAAGAGGGATCCTCCTGAAGCTTTTCTCTCTACAAGCATTGGAGATGAAGACGTATGTGCCTTGGTGCACTGATCTGCAAAAAGTGGATAACTGATGTAAAAAGCATTTAAAATCTTGACTGAACTTCCCAAATATGAGCAAGATTTGGGGTTTTGGACGTCGAAAAGATGTGCATAATTCAGAGTGATCAAACCCCAAGACCCAAACCTTTGCTTGTATCCAAGTAAAGCAGATATGATGAAAACAGTGCTCAACTTCTGCATACACAGCAGTTCATACATATTGGATTCAAAGCAGTTTCTGCATACCTGGTTGCAATCTCTAGTTCAGAGTCAAGTTTCAATTAACAACTTTTATATATGTCTCAGTTCAGATACTTTTCGATTACCTAGATAAGACATTTGGCAGAGAAATCAAATGAAGTGATCCATGAAATAGCCATGAGTGTTAAGTAAATGCAAAGTCAGTGCTTCACCTACTACCGTTCCCGAGAACATAGTAGGCTAATGCAAAAATTAAAGATGGGTTAGGATCATTGTTACTTGTCAGATTCTTTCAGTTAGTGCTTCATAGGTTACAATCCCGAGATCATAACTGCTAATGCAAAAATTTGCTTTCAAATTACTATCAGGAACTTCAGGTTAGTGCTTCACAGGTTACAATCCCGAGATCATAACTGCTAATGCAAAAATTTTCTTTCAAATTACTTGCTTCAAGTTAGTTTCACTGTTAGTGCTTCACATACCACCATCCCGAGATACTGGTAGCTAATGCAGAAATGCAGTTAAAACATGGCTCTTCGAGGATCAACTTATTCAATTTCAGAGCCACTTGCATTATGAAGGTATTCCAACAGATCTGAGCAGAGACATATATAAACTCTGTTTTGATACATGACTCTAACACAAGAGTTTGCAAGCCTTATAGACAAAAACACTGCAAGATTCTCAATAGCATGAAAGATTGTTTAGGCAAAATTAAGCACTCCAAGAAACTTTTACTCGACAAGCAACTTCGACAATATAGCCAAGAATAGATAGAAAATTAGTAATCATGGCATAGCGATGATATTTATGGTGTAACAGGATTTGTGAATTAGAATGTGTTCACCTGGTTTAAGGGTCGAATCCTCGAGAAGCATTCCTCTTGAAGCATAAAGCCCTCGCGAGGCCTTTTTTCTCGCGAAGCATCAAGCCTTCGAGAAGCTTCCCCTTGAAGCAGAATCCCTCGAGAGGCCTTTTTCCTCGTGAAGCGACTTTCTACTCCATGCTTGTAGGGATCTCTGCCAACCCACTTCACTCTCTCTTATTCAACAATCTGAAAGACAAAACAACAAACAACAAGGAAAAGGAACACACAAAACGAAAATAACTCTTGAAGGGAAATAATATATAAAAAGGATATCAGGCTGCCTCCCGATGAGCGCTTGTTTAAGGTGACGAGCCTGACCGTAGCTTCTTCTCACTGCTTCATAGCTTCAGAGGATGCATTGGGAACATCCTCTGACTCGTCATTCTCGCGTTCTTCGGGATCTTCAATGTCAATCTTCTCTCCTGCTAGGTAATGCTTCAGCCTCTGACCATTTACCTTGAAGGTACCTGCTGATGGGGTCTGGACTTCGAAAGCACCATTTCCCAAGTCCTTCTTCACTATGCAAGGACCAAACCATCTTGACTTGAATTTTCCAGCAAACAAATGCAACTTGGAGTCATACACCAATACTTGCTGTCCAATGCTGAACTCCTTCCTGAGGATATGTTTGTCATGCCATTTCTTGGTCTTCTCCTTGTAAATCTTGGAACTCTCATATGCATCATGCCTCAGCTCTTCAAGCTCACACATCTGCAGTTTCCTTGCACTTCCAGCTTTCTTCATGTCGAGGTTTAGTTTCCTGATAGCCCATTGAGCTTTGTGCTCTAACTCGACAGGCAAATGGCATGCTTTACCATATACAAGCCTGAAGGGTGACATTCCAATAGGTGTCTTGTATCCAGTTCTGTATGCCCACAAGGTATCAGGCAATTTCAGGGACCAATCTGCTCTGGACTTGGACACAACCTTTTCAAGGATCTGCTTAATTTCTCTATTGGATAACTCAACTTGTCCATTGGCTTGAGGATGGTAGGGTGTAGTAACTCTGTGATTCTTCATACCATACTTGCTCAACAGCTTCTCTAGCTGTTCATTGTTGAAGTGGGCTCCTCCATCACTGATCACAACTCTGGGAACTCCAAATCTGGGGAAAATTACAGTTTTGAACAGCTTGCAGACTGACTTGGAATCTGCACTGACAGTTGGTACCGCTTCAACCCATTTGGACACATAGTCCACTGCTACAAGGATATACTTGAAACCTCGAGAGGAAGGTAGAGGCCCAACAAAATCAACTCCCCATACATCAAACAGTTCAACTTCAAGAATGCCTTGCTGAGGCATTTCATTCCTTCTCGAGATTTTCCCAGTTCTCTGGCAGGGATCACACTGCTTGACAAAATCATGAACATCTTTGAACAGGCTAGGCCAATAAAATCCAGCTTGAAGGATCTTTGATTGAGTTTTCATTACCCCAGCATGGCCTCCATACATGCCAGAATGACATTGGAACATCACATCATGAGTTTCTTCAGAGGGCACACATCTCCTCACTATACCATCTGCACAATGCTTGTAGAGGAACGGTTCATCCCAGTAATAGCTTTTGGCTTCATGCATGAATTTCTTTTTCTGCTGGTAGGACAAATCAGCTGGCATAATTTTACACTCTAGGTAGTTCACAATGTCAGCATACCATGGAGTCTTGGTTTCTCGCGAGACGTCGATCCTCGCGAGGTATCCCTCACGAAGCACATCTCGCGAAGCATTTCCTCGCGAAGCTTGAAGAGTTAGATCGTCCTGAGGCCTCCCTTGCGAGGCTTCAAGGAGCCCTCGCGAGGCATTTACTCCCATCAGTTGCTCTCCAGGGATGCTGTCTTCTATTTTTCTAGTTTCAGAGCAACTTATTCTTGACAGATGATCAACTACCACATTCTCAGAACCTTTCTTATCCTTGATCTCAATATCAAACTCTTGAAGCAGGAGAATCCATCTGATTAGCCTGGGCTTGGCATCCTTCTTGCTGACAAGATATCTTATTGCTGCATGATCAGTGAAGACAGTGCATTTGTGCCCAACTAGATAAGGTCTGAACTTGTCAAATGCGAATACCAATGCAAGCAATTCTTTTTCAGTAGTGGAGTAATTGATCTGAGAATCATCAAGAGTTTTGCTGGCATAGTAGATCACATGCTGGGCTTTCCCTTTTCTCTGGCCCAGAACTGCTCCAACTGCAAAATCACTTGCATCACACATCAACTCAAAATGGTAGGGTCCAATCTGGAGGTTGCACAATTGGAGCAGAAATAAGAGCTTGCTTCAACTGGTTAAAGGCCTTCAGACAAGCTTCATCAAAGTGGAATTTGACATCTTGACTGAGCAGTTTGGTTAGAGGCTTTGCAATGCTAGAGAAATCCTTAATGAATCTCCTGTAAAATCCAGCATGTCCAAGGAAACTATGTATTCCTTTTACATTTTCAGGGGGTGGTAACTTAGCAATCACATCAACTTTTGATTTATCCACTTCAATGCCTCTAGAGGATATCAGGTGTCCCAGCACAATACCTTCAGTGACTAAGAAGTGGCATTTCTCCCAGTTCAATATCAAGTTCTGCTCTGAGCATCTATGCAGGACTGCTGCCAGGTTCTTCAAGCAGGTGACAACATCTTTTCCATAGACAGTGAAATCATCCATGAAAACTTCCATAGTTTTCTCAATGTAGTCAGAGAATATTGAAGTCATGCACCTCTGGAAGGTTCCTGGGGCATTACACAGACCAAATGGCAATCTTTTGTATGCAAATGTTCCATATGGACATGTGAATGTAGTTTTTTCTTGATCTGCTGGATGGATGGGAATCTGAAGAAATCCAGAGTATCCATCAAGGTAACAATAGAATTCTTGCCCTGCTAACCTCTCCAACATCTGGTCCATAAATGGCAAAGGGAAGTGATCCTTCATAGTTGCCTTGTTCAATTTCCTGAAATCATTGACCATTCTCCATCCAGTAACAGGTCTTGTGGTCATCAATTTTCCTTCTTCATTTTCAACCACTGTATAGCCTCCTTTCTTGGGCACTATGTGGATAGGACTTACCCACTCGCTGTCAGAGATGGGGTAGATCATGCCTGCTTGTAGGAGTTTCAGAACTTCCTTTTTTACTACTTCTTGCAGGGCAGGGTTAATCTCCTTTGGCCTTCTCTGGATGGGGTGCTATCCTCTTCAAGATATATCCTATGAGAGCAGACCTTCTCATCGATTCCCTTGATGTCATCAATGGAATATCCAATGACATTCTTGTATAGTCTGAGAACTGACAATAGGCTGTGCTCCTGTTCATCATCGAGTGCAGAGCTGATTATCACAGGGTGAATTTTTTCTTCCTCTAGAAACAGATACTTCAGGTGAGCAGGAAACTCCTTCAACTCAACAATAGATTTATGAGACGGCTGGCGAGGTTCTCTCCAAGGTTCTGCTTCTTCGAGATTTCCCTCGCGAGGCATTTCTCCTCGCGAGGCTTCAAGAGGCTCTCGCGAGGCATTTGGCAGGTCCTCGCGAAGCATTTCTCTTGAGGCATTCTCTGCACTTCCAGAATTTTCATTGCAAAGAGTGATTCCAAACAACTCTTGAAGATTAGGACTATCAGCTGTCACAAAGACTTGCACTTCAGGCTCTTGGGGTTGCATTTGCTGCTGAGATTCCATTACACTCTTGTCGACGACATCCATGGCATGGCATTGTTCAAGTATATTTGGCAGGTGGGAGGCATGCTTCATGTTAAACTCTGCTTGTTCAGAACCAAATTGCAACTTCAGGGTTCCACCTTTCACATCAATTATGGCTCCAGCTGTGGCTAAGAAAGGTCTGCCAAGAATCATTGACTCTGAGTTGTCTTCCATTTCCAACACAACAAAATCCACTGGGTAAGCAAAATTTCCAACTTGGACTGGCACATCTTCAAGAATTCCAGTTGGTTTTCTCAGTGTTCTGTCAGCAAGCTGCAGTGTCATAGAGGTGGGCTTCGGCAAGCCTAGCTGCAGCATCTGACTGGTAGCTTGGGGTAACACACTGACTGAGGAACCTAAATCACAGAGAGCTGTGAAGGTTCTTTTTCCAACCACACAGGGGATACTGAAACTCCCTGGGCCTCCTAACTTCTTGGGCAAGTTGTTTTGGATAGCTGCACTGCATTCTTCTGTCAAAGCAACTATCTCAGGATCTTCTATACTTCTTTTCTTGGTTATCAGGTCCTTGAAGAATTTGGCATACAGAGGGATGTGCAACACTGCATCAAGGATGGGGATTGTTATTTGTTCATTGTCTCTAGGAACTTGGCATACTGCTTTTCTTCCTTAGTTTTTTCCAATCTTGAAGGGAATGGGATCTTCTGAACTAAAGGCTTCTCAACCCTTGGTACTGCAGCTGGTTCTACTGGTATTACAGGCTCTTGAGGAGGATCCCTCGAGAGGCTTTCCTCTCGAGGCATTTCTTCCTCGCGAGGCAAATTTTCCTCGCGAGGCATTTTTTCCTCGCGAGGCCTCCTTGGTGGGGCTACATAGGTGACAGTTGGAGGTGTCTTCAGAATGGGTTCAGTGTTGAATCCACTTCTAGTGGTGACAGCCTCTACTGCTTCAGTAGTGGTAATTGCACCACATTGCTTAGGGTTCTTCTCTACCTGAGCAGGTAATTTGTTCTCTGTCTGATTTCCCTGGGTATTGGAGATTCCAGCTGTAAGCTGCTGCATTGTATTGTAAAATAATTCAGACTGCATCTTCATTGTTTCTTGCATTCCACTGAACATTTCTTTTTGCAAACGCATCATTTCACTAATTTCAGACTGACTACTGCTTGAAGAGGCATTTTGCTGGGTTGCTTGGTGAGGATGCTGCTGTGGCTGCTGCATAGGGCCTTGAGGTCTGAAATTTTGCTGAGATGTTGAGGCATAGTTCTGTGGAGCTGCTTGAGGGTAACTTTGTGGGGCTGCATTCTTGTAGGACAGGTTTGGATGATGTCTCCATGAGGGGTTGTAGCTCTGAGAAAAGGGACCTTGATTCTGAGTGTAATTCACTTCTGCCACTTGAGATTCACTGGCACTGAAATAGGGACACTCCTGAGGCGAATGACCTTCAATTCCACAAATCTGGCAGGGTGCTGAAACTGAACTTACTGGCACAAGGGCTTTTCCATTCTTTTCCAACATAAGCTGAGATATTTGACTGGTCAGGCTATCAAGCTTTGCTTCAAGGGCTTCTGGGCTTCCATGTTGCAAAACTATGGGCTGAGGATGCTGCATTGCTCTTTCATTTTTCCAGGAGATATTGTGTGAAGCCATCCTCTCAATCAATTCAAAAGCTTCATCCAGGGTCTTGTTCATTATACCTCCTCCAGCAGCAGAATCTACAAAGGATCTGGTCTGATCTGTTAGACCCTTGTAGAATGTCTGCAGAATTAGCCACTGCTCTTGGCCATGGTTAGGACACATTCTAATAAGGCCTTGGTACCTCTGCCAGGCATCATACAAACTCTCTCCTTGGCATTGCACAAATCTGGTAATTTTGTCTCTGCAATTGACTGCTTTGGTGGGGGGAAAGTATTTCTCAAAGAAAGCTTGCACCAGATGTTCCCAAGTGTCCCTAGCATGGGTAGGCAAGGCATGGAACCACAACTTAGCACTACCTGACAAGGAAAAAGGGAATAGCTGCCTCCTAATGGCTTTAGGAGGCACACCATTGTGCTTGAGGGTGTTACAGTACTCCAAGAAATTTCTGATATGTTCATGAGGACTCTCCAAGGCAGAACCTTTGAAGGGATTGTGCTGAACCATACTGATTAGTGTTGGCTTGATCTCCCAGTTGTTTGCCTGGATGGCAGGCATTACAACATCTGTATTTGCCAACTGATCCTTGGGAATCCATAAATCTCTCAACTTTTGGTCACCCATGCTAATAACTGACTGTCTCTCCTCTGGGTCTTCTACGGAGGACACTGATGCTACTCTTCTTCTTGCAAGAAAAGTTCTTTCTGGCTTTGGATCAAATGGGGCTAAAGGTGAATCTTCAGATGTCTGCATACACGAGCTCTCCAACCTGCACGAAGGGGATCATGTTTCCAATGCACACATGCACAGACAAGAGCTTTATCAAGGGTTAGTGAACTAAATCCCCTAATAACCGTTCTAGAAGCAAGATGAAGGGTCTAAGAGTAGCAAAGCAAACAGATTTATCACGGAGGTGAACTACGAGGAAAGAAACACAACCAAGGCTACGATACTCTGAAAAGCAATCAATATTTGATCCCCGGCAACGGCGCCAGTTTTGATCGGTTGTGGTTTAGGGGGGTTTTTGTCGTTCTCTCCACAGGGATCAAAATCTTATTGGTGCTTTTCCTTTCCAGAAGCTTGGCACAACGAAAAGGTGGGTTGGTGTTTTACGGATCTAGGCTAGTTCTTACGGATCAAGCAACAGGAAATAAAAACAGTGACAGCAAAGGGGAGGCTAAGGAAGATCTCGCGGACAGCAAAGGGGAGGCTAAGGAAGAGTGGATCGTCAAACTTAACAAAAGCTCAAAACTTCAGCAAGGTGGAGGCTAAGGAAGAATCAACAAACACATAACATGAACAACAGCAAAAAGGGGGGCTAAGGAAGAGTTCACAAGCAACAAAGTCACAGCACGATTACTAAGTTCACACAAACAGAGCGATTCAGAGAGTTACAGAGAGTTTTCACCGATGGGGTTGGAGAGGATCGCATCAGTTCTTCGCGGCGGTAGCAGAGAAAGCAGAGGCGGGAGGCTAAGGAAGATACAGACGAAGTAGAAGCAAGGAAGTAGAGAGGGACAGATACGGATCAAGGGCTTCTTCTTTCCTCTCGTTCCTCGCGGATCGTCTTCACCATGCTTCTCCAAAGTTCTTCCTAGTTCTTCGGTTCTTGATCTGGGTGGAGTGGTTGGTTGGATCTTGGATCTGGTGGATGCGGTGGAGTGGTTCTCCTGATGCGGAGCTCTATTCTTCTTGGACAAGGAAGCCGCTTTATAGGCGCTGCGGAAGTGGCGAGGGCCGCGGTCGATGGCGTGGTTGGTGGCGAGGCGGGAACTTCCGCCGTCGCTTTTCAGCTTTTTGCCCGGACGCACATGGTCTGACTTTATCACCTTTTTGACTCTTCTGGTTTCTTCTCCTCCAAGTTGATCGATTCCCTCCTTGCTGATTCAAACGCATGCGCAGCGCAAGGGAGATACACTCGCATACTTCTCTTCTGGCTTCGAGAGGTCCTGGCTTCGAGAGGTGGCACCCTCACGAGGCATTCATCCTCGCCAAGCGAAACCCTCGCGAAGCACATCTCGCGAGGCGTCCGTTGTCTTTTGGCGCGAAGTATCTGCCCTCTTGAAGTAGCGTCAGGAACATGCCTCGAGAGGCGAATTGCCTCGAGAGGGATCCTCCTGAAGCTTTTCTCTCTACAAGCATTGGAGATGAAGACGTATGTGCCTTGGCGCACTGATCTGCAAAAAGTGGATAACTGATGTAAAAAGCATTTAAAATCTTGACTGAACTTCCCAAATATGAGCAAGATTTGGGGTTTTGGACGTCGAAAAGATGTGCATAATTCAGAGTGATCAGCCACCACATGGTGTGCCGCACCACCCATTGGCCCACATGGGCAATGCGGCTAGGAAAGGGGGGGGGGAACCCACTCCTAGTTGGACTAGGAGTTGGGCCTCCACCCCTTTAGGAAAGGGGCACAAGGAGGAGTCCTAGATGGACTCCAACTTGGGGGGCAAGCAAGGGGGCCGGCCGGCCCCTGCCCTAACCCTAGCCCGGCCACCTATAAAAGGGGGGGAGGGGAGGGGTGCGGCACACCAAGGAGCCCCCCAAGCTAGCCGCACCCCCTCCACCCAAAACCCTAGCCGCGCCACCCCTTACCCGAAGGGCTGCCACCGCCTCTCCTCCACACCCTAGCCGCACCCCTCTCTCCAAGAGGGCTGCGCCATCTCCTCCTCTCCCTCTCCTCTTGCTTGGCTTGGCGAAGCCCTGCTCGTGGAGATCGTCATCATCACCGGCACTACCGTCATGCTGCTGAGATCATCAAGGCCACGTCCTCTCGCTTGCGGGATCAAGGAGTTGACGTCTTCATCGAGCCGTACGTGTGTACGCCGCGGAGGTGCTGCCCGTTGCTGCACTTCACCGGATTGGATCTCGAGGATAATACATCTCCTCGCGACTAGACGAGTCTAGTTGCGGGGATCGACTAGCCAACCCCTGCACCGACAAGACGCGTTTGTTGATCTTCAAGGGTAAGAGATTGGATCTCACCTTCGCTATCTTCATCTAGTAGATCTAGATCCTTGGGGTTTATTCCGCTTGCCGCGTAGGATTTTTTTTTGTTTTCCATGCTGCGACCCCATCAGGAAGGTGGTGCGTCTTGAGGAGATGAAGATCGTCTTAATCGACCTCAAGTGGATTTATGCACAAGGCAAAGATATGATCTTGATAGGGTTTCTATTTTACCGGTCTCATATTGTTTAGTGAGAGACCGGATTATAGGATAGATAATTGTACTATCAAGAGGGGCTCTCGACCGAATATCGTGATCTTATCGCCGTAGAGAGCAAAAACCTTTGCATCCATGCAATCATCTTTATTGGTTCTTATTTGTCTCTTATCGTGGTGTGGTCTTGGTGCTTGTCGTGCTTGTCATGACAAAGCAAAGTTCACCGAAAACGGTTTTCATATGCTTCTTCTTTTGCGGTTTCGGTATTGGAGATTTTGCCGGTTCATCCGTGCGGGAGATTTATCTCTTCCATTTCTTTGCAAAATCTCCATTGCTTGTTTGCCATTTTCAAAGGTAGCATTTGTCGTCCTATTTCCAACAAAACTGGTTTTATTTCATTCGGACTTCAATTGCAAAAGTTATCGCATTTCTGGTTTGCGAAAAAGAGTTTTTAACTCTCCCCATTTGGTTTTATGATATTTTCTTGGACTATGATGTTTCTCTGCATAATCTTGTTGTGCTCGTTGTGACGATTCCAACGAGTCCAAGATTATCGAAAACGGAGTTCGTGGGTGAAAGTTATTGCATTTCCGATTTGCAAATGGGAGCTTTTACCTTTCCCCAATTATTTTTATAACATATTCCTCAACTATGATGTTTCTCTGCATATTCTTGTAGTGCTTGTTGTGACGATTCCAACGAGTCCAAGAATACCGAAAACGGAGTTCGTATACGAAAGTTATTGCGTTTTCGGTTCGGTCGAATTTTCAAAACAGTTATTTAAAAAGAAAAAGAAAAAAAAAATAGTCCGGCCGGCCTGGCCGGGCCTAAGGCCGGCCTCAGGTCGGGTGCTTCGGGTGGTCTGCCGGCCTCACCCGCGCGCCAGGCTGGGCCGCGGCCGGCTCCAGGCCGGGAGCCTCGGGTGGCCAGCCGGCCCACCTGCATGCCCCGGCCGGCCCAAGGCCGGGTGCAGGCCGGGCTGCTTGTCCGTTTTTTTTCCTTTGCTGCTGCTGGGCTGTTCTCTGCCGGCCAGGCCGGGTGCAGGCTGGCTCTAGGCCGGGCTGCCTGCAGCCATTTTTTTCCTTTTTTTCCCTCCAACGGCTCCTTTTTGGAGCCACCTATAAAAGGGGCTTCTTCCCCATTTTTCCTGTAGATCTCATCCCTTGCTCTCTCTCCTCCATTGCCAACATTTTGAGAGCTTGATTCCCTCTAATCCCTCCGATGATTCTTGCCCAAATTTAGGAAAACAAGAGAGGAGATCTAGATCCATCTTTCTACCAAACAAAATCTCCTCTAAGTGAGGGGAACTCGTGGGATCTAGATTTTGTAGTTCTTGGTGTTTCTCCTCCGTTCTTCCTCCTAAATCCCTCCATAGCATTAGTTGCTTTGGTTGGATTTTGGGGAGAAGAATTTGACCACTTGGTGTGATCTTCCCCTTTTGCATTTGTTGCATCGGGTTGTGCTCCCCACGGTGATTCGTGGGATTGATGGTTGGGAGCTTGTTACTCTTGGGTCATTGGACCCTAGACGGTGGTGCCGTGAAGACTTCGGCTTGTGAAGCTTCGGCACGCTTTGGGAGCCCCCAATTGAGTTGTGGGTGTGTGCCCCAAAAGTTGTAAGGGCTCCGGAATCCGCCCCGAAGGATTCCGATAGTGGAAGGTGAACCAAACCTTTGGGTGCGGTTCATCGGAGAATAGGGTGAGGCCTTTGTGGCATCTTGAGTAGGCCTTTTGTGGTGAGCTCACACCCCTCCAACGAGACGTACTCCCTTAACAAGGAGGAACTCGGGAATACATCCTCGTCTCCGCGTGCCTCGGTTATCTCTATACCCGAGATTTTACTTATGCAAATTTACATTGTGATAGCCATCGTGCTTGAAGTCTATATCTAGCTATCACCTTGTTGCTTGCCTTGTTTAGCATAAGTTGGTGGTGCACTTTAGGTAAACCTAGATTTTTAGGTTGTTGGCTTGTTAATTTAAACACCTAGTTTTATTCCGCAATTATCCCCCCTCTAGGCGACATCCGGGCATAGCTTGTTCTTTCACCCCCTAAATAGAAAAAGTTTTAATCGCCTATTCACCCCCCCTCTAGGCGACATCCGGGCATAGCTTGTTCTTTCAGTTGGTATCAGAGCTTCGTCTCTCTTGTTTGGCTTTACCGCCTAGAGAGTAAAGATGTCGTCTAGGGATTTAGTGCACAATTCCTTGTTTAGATTTGATGGCACAAATTTTAATGTTTGAAAAACTCATATGCTTAGTCACTTACGGGTCTTGGACCCCAATATTGAGCGTATCTTAGATATAGGTTTTTCTCCTCCAAAGGATTACGAAATTACGACTTTAGAGGATGAGAAAAACTTATATCTAGATGCTCTAGCCTCTAATGAGTTTTGCAAATTTGTGAGTGTTGTAGTTTTCGAGTCAATCATGCCTCTCCGGGATACTCATGAATTATGGACCAAGCTTCAAGAAAAATATGGAGTGTCCAACTCTATTGAGGATGATTGTTCTCCCTCCACCTCCGGCCGTGATGAGCTCTCGTCTTCATCTACTTCACCAAAATGTGGTAAGCCACAAACTAATGTGATGGTGAGTAGTGATAGGCTTTGCATTATTGATAGTGAGCTCTTTTATGATGATCTTTTATCGCTATCTTGTTGTACTGCCTCATCTTTGGACTTAAACTCTTCTAGCACTATAAATGTCATACATGCTAGTGTTGATAGTCCTCACATACCATCCAAAAATTGCTTAGACAAATCTAATGATGATATGCTTGCTTTATCTTGTTCCAATGATAAAAATGCTTGTGTTCCCTCTAACTCTTGCATGAATATTAATGTAGAGGAAACCCAATTAATTGTGGAACAAGATTTGAACTTGAGTAGTTCAAAAATTAATTATTCTTCTTCATCCACCTCTCATTGTCTTATGGCTAAATCTTCTTCTAGTAATGACAATGATGATAATAATGATAACGATAATAATGATGAAGAAGATGATATGGAAAAAGTTAATGCCCTTCTTTAAAATAAAGGTCTCATGATTCTTAAAGTCCTCCCTAAAAATAAAAATGCTCAAGCTATCCTCTTTGAAATTATGGAAAAGCTAATTGAGCGCGGGGAGACTATTGAGGCCTTGGAAGAAGCCTTGACGAAAAGGGTAAGATCGAAAGAGATGATGCTATGGAGAAGGCATCGTTAGAAGATGCTCTTGAGGAAGAGTGAGAGACTCGGGCTTCTCTAGAGGAGAAACTAGAATCTATCGAGGAGTCTCATAATGATATAATTGATAAAATCATTAAAGAACGTGACCATGCTCATGCTAAATATAAAGTCACGAAAAATGAAAATGCTAGATTAAACGATGAGCTTGCCAAGTTGTCTTCTTCTATTCCTAAGGTCAATGATGCTTGTGCTACTAACTCTATCTCTTGTGAAGCATCCACTTTGAAGGAGAATGTTGAGCTAAGGGCTCAACTTGAGTTGCTAACTAGCAAGTATAGGGAGTTGGAAGAAAATCATAAAAATCTATCTAGCTCCAATGATGATCTTCTAGCATCCTATGCTAGTCTAAAGTTAGCTCATGAGGCCATCACTACGAAGGTAACATCTATTGAGCCTCATGTGGATAATAGCACAACCTTAACTAAAAATGCCATATTGCCATGTGCTAGTCCTAGTAGTTCATCCACTCGTAATATTGGCACATCTTGTGATGAATTACTTGCTTTTCCTTGTTGCTCTAACAATGATGCATCTACCTCCTCTAGTACTTGTGTTGTCACTAACCATGTAGAGAAAAGAGGAGAGCTCAAGGCCCAAGCCACTTCCTTGAAGAATGACTTGGAAAAGCGTCATGAAGGGAAGCGTGCACTTGACAACATGTTGAGTGTGCAACAATCCCCTAATGACAAGAGTGGACTTGGATTCAACTCCAACAACAAGAACAAGTCCAAGGTTGAGAAGAAGAATAAGGGCCAAGTTCAAATGAAGAATCCGGTCAAGATCATTTTCTTCAAGTGCAAGGTTGAAGGGCACCACGTTCGGGATTGCCCAATGAAGAAGAAGCCTCTTAGTGAGAAGCAACTAGGGAAGCGGCCCCTTGCTCAATCTCATGGTGCACCATGTGTTGAACAAAGACCACCTCCTAAGAAGACTCAAGCCAATGCTCCTCAAGTTGAGGGGTCTACTAAGAAGAAGAAGAAGAAGAGTCAGTGTTGCTACCTTTGCCGTGGCAACGGTCATTTTGCTTCTTCATGCACTAACGGTACCTCATCCAACCCTATCATAATTGATGATGTTTATTCTCTTGGGAAGGATAGAGTTGGCAATGTGTTTGCCAAGTATGTGGGAGCTCAAAGTGGTGTCAAGAAAAGCACCATTTGGGTTCCCAAGCCTATTGTGACTAACCTCTTAGGACCCAACTTGGTTGGGGACCAACAAGCTCAAACTTGATCAATAGGTGTTTGTGGAGGACATTGGTGACTTGGCTTTCATTTGAAGAATTAAGGGATCTTCATGGTTATCTTTTCATCTAGCCAAGTCAATTGGATTATCACATATCTATCTCTTATCCAATGCTCCTCTTGCGGTAACTTGTATTTAATTCATATATACATTGAAAGTTGCTTGCTCCCTTGCATGTGTTAGTTTTGTTCCTAGCATGTGCTTGTATATGATATGCCTCTTTCCTACTTGTCTTGTTATTCAAGGTTGTGTATGATAGTTGTATATCATGTATGTGTAATTTGTGTGTTGAGCTTTATTGAATCTTGTGTGGATTTTATTTGGCTCTTTGAGTTATTAATGGACTATCCCATTTTGGGGGAGTGATGTTCTTTGTGCACCTCACAAACCTAAAAATGTGTGTACATGAAGCACACCACCTAGTATTGATATTTCAATATTATCTTTACTATGTGGTATGTCATATTCATGAGAAATTCAATTTCTACAATGTCTATTAATTTCTCTAGTTGGTTGTATTTGCCTCTTGTTTAAAAATAAAATGAATTATCACATTATGGGGGAGTAATAAGCTATGTGCATATTACAATCCCATAAAAATGTGAACATTTGAGGTTTGCCACTTAGATTTGATATCGTAAATTATCTTATTCCTACGTGGCATGTTTGCTCAAACAAGTTCCAATTTTCGTTTTGGTTATTATTTGGTTCTTGTTTGTGTGAGTTTGCTTGGTGTGGTTTTTCTCTAATATCCATTTCCATATATTATGTGAGAAACCATTTGTTTCATTTTATTTTAACCATGGCGTTGCCGGTTGGTTCGAATAATTGAAACTACCAACAAACATTTGTCAAAATATGGTTTTTTTTAATTCTTATCTTTTGCCATATGCTTATTTGTTGTGAAGTTGGTCTTGAACATCATTCCTATATACCACCGAGAAATGTCTCCATATACTCCTTGTCCATGACAAGTGATTCTAGTAATTGTGGTGTATTTTATAAACCATCTTCACTTTGGCTCTTGCGTTGATTTGACTTATTTATTGCCTTCCTTGCCTTTTGAATGGATCCTATTTTTCAATCGGTAGTGTTTAGTGTTATAGATAAAAATTGGAGAGTAATGATCCCGTGTGTGTGCAATTTGTATTCAAATGCAAATATCTAAGATAATGCATTAATCTTGGGGGAGCATTCCTTTATTTAGTACACTATTCTATCTATCAATACTTGATACGTTTAATTGGCATTTGATTCTTTATCGTATGTTTTGGTACCTTCAATTGGTATTAATTGGAATTCAATATCTCCTCCATAGATATTTGTTCCAATTGATATTTTTTTGTGGGAGTCTTGATACCTTTTTGCTTTATTTACTTTACTTGGCTCCGGTCAAGTATTATCCTCTTCTTGGTATCTTTTCTCCTAGTTGGTATTTTTGTTTTTAATTGGTATCTTATTTTCAATTGGTGTCTTATCGATCATTTGTTGTGTTGATTTGATTCCTTTTGATATCACACTTCATGTGTTGATGTGTTTTGGAATCAATCATATGTTGGTTTGATTTTTCCTCAACCATGTGTTGGTTTGGATTTTGATATAATTTGGACAACCTTTTGTGTCACACTTTGGTGTGCTCTCTTCTTGGTTTACTTGGTGTTTTGTCCAAATTGTATCTTGTTTGGTTCTTGTAAGTCTATGTATGCATATTTACTAATACATATTTTATATGGCATGCTAGCCTTTCTTGATCCAATATATAGGGGATACTCCACCGAATCCTAAATCGGCTAAGATGTGCATGAAATTCAAGTTCATATCTATATCACTACTAGGGAAAAGCTTACTCGTGGCGCACCAAAAAAGCTTACCCGTGGCGCAGGGGGCTGCGCCACGGATTGCCACGCCACGGGTAACACAATAGCCGTGGCGCAGGGGTCCTGGTGCGCCACGGGTATGTGCACATAGCCGTGGCGCACCAAAACTAGGTGCGCCACGGGTATGTAAACATATCCGTGGCGCACCTTGTTTTAGTGCGCCACGGCTATATGCACATACCCGTGGCGCACCTAGTTTTGGTGCGCCACGGCTATGAATTTCTGAATTAAAAAAAAGAGCCACCGGCCACCCACGTCGGCGTGTCCGGCAGCTCCCGTCCTGCGCCGCGACATGGAGGTCGTCGTGGAGGTGCTCATCACGTTGTGGAGGTGCTCGCCGGCGTGGAGGTGCTCGTCGGCCGTCGCTCCTCGTCGTCGTGGAGGTGCTCGCCGGCCGCCGGTCCTCGTCGGCATGGAGGTGCTCGCCGGCCGTCGCTCCTCGTCGGCGTGGAGGTGCTCGCCGGCCGTCGGTCCTCGTCGGCATGGAGGTGCTCGCCGGCCGCCGGTCCTCGTCGGCGTGGAGGTGCTCGCCGGCCGCCGGTCCTCGTTGGCGTGGAGGTGCTCGTCGGCCGCCGGTCCTCGTCGGCGTGGAGGTGCTCGCCGGCCGCCGGTCCTTGTTGGCGTGGAGGTGGAGGTGCTCACCGGCCGTCGTGGAGAAGGCCAGCAGTATGGTGCCATGGTGGAGGTGCTCACCGGTCGGCGGTGGAGAGAGGAGGATGGAGGAGAAGGGAGAGAGGAGAAGGGAGAGGAAGATGAGATAGAGAGGAGGAGGAGGAGTAAGAGAGGAGGAGGAGGAGGAGTATAGGAGGAAGAGAGGAGGAGTTGTGCCAATCCAGTCCTCTATCCTCTCGACCAATCAGAAATAAGAATAAAGGAGCACACGGATTGTGTGCTAGTTTAAGTCGCAGTGAACCGTCGGATCGCTGGGAGCCGTCGGATCGTGGTGTTGCCCCCCCATGTTACTCGTGGCGCATCTCATAGTGGTGCGCCACGAGTATTACAACTACCCGTGGCGCACCATCTCGTCCATGCGCCACGGGTAAGTTTTATTTATTTTTCCTGCCAGAAAACTTAAACTTCAAAAAAATAGATCTTCCCTTTCGAATTTGGGGATTCTGTAGGCAAAAAACGGCTCAAAAGGCCGTAGGCGATTTGGATTGGATGTGTTTTTTCTCTAGTTTTTTTAAGGTATTACACGTCGAAATCCGAGTTCGTATGCAAAAGTTATCGCCGTTTTACTCTTCCATAATGATTTTTTGCAAAATACATCAAAATTCATGTTTCAAATTTTTCCTAACACCTAGTTTACGTAATATAACCACATCTCAAAGGATTTTATTTTTTGAATTTTTTAACATTTTCTTTTAGCTTCTCCAAAACTGAAAAGGCGATCACGGGGGGGGGGGGGGGGGGGGTCATGGGAGCACAAAACAGGATAGTGCGCCACGGGTAAGAGGTTACCAATGGCGCACCACTATTTTGGTGCGCCTCGGCTATGTGGGGTCAAAATTTGGCCCCGAGACCATTATTTTGGTGGCGCATTGGAGTAAGGTGCGCCACGGCTATACTCTTACCCGTGGCGCACCGAAATAGTGGTGCGCCACGGCTAAGGAGGGTGCCTCTCCGTCAGCCCAGCCTGCACTTAGCCGTGGCGTACCACTATTTTGGTGCGCCACGGGTAATGTCCTACGCGTGGCACATCTCTTTCTGGTGCGCCACGGCTATATACTCGTGGCACACCAAAATAGTGGTGCGCCACGGCTAAGTAATCCACCTATAAGCCTTTTCCTAGTAGTGTATGCACATATTTATGTGGAGTGTTTCCTATATATTGTAGTTTATCTAACTACTATGGGACCCAATGAGTTTGGGAACCATTTTGTACTCTAATTTTGTTTTAGGTACAATGGAGATGCATTGGATGCTTGCCTCATTCATAAGGAAGGTGTTCTCACCGTGTGATTGTCGGAGTCAAGTTTTTATGACAAACCAACTCTCATCATCTTCATCGTCAATGCATCTCGGTAACAAGTATCTATCCCATGCATACCTTTTTAGTATCCAACCTTGTGTAGGTTGCCTCTTGGCATGAAAGTTTTTATATGCAATTGTTGTGGTTTTGGTCTATTTCCTTCACTTCATATATCTTTGTGATATGTGTGTTGAATTTGCAAAAACCTTTTCTTCAATTGATATTATTTCCTTGTGATACTTGTTGCCAATCTCAAGGCATCTTCACTATCTCTTGTTCCCTTAATGATATGTGTGATGCATTTGATATCTTTGAAGTTCATTTATATACAATGACATAAATTTGAGCTATGTGCTATGCTTTTAAGCAACAATCTCGTTTGTATAGTTATGACTTCCTTTTGGATACCTTGTTCTCTTTTTCCCGAACCATCTCATATGTGCAAGTTGCTTTGTGGATGTATATCATCTTTGGTTTGTCTACTTAGAAACCTATACATATGAGAGAGGTCACCTTTTAGTTGGTATCCTAATTCTTTTGAGCTACCGTGTTTTCTTCTATAATTCTTTGGTGGCTCCAAATTTGTCTCATGAGTGCTTGTCTTATTGTTTATTGGTATCTTTACACACTCATGTTTTTCTTGAAGATCTTTGACCTCATGCCTACCATGGTGAGCATGTTGAATTTATTTGACTAAATGCTCTCACTAGCTTTTGGCATTTTCAATTGGTTTTAGTTTCCAATTGGTATCCCTAAGCTTGTGAACATACCGTTACGATCTTCCTTTTGTCTTGGTTGGGCCTATCTTATGTTGAATTTTTGAAAATTGGTATCTCCTTGTGGCTCAACCATATCTTTGGTGCAAGTGCTATGATTTGCTTTTGCATTATGCACTCTTGCACTTGTTGTGGGTTCTAGATGATTTTGGGGGAGCGAGGATGCCATTTTTGTGCACTTCTCCATTGTGCATGAACATTGAGGAGCTTCTCCGTTTTTATTTAGAACTCTCGCTTTGGATCGTTTTGATTGCCTATCTCCTTTGTGGAGATTTTTAAAAATGATTTCATCTTTTTGCAATCTTTGGATCCTCAATATAGTTTGATTTCCTCTAAGTGTTCGTTAAAAGGGATTGTCATCACCTTTTTAGAGGAACTCATATTATATTGGATCTCTAAATTTTTCTTCCCATTTCGGCAATCGATGCCAATGGGGGAGAAGTTTCGAGGGTTTAAGGGAATTTGGGTTTTATGCTTTTGTTGCATTTGCCTTTAATGCACTTGCATCCTTGCTTGTTTGTCTTGCAAGGTTGCTTTATTCATTATATAAACCCTCTTAATATGGGATTGTCATCAATTACCAAAATGGGGGAGATTGAAAGTGCATGGTCGCCCCCGTGCATGGTTTTGGTAATTAATGACAATCTCTATGGACTAATATTTGTATTGAGCTATATTTGTAGGATGTCCATTAGCTTGCTTGTTCTCCATTTGTTGGAGTCAAGGTTAAGGGAAGAAGAAAAGTTTGTGTTGATCAAGGCTTTGTGCGGGTTGATCATCACTCAAGGCCAAGTGAAGATATGCCGAAGAGAGCGTCTCCCATCTTGGTGTATGGGGGAGCATCAAGTGAATCTTCACCGAAGCGCAATCGAGGAAGGTGGTGCGTCTTGAGGAGATGAAGATCGTCTTAATCGACCTCAAGTGGATTTATGCGCAAGGCAAAGATATGATCTTGATAGGGTTTCTATTTTACCGGTCTCATATTATTTAGTGAGAGACCGGATTATAGGATAGATAATTGTACTATCAAGAGGGGCTCTCGACCGAATATCGTGATCTTATCGCCGTAGAGAGCAAAAACCTTTGCATCCATGCAATCATCTTTATTGGTTCTTATTTGTCTCTTATCGTGGTGTGGTCTTGGTGCTTGTCGTGCTTGTCATGACAAAGCAAAGTTCACCGAAAACGGTTTTCATATGCTTCTTCTTTTGCGGTTTCGGTATTGGAGATTTTGCCGGTTCATCCGTGCGGGAGATTTATCTCTTCCATTTCTTTGCAAAATCTCCATTGCTTGTTTGCCATTTTCAAAGGTAGCATTTGTCGTCCTATTTCCAACAAAACTGGTTTTATTTCATTCGGACTTCAATTGCAAAAGTTATCGCATTTCTGGTTTGCGAAAAAGAGTTTTTAACTCTCCCCATTTGGTTTTATGATATTTTCTTGGACTATGATGTTTCTCTGCATAATCTTGTTGTGCTCGTTGTGACGATTCCAACGAGTCCAAGATTATCGAAAACGGAGTTCGTGGGTGAAAGTTATTGCATTTCCGATTTGCAAATGGGAGCTTTTACCTTTCCCCATTTATTTTTATAATATATTCTTGGACTATGATGTTTCTCTCCATATTCTTGTAGTGCTTGTTGTGATGATTCCAACGAGTCCAAGAATACCGAAAACGGAGTTCGTATGCGAAAGTTATTGTGTTTCCGGTTCGGTCGAATTTTCAAAACAGTTATTTAAAAAGAAAAAAAAAACAGTCCGGCCGGCCTGGCCGGGCCCGAGGCCGTCCTCAGGCCGGGTGCTTCGGGTGGGCTGCCGGCCTCACCCGCGCGCCAGGCTGGGCCGCGGCCGGCTCCAGGCCGGGAGCCTCGGGTGGCCAGCCGGCCCACCTGCATGCCCCGGCCGCCCCAAGGCCGGGTGCAGGCCGGGCTGCCTGTTCGTTTTTTTTCCTTTGATGCTGCTGGGCTGTTCTCTGCCGGCCAGGCCGGGTGCAGGCTGGCTCTAGGCCGGGCTGCCTGCAGCCATTTGTTTTCCTTTTTTCCCCTCCAACGGCTCCTTTTTGGAGCCACCTATAAAAGGGGATTCTTCCCCATTTTTCCTGTAGATCTCATCCCTTGCTCTCTCTCCTCCATTGCCAACATTTTGAGAGCTCGATTCCCTCTAATCCCTCCGATGATTCTTGCCCAAATTTAGGGAAGCAAGAGAGGAGATCTAGATCCATCTTTCCACCAAACAAAATCTCCTCTAAGTGAGGGGAACTCGTGGGATCTAGATTTTGGAGTTCTTGGTGTTTCTCCTCCGTTCTTCCTCCTAAATCTCTCCATAGCATTAGTTGCTTTGGTTGGATTTTGGGGAGAAGAATTTGACCACTTGGTGTGATCTTCCCCTTTTGCATTTGTTGCATCGGGTTGTGCTCCCCACGGTGATTCGTGGGATTGACGGTTGGGAGCTTGTTACTCTTGGGTCATTGGACCCTAGACGGTGGTGCCGTGAAGACTTCGGCTTGTGAAGCTTCGGCAGGCTTTGGGAGCCCCCAATTGAGTTGTGGGTGTGTGCCCCAAAAGTTGTAAGGGCTCCGGAATCCGCCCCGAAGGATTCCGATAGTGGAAGGTGAACCAAACCTTTGGGTGCGGTTCATCGGAGAATAGGGTGAGGCCTTTGTGGCATCTTGAGTAGGCCTTTTGTGGCGAGCTCACACCCCTCCAACAAAACGTACTCTCTTAACAAGGAGGAACTCGGGAATACATCCTCGTCTCCGCGTGCCTCGGTTATCTCTATACCCGAGCTTTTACTTATGCAAATTTACATTGTGATAGCCATCGTGCTTAAAGTCTATATCTAGCTATCACCTTGTTGCTTGCCTTGTTTAGCATAAGTTGTTGGTGCACTTTAGGTAAACCTAGATTTTTAGGTTGTTGGCTTGTTAATTTAAACACCTAGTTTTATTTCGCAATTATCAAGACCCTAAATAGAAAAAGTTTTAATCGCCTATTCAACCCCCCTCTAGGCGACATCCGGGCATAGCTTGTTCTTTCAGTTTCCCGCTAATTAATCGGCCAACTCGCTTTTTCTTAATTAATTAAAATGGTATCGTTTAAAAAATTAATTTCGAACAGAATATTCAGTATGCAAGTAAACAAACTACTGAAAAAAATGTTTTGAAATCAAAAATATTTTTTGGGAATTTTTTGCGGAGGCGGCGGATCCAAAGCCTTCTCCTTTTTCGGGTGGTGGCACATCCTGCCGTCCTGCTACCACCGCCAAG
This sequence comes from Puccinellia tenuiflora, assembly GCA_012064385.1. Lineage (NCBI taxonomy): Eukaryota > Viridiplantae > Streptophyta > Magnoliopsida > Poales > Poaceae > Puccinellia > Puccinellia tenuiflora. The sequence goes on from QRDG01000719.1 coordinate 166,224, forward strand.
AGGAAATCGTCATCGTCGACGACACCAACACTTCCTTGGAGTGCGGATGATCGTCTTCCTCACCATTAGCACCATCTCGATCTACAACACTGCCGCCATCTCCATGATCGAGGTCATACCACTCAGGATTTGTGCAGACCGGAATACTGATTAGTTGTCTAGTGTTGTTTTTATGACGGTATTCGACTTTGTGCTATCATTTGTTGGTGAAGTTCTACTTTCAGATTGTTTTGTCTTTCTTATGCCGCTGGTCATGATCATAATTCATCATTGTGAGTATTTCCCCATATTTCTGAGACATAAGATAAATTAGTCATGATTTTCATATAGCATTCTATGAATCTTTGGTCAAGTTCTATATTGGATTCGTGATTCTATGATAGTAATCGACTGAATGTTTACTTTACCTATATAGACCAATAGGATTGCACCCTAGATCATGGAAGGAAGATGGATGAATGGACGGAGATGACAGAAACCGTGTCCCAAACCCGAACTTACAATCGGGCGTTCTTAATCGAAAACTCTATAACTTAAAGCTATGGATGAACATTTACCTTTCTTGCTAGACTAATATTATCACGTATATTAACTCACATTGTTTTATTATAAGCAAGGGAAGTGAAATTTATAAAATTCGAAATAAATATTTACGAGTTTCAAAACAAATTAAGAAAAATTTCGGATGTAGTCAATAATGTATTCCACAAGCATGAGAACTATCAGGTCCATGGATTTTGTATTATGATCTACACAAAAATAACAAAATCTGATAAAAATTGATGATTTGAAAATATACATATTCGAACACACACTTTGTCCTTTCTTTTGTAGCTTGGAATATAAGGAATTTAAAGTTAGTTTTTGAATGTTTGTGGGATACACCGTCTGCTACATCCGGAATTTTTCTCAATTTTTTCAGAAACTCGTAAATCTTTTTTCGAATTTCTAAAATTACCGGGATCACTCGAGCTCAAGAGCACGATCTTTTGATCCTTAAAGAGGGCAGCGGAAAAATGACGCAAGCACTGACAACAGGTGATGCCAAAGCTGTACGATGGACGGTAACGACGATGTCACGCAGGGTCACTCTCACAAGCGTCACAACCTCAAGGAAACAGATCAGAACCAATAACAAAGAATTTATGGGAATCTCTTTCGTGCTGAATCTTTCAAAGAGACGTGAACGGGGCAGCAATACTAATATTTCGAGACGTGATTGGTACTTGTATCAACATCAATAGTTCATAGCCCACCCCGGTTCACCTGTGAGCCTGTAATTTACGAAGAATATGCAGTCTCTACTCTACATCGATCGTGCGCACTCCCTGTCATGAATAAGTACGGCAGCGCAAGGTCCTGCACACGCATTGACATTACAGCCAGGACGATCACTATCTGAAGCTGAGCTCCCGTCAAAAAATAAATAAAAAATTGAAGCAGGGCCATAGGCACGCCTTAATTAGAGAGCAGAAATTGATGCAGTTTGACAACACCATCTGATGAAAGCCTTCTCCATAGATTTTTCTCTACTGATCATGAGATTCAACATTGATGATTTTCGTCCTTTTTTTTCCCTTTGTCTAATGTGGCACAAATTCGAATCCTCCAGCAATCCTTTTCTTAACCATAACATTGCAAATTGCTGCTGACTCAGTATGGTGTCTAGGTTAGACAGCAGAATCTTTACCATGTCAGCTCACGCGCATGTTTAGCCGGACGGCAGCTTAGTAGAATCGATCATGTTTAATTAGGCGAATGGAAATAAAAGTCCATTTCCTCTGTCTAATCCCTACAGAACTCCCACAGCTAAACTCCTATATTTTCCCATCTCCCAGCTAGCCAAACACGTTACCGTCACTATCTGAAGCAGAGCTTCCGTCAAAACAATCTGAAAAGCTGGACCACGCGCACGCCTTAAACCAAGCACAGCCCGTCCAGGATCCACTGGCAGACGATGGAGCCTGCGTGCCGAACGCCTGGGGTCGTCCTCCTCTATTCATCGTTGCTCCTCAACGCCCTCCTCGTCGCGCACCACTTCCTCTCAGCCTTGCCGCCGCCGTCAGGGCTGCTCGGCGGGACCGCCAACGGCGGCGGCTCGCTGACGCTGAGCTGGGCGCTGCAGGCGGCCAGGGAGGCCGAGTCCGTGGCCGCGACGGAATGCTCCGGCCACGGCCGGGTGTTCCTGGACGGCATCGTCGGCGATGACGGGCGACCCGGGTGCGAGTGCAACACCTGCTTCCAAGGGCCGGACTGCTCCGCCCGGACGCCCGACTGCACCGCCGACGCTGACAGGTGAGCGACTTCGACATATGCCTCGATCTCTCCCTCAGCTTGCCTTCAAGCTCGCTGATCAAATAATAAGTTATGATACAATCTAGATTTAGAGCATAAAATAAGATTTTTTTTCTATCTAAGTTGCTGTTGTGGGTCTTGTAATCCTTTTATTCAACGGGAACAGGCCAGTTGAATAATGCAGTTAAGATTTGAAGATCGGTGACCACGCTTGCCTCGAGGGATATATATATATATATATATAGCACATGTGAAGACTTGATCTCGTTTTGAGCCCAATTCAACCTACTCAATCTAAAACTAATCAGCACATGTTAAGACATACGGCCGTCCCATGACTTCTGCTACCGTCTCTTCTCCAGAAATATCCAGCAATTGATGAATTATTAGACGGGGCCAGGCTCCAGCTGAATTAATAAACGACAGACGTTGGGCACAGAGACTTGTCCCAGTGTTACATCGATCAAACTACAGATTCATTTTCATGGTCGTGTCGCACTCGCCTAGCCCATCATAATGTTTGCCGCATGCATCGACCTGGCCCGTACTCCATAGGCCGTACAATATACACACACCAGCGCTAGCTAATAATATCGCGGTAAAACCGTCGTTTCCCCAATGATTTGTGCAGTGGGGACCCGATGTTCCTGGAGCCGTACTGGATGCGCCACGCCGAAGCCAGCGCCGTGGTCTTCTCCGGCTGGCACCGCATGAGCTACAGAGCCACCAACGGCCTTTTCCAGTCCGTCGAGCTTGAGCGCAGCATCAAGCGGCTACACAGAGCCGTCGGCAATGCAGTCGCCGACGACAAGCACATGGTCTTCGGCACCGGGTCCGTGCAGCTCATCAGCGCGCTGGTGTACGCCCTGTCCCCGGACGGCGGCTCCGGCTCGACGGCCAGCGTCGTCGCCACGGCGCCCTACTACCCGGTACGTAGTGCTCCCGTTCACACGTTCTATGGTGTTGGTAAATCATTGCTGATGATAGGTAAAGGATCTCTTGTATTTGTTGATCCATGGATCGTGCAGGCTTACAGAACAAGCACGGTGCTGTTCGATAACCGAGAGAACCATTGGGAGGGGAACACCGCTATGTGGGGCAACGCGTCAGGGAACTCCGACATCATCGAGTTCGTGACGTCTCCCAACAACCCCGACGCCCTTCTCCGCCAGCCCGTCGTCGGCGGCTCGTCGGCGATCGTCGACCACGCCTACTTCTGGCCGCACTACACGCACATCCCTGCGCCCGCCGACGAGGACGTCATGCTCTTCACCGTCTCCAAGCTCTCGGGCCATGCCAGTAGCAGATTCGGGTACGTAGACCAACACGTTGCTTCGCTGCAGTTGCATGACCAAGCATCGATCGATCGATCTTCATTAAAATCATCGTACATGCATGCGTATGCAGATGGGCGCTGATAAGGGACGAGAAGGTGGCAAAGAAGGTTAACGATTACATAATGCAGAACACCATGGGGGCGTCCCGCGACACCCAGCTACGGATGCTCAGCATCATCAAGGTCATACTGGCCAATCTGCGGAGCAAGGAGGACATCTTCTCCTTTGGGCGCGACGTGATGGCTACCAAATGGCGAAAGCTCAACGCCGTCGTGTCGCGCTCCCGTCGGATCTCCCTGCAGAAGATCCCTCCCCAGTACTGCACCTACTTCGACAGGATCAGAGAGCCATCCCCAGGTGAACAGTCCATCTCTGCTGAAGTTAGCATTCAGATTTTCCCTTCAGATAATTGCTTCAGCTACTTGGACATTGACCTGTAATGTGATGTTTACTCTTGGTGGGCATGCAGCTTATGCTTGGGTGAAGTGCGAGAGGGAGGAAGACGGTGACTGCTACGATATGCTGCTCAAGGCCAAGATCATCACACGCTCCGGCGTCTGGAACGATGCCAGCAGCCGGTACACGAGGATAAGCCTCCTCAAGTCGCAGGACGACTTCGACTTGCTCCTGCAGAGAGTCACGGAGCTTGTCGATGCCGAAACCTACAGCGTTCCTAGTTCCAACTCCATGTGATGTCTCATGTCAATATACAGAGATGTGTCAGTGAAGAAAATGTCAGTGTACACAAGCTGTGTACAATTGGATAGGACGGGTGCCCAAAGTGCTAGAGATGGATCGGTCAGCTACAAGTTGACTGATCCCATGCAAGATGCAACTACAGGCACAGAACATTACTGGAGTGATCTCAGTTGTGTGTTGATTGTTGTCCGTGTATGTAGGTAGAAAACAAACATTTCCTTGATGTACTATGTGGAGAATTAATGATCAGCTATCCGTTGATTGAATATCATACTATCCAGCAACCAAAGCGCTTACAATTACCACACGGCTGGAGCCGTCAGAGAGCCGCTCCGAGGGCTGTCCGATGAGGATGTCCCCTTTGACAGAAAAAAAAAAAACACAACCTTCCGGCTAGGCCGAACAACAGGAAAATGCCCACCTAGCCCAACATGGACCGGATTTTGGCCTTCTCGCATCGGCTCAAAGGAAAATCATTATGTACTGTGGACCGACGCATAGCCCGATGATAGCGATACCCGCCCGCGTTCGAGCTTCCTTGCTCGTATTCGCGGTGCGTATGCATAATCACCTCACCTCTATTAAAAAACATCGCTGACGGGTATCTCCTGTTACAGCTTTATTTGAATATAAAAACATTATGTATTGTGGAACGACATATGTCATTTTTGTATTTTGTGAAGTTTAGCCGAGAATGCGGAAATTTTTGTATACGAGTACATCAGTCTTTAGCCCTAAATTAATGCACGTTTCAAGGGGATGTGTCGTGTTGGGCGGACGCAGAGTCCCTGCTGCCCGGGCACTTGCCCGAGCTTCGCTACCGATCGGCTCAGACGTGAGTGTGTTTCCAGTGTCAAACAAACAAGCCTCGACGGGCAACTTCGTTGTACTGTGCGCGCACGTGCCCAGGCTGCCAGCGTGGTGTGGGCCTTGAGGCATTGGGCATCTGTGAGGAACATGCAGCGCTGCTAGCTGCTGCGACTCAACATGTTCTTACAAAATGCAGTGACTCGCTTTGGTCTGCCGAATCAAGGCTGGGTTTGTGAATTGTGATGGTAGGCTCATCGTACATGTATATAGATACCCGCATTCGAATCTCAATGGAGAACTTGGGAGTGAAATTCATGACTTACTAGCCAAAAGAAAGAAAAATGAAAAGTTGCTATATCATTATCTTTCAAATTACGTATAAACCATTGACTCGGGAGATTTAGGTGTGCGTGTCTAGCGGAGTATGTAACAAAATTCTGTCAAAAAATTCTATTCTATCTAATCGGACGGCAGAACGACGACCTTAAACCTCGAAAAAAAAGATAATGTTATATTTTGAACGAAACGCCGAAAATTCACTAACCCTCGAAAAAGAAAATTTTCATGAAATTTTGATAAAATTTAAACCCCATAACACATATAGTTTTCTACTGAGATAGACCCCTTATAGAGTTTGGCATAGGGACCCATATATCACTGGCTTGAATATTTAGAATTCATTTCTCCTTTTTAAACCCCAGAACACGGATCCATTTTTCTTTTTTATATTGTAGAGTCTGCTTGTGGACATTTGGTCACTTCAACTTTTGTTGTCGATTGTCGGAGTTTCCTTGCGATTTTTTTTCTAATTGCTAGCATATATACTATTATCGCATAGGAATATTCGAATTTATTGTCAGCTTATGGACATTCGAATGTGTAGTAAATTTATGAACACTCGATTGTGTTGTAAACCTATGCACATTTGAATGTCTTTGTGAACTTGTTTTGTATTGTAGTGAAACAATATTTGCTTCATGTGATGCTTATATTTGTCCGAGAATTTTTTTAGTTACCTTGTGGCACGCCCAGGATTCGACAAATTCCTGGGTCCGCCACTGACGTGTTCCTTTAAGCCTTAAAGCTAGAAAGACAAGAACCAAGCGTTTTCTTCAGGTATAATTTTGATCGTGTTATAGCACTTTTGGTTGTTTAATTTCAAATAAACTGCTCATATTCATATATCTATTTTACTGCTAACATCCAAAGCCTTTTTGTAAGCATATATTCTATATATTCCTATGCAGGATGCAGAATTCCTAGCTTGTATATGTGAAAAAAATTGTAGTACCTTTTTGCCAAGATATATTAACTATTGGTGTTAATTTTTCCCTTGGTTCACAAAATCATTGTTTTGTATTGCTTGCTCAGTATTATAAGTGCTAACGTAAAAGGTAGGTTTTTTGCCCTTTTTTTTACATCGATGCTTAATCAGGAATCTTGTTGAGCCAAGAACATACGTTGTATATTTCTATATTGTACATGTTGATCTAATAGACTTCGAAACTAAGGCATCAACAACTGGCTGTACTCCCTATGTGCAAATTTTTAGCGCCAAACTGAAACTCACAAGCATTAGCAACTATTTTCTTTTATTCTCTAGCATAGGATTCTGTCTCATTTTTCTATGATGCTAGAGAATATGCCTTGGCTGTGCCGGATTTTTTTTTAGAATGTGAAACTTTTTATGCGACTAGGAGTAGTTGTTCTTCACTTCCTCCTCATCGCCTCATTAATTATTGGGATGCTTTGTTTTAGCATTTTTGTAAGTTGCCAATTATTTGTTAACAGCTACAGAATTATTACTAAACTCCTTCTATTTTCAGATATATGAACCACCTATCAGGGTATATGAGGTTGAGTTCTACCGAAAGCTGGGCATCCTCACTTCGAGCAAGGTGCTTCTACAAGAAAGAACTCTACTGCCCTGCTGCTTGCTGTTCTCATGTGTAGTCCTCCTGTATATAGTCTTCTTTCAGCACGTTATGCATTGCTACAGGCTACAACTCTACCAAGTGGAGCGATGTACCAAGTGGAGCGATGTATGTAAATAATCATTAATTTTATATCATGCCTATTACAGAATGGAGCAGATCTGTTTAGGCTGGTAGGAAAAAAAGTTGCTTTTTTCGATAAAGGATGAATTTTATTGCCTCAAAATGTAGCATCAAGAGAATACAACACAATGAGTACACACCCGGCCTCTGCATAATTAGAACGCACACAGCCGACACCAACGCACACACAAAAAGGCACCAGCAAATAGCAAAGTCATATAAGACCAAAGCTATGTGTTGGCGAGAAAAGAAAGGAAAAACCCAAAGCGATCTGAACCGTGATCGGCAAACTACTACAATGACCATATCTGCACCAACCATCTTATGACATCACACGGACGACGATATTCTTCATCAGCAACGCCATCAGGAAGGGAGTGGCGCTCAAGCGCTGTCGTCACCGGATCCAACCACCCACGGCTAGAATCTAGGTTTTCACCCTGAAGAACAAGTCCGAGCATATACGAGCAATGCCTTCAACAAGGTAACAACGTAGAAACATCGCCATCGCCAGGTATAACCAACTTGGGTCAAGACCTAGGCTTTCACCACGGAGCTCAAGACTGGGTACTCGTGAAGCAGCACCATCGAAGCCACACATGTGTTGTCGCCACCACTTTTCCACGATCCCAGCAGCTACATGCGACGACCGCCGCCGCTGCACAACCATCCCTCTGCATCAAGTCATCGTCCATAGCTCGCATCTCCATCAGATCTGGAGAGACGAATCCTCACAAGACCTTCCAACACTACTAGGAAAAAGGTTACCCGTGGCGCACCAGTTTTGGTTACCCGTGGCGCAGGGGCCTGCGCCACGGATTGCCACGCCACGGGTAAGAAAATAGCCGTGGCGCAGGTGTCCATGTGCGCCATGGGTATATACATAGCCGTGGCGCACCAGAATTAGGTGCGCCACGGGTATGTTTATATACCCGTGGCGCACCTCGTTTTGATGCGCCACGGCTATCGGCACATACCCGTGGCGCATCTCGTTTTGGTGCGCCACGGCTATGAATTTCTGAATCTAAAAAAAAGAGCAACCGGCCACCGCCCACGTCGGCGTGTCCGACAGCTCACCGGCCGTCGTGTTGGTGGTCGCCGTGGAGGAGGTCGCCATTGTGGAGGAGGTCGCCGTGGCGGAGGAGGTCGCCGTGGTGGAGGAGGTCGCCGTTGTGGAGGAGGTCGCCGTGGTGGAGGAGGTCACCGTCGTGGAGGACGTCGCCGTTGTGGAGGATGTCGCCGTCGAGGTCGCCGACGTGGAGGAGCTTGCCGTCATGGAGGAGGCGCCGTCGTGGAGGAGCTCACCGTCCATGGAGGAGGCGCCGTCGTGGAGGAGGTCTCCATCGGGGAGGAGGTCGCCGGCCGCCGGCCGCCGGCCGCCGGCCGCCGTGGAGATGCTAGCCGGCCGTCCCCGGCCGCCACTGTGAGGAGGATGGAGGAGAAGGGGAGAGGCTTGGAGAGGATAAGGGGATGAGAGGCTTGGAGGGAGATGGAGGAGAAGGGGACAAGAAAGAGGAGAAGGGAGAGGAGGAGATAGGGTTGAGGAGATGCCCCCCTCTGAACCAATCAGAGACAAGAACGAACAAGCACACGGATTGTGTGCTTGTTTAAATTGCTGTGAGCCGTCGGATCGTGAAGCACATGGATTGTGCCCCCATGTTACCCATGGCGCATGGACTATGTGGTGCGCCACGGGTAGTTAACTATCCGTGGCGCACCACTCTTTCCATGCGCCACGGGTAAGTTTTATTTATTTTTTCTGGCCAGAAAACTTAAACTTCAAAAAAAGAGGTGTTCCCTTTCGAATTTGGGGATTCTGTGGGCAAAAAATGGCTCAAAAGGCCGTAGGCGATTTGGATTGGATGTGGTTTTTTCTCTAGTTTTTTTTAAGGTATTAAACGTCGAAATCCGAGTTCGTATGCAGAAGTTATTGCCGTTTTACTATTCCATAATGATTTTTTGCAAAATACATCGAAATTCATGTTTCAAAATTTTCCTAACACCTAGTTTACGTAACATAACCACATCTGAAAGGATTTTATTTTTGAATTTTTTAACATTTTCTTTTAGCTTCTCCAAAACTGAAAAGGCGATCACCGGGGGGGGGGGGGGGGGGGGGGTGCATGGGAGCACAAAACAGGAAAATTACCCGTGGCGCACCACTATTTCGGTGCGCCACGGGTAAGAGGTTACCCATGGCGCACCACTATTTTGGTGCGCCACGGCTATGTGGGGTCAAAATTTGGCCCCGAGACCATTATTTTGGTGGCGCATTGGAATAAGGTGCGCCACGGTTATACTCTTACCCGTGGCGCACCGAAATAGTGGTGCGCCACGGCTAAGGAGGGTGCCCCTCCACCAGCCTAGCCTGCACTTAGCCGTGGCGTACCACTATTTTGGTGCGCCACGGGTAATGTCCTACGCGTGGCGCATCTGTGTCTGGTGCGCCACGGCTATATACTCGTGGCACACCAAAATAGTGGTGCGCCACGGCTAAGTAATCCACCTATAAGCCTTTTCCTAATAGTGCAATGGCCACTGCAATCCGCAACAGAGCAACAGGCCCTATGGTGAAGACAAAGCACATCACGCAATAGCGCATCTCCAAGTCTGCCACACACGCCATCACTCCGGCCACTGGAGATCCTCACTCGCAACATCAGTCGCATGTAATTCGTCATGCGGGGGAGACTTAGCTTCGTCATGCTAGGCAAGATGTGCTTGCGTGGATGCAGCCTCACCTATCTTCTCCTCATCATCATGCATGTGCTCAACTAGACACCCGCATACATGTGCACGATCCAGGTGAAGCTACATGCATCCTGCCGAGCTTGCACGCCTACGTTTGTTGGCAGACACGCACAAGATGCGGACAAGTCCCCGACCTGGCCGAACCAATCAGGAGGCTGGCGACCAGCCACTTCGGAAGGCCGGCAGCGGCCAGATCTGGAGGACAGCAGCGGCCGGGACGGCGAGATCCGCATGGATCGCATGATTGCTGGCAGGAGGTTTGCCGCGGACTTCGCCGGGAACCTGGCCTCCAGACGGCAAACTGCAGCGTTCCTCTAGATGCGTCGCTCAGATCCGAGGATTTTCAAACGGAGGAAGATGGGCTATAGGGCTAGGAAAGAAAACAAAGCGGAGCACACCTCGCTGCCGCCATCAGCCGAAGAACGGCCTCCTCCGGCGGCGGCGAGCTGACTTGGGCGGCGCGGGGAGGTGTTCTGTGGTGGCGGCGGCGACGCCTCCGGAGTCGTCACAAGCGACCCGGGAGGCTATATGGGCAAAAAAAAAAAAAAAAAAAAAAAAACAAAAAAAGTTGCTAAAGCAAATTAAGTGATTGTCAAACAGATGACTGGCTAGGAGGCGTCCTAAGGGGCGCCCCAGCCTCTACAAGGGTTCATAGCCCACTCATGTTCACTTGTGAACCTGTAAGCATGCGGATATGTACTCTCCACTCCACTCTAGATCATGTGTGTGCACTCTCTACTCTAAGATCTTGCACACTCCCTGTCATGACTAAGTGAATCTGAATCTGAGATCCCGTCAAACTATATATATAACAAAATAAATCTGAAGCTGGGCCACACGCACGCCTGAAAACCAAACATACTCCGTAGCTCGTCCACGAATCCACGATCCAACTCCCAAACGATAGAGCCTGCGTTCCGAACGCCCGGGGTGCTCCGGTTCTAGGTCCCCCTATGCTCGTCCTTGCTCCTCAACACCCTCCTCGTCGCCCATCACTTCCTCTCAGCCTTGCCGCCGCCATCAGAGCTGCTCGGTGGGACCACCAACGGCGGCGGCTCGTTGAGTTCGCTGTAGGCGGCCAGGGAGGCTGAGTCCGTGGCCACTGGCCGCAACGGGATGCTCCGGCCACGGCCGGGGGTTCCTGGATGGCATCGTGGGCGAGAACGGACGACCCGGGCGCGAGCGCAGCACCTGCTTCCAGGGGCCGGACTGCTCCGTTGACGCCCGACTGCACCATCGACGCTGACGAGTGAGTGACTTGTACATATGTCTCGATCTCTACCTCAGATTGCCTTCTTGTCGTGCTTGTGTGGTGTGGTGTGCTGCGAGCGCGATCACAAACTATGGCACGAGAATGATCATACTTTATTTGGTTTAAAACCTATATATATATATTTATAGACAATAAATCTTTTTGAAAGAATTTTTTGGAAATATCAAAAATCAAGTTTATCATTTTTCCTATCAACTAGTACACATAAAAGGATTCCAGGTCAAAGGATTTCTTTTGTGGAATTTTTGTTCACTTTTTTGAGTTTTTTTTTCCAAAAAATAGTCAAAATGGTCATCATGGCTATTCATTGAAAGAGGTCAAAATTTTCAAAACTATCAAAATTTTTGTGTTGTAATCTCTACCTTAAAATGATTTTTACAAAAAAAATCAGAACAAACTATCACACACTTATAGTTTAAATTTAAATTATTTTTGAAATATCAGCATAAAGTTATTTAAATATATAGGATAAATTAGGTAGAAAGCGAGAAAAATCCTAATATTTGGGGATTATCCATCAATTATGGACTACTTTGTATGAAAATTGGATGGGTGCCATTTTGCACCATATTTTTCATATTTACTTCACAAAGAAGTCATTTTTGGCACTTAGAAAATGGAAAATGATATTTCTAAAAATAATTTGAAAACTCATTTTGACACCATTATTTTCCATACAAAGATACACCTATGTGCCAAATATAGACACTTTATCACAAACTATGCTACGGAAATAGCCATTAGTCTAGGAAAATAGAAAAAATATTAATGATAAAAAAATGAACATTGGTCTTTACCGTGTGCAAACACACGGTAAAGACCTGATGTAACTACGACGTTTGCCCTGCCATTTTCATGGATACGTGTCCAGCGTCTTTGTCGTGTGCCTGTCTTTATCGTGTGCATTTTATTTTCTTTACCGTGTGTCCAACGTTACCGTGTATTTTTTGTGCTACTACGCCGTGCGATGTTTTTTAGCGTGTGCCGCACACGATAAAGATTTCTTTGTCATGTGCCCGATATATAGCACAAGGTAAAGACCGGCGGCACACGGCAAATAGCCGTTCCCCCTAGTGATCATAATTTTTTTTTTTTGAGAAAAGGGATTCTCCCTAATTTCATTAACAAAACCATAGATATTCAACAGAAAGTAGCACATAAAAACATCAGGTTTTGTGTTCAGCCAACCCATACCAGACCAGACAGAAAACATTATGAAAAGTAAAGCTACGTTAAAGCTCTTACATAGGGCTATCTCCTAACACGAGGGAGAAACTGGCCAGCCCTAAGAGCATCTCTAGCAGATACTGGATAAGCCCCCGACATAATTATTTTTTACGGGGTCTGAGGCGAAATTTAGGACAGAACGGATACCGCATAAGCCCCGTACCGGATAAAAATTTCGGGGAGCAGGATATTTCACCCTCTGTGCTCCATAACTTCCCGTTTCTGAGTCGATATTTTGTGTAACTAAATAGGCAAATGACGGTTGGCGGGAGGGAACTTTCAGCCGAACCATCACACGACCACCTCCGACTCATCGGAATCCGACAAAATTTCACGGCAGAGCTCCGATTCCGGCCAAATTGCTTCCAATTTCCGGCGATTCACTCGATTCCGACTGATTTTAACGAGGTGTGATTGACTTCCGGCGGAGGCGTCACAGCGGTGCGGGAGGCGTACAGCTAAAATTTCACGGCGCAAGCAGGCAGCGCGCGGGTGAGCTAGCTAGTTAGCTGTGCGCACGGCCGGTGGGCGGAACGATCGATCCACCAGCCTGGCTGCTTGCTAGCTGCTACCGGCCAGGTGTGGGAGCGGCCGTTGCCAGAGGCACGAGCGGACGCGGCGTCGGCTAGGACGCGAGCAGACGCAGCTGGGGCTCGAGCGGGTGGATGGGGACGGAAGGTGGAAGACGAAGGAGAAAAGATAAAACAAAGGATAAGAATTGGGGGTGATATCCGATATCTCTTCTGTGAGAAAAAATTTCGTACCGTAAACAATTTTCAGTCGAACCGGATACCAATTTTCCACATTATACGGTATGATGCTCTAAACATTCAGATATTCAGCGTCACCGGTCCTTCGAGGCATCAAGAGCATCATCTACATAAGGTTACAAAGAACTCGTCCGAGACACGCGCTCGCACGAAAAAGTCAGCTTGGTCGCTTCTTCGGTTCCTTCCATCTCGTTTGCAACGGTCGCATCCGGCGGTTTCTTCAGTCCTCTGATTTCCAATATAATCCTTTAATAAACGGAGCCACACGTGTTCCATCAGGCAGCTAATCAGATAATTAACGAAGTGGCCATTCAATAGTCGATCCACTTGTGCACATGGGATTGCAGGACCGAGTTGCTGAATTCTCCATCGTAACCCAGCCCAGTACGGTTCGATCGATCGATCCTCGTCGTGTTAACAAGCCCCTTCTTCTGAGGGTTTATCTCCCGGCTCTATCATCGCTCACCACCTCTCTCTCTAGTCTATATATATTCCGGAAGTCGGAAGGGACGAGCTAATTAATTAAGCTAAGCTAAGCAGACAGAACAGGCAAGGTGAGGGAGATGAGGTTCGTCCATGGTGCGGCGCTCTTGCTGCTGCTTCTTCTTGCGGCGGTTGCTCATGCTCAAGCTCAACAGACGACGACGACCGATCCGGCTGACGGTGAGCATGCTCCATTTCGTCCTCCCTTAGGTTTTCCCACACTGTTCGTTCCAGTTCCAGAATCATCACCAACATACGCTGCCGGAGTCGTGAATGACCCAATGGTTCGTCTCTGTTTGACCGTATAGCTAATAATGCCCGGAAAAGCTTTCTTTTCATTCCAATTTTGAGGTTCCCGGTCCGTGTTTCGGGGAAATTTCGGGGCGTTCGAGCAAAGCAACATCCGCGTGTTTTTTTTTTTTGGTAATGTAACATCCATCATTTTGTAACAATTTTTTGTGAAAATGTATCGTTGCGTAAAAATGATGTAACATTTCGAACACACTCACTTAGCAAAAAGCAACGACGTATCCAAGAAATCTCAAATTTGGTTGTACCAAAACATAAAAAAGACAACACATACACCATATGTGCCCAACATGGCAACACATCCAATATTATAGAAACACGTTTTACAACATTTGGAAATCTTTTTTTAAGACACTCGTAGAATTTTGAACAACCTTTGTAATATCGAAAAATTCACAAAGAATTGACCTCCACCGTCAAGCATGGAGGCCCCAACCTCACTGGATTCTTCGATGACGATTCCGGCTCCTGGTGCTCTGATGTGCCGATCGGCCCACCCCATCCTACTAGTTCCAAAACATCCTTAGAGCTTGGTAGACAAAATATTAAAGTTCTTCACCTACCCCATGACAACCAGCTAGACCGGAGGGGGGGGGGGGGGGGGGGGAGGAAGATGGATCTTACTAAGGAACAAGGAGAAAGGGTAAGGAGGAGGGGGCGGGGAGGAGAGCCAGAAAGACAAGCTACTTGGCTAGAGGGGAATTTACAAAAGGAGGACGGAGAGGAACGTGCATAGGAGAGAAAGGAGAAAGAAGGAAGATGCACGCACTTAAAGCATTTTTCTTTGGGGTTTGACTTTTGACAGTACTACTGTGCGACATCTTAGGGTAAGTACAACGGAGGTTTTTAGCCCAGGTGCTAGGAAATTAATCCCAGACATTTTACCTGATTTCCAGCTTTTTTTTTCCGCATTGATGGGTATCTACGCGTTTGGCGCTTGGCTAGTATGTTTTTTTTTTTCCTGACGTGTGTAAGCATGGCCTAATCAACTAATTAAATACTCCAATTAGAGGCTAGAATTGTGTGTCCTTTGAACACAACACACTTCGCCACGTGACAACATGGTTTGAAAATAAATGCGACTTGTGGGTTAGACAACTATCCAAACAGTTTAATACATAAATTTTAGATGTGTACATACGAGAGAGCGGACGCTGACACTCGAACTAAGGACCTTGCGGGTAGGGTATGTATTAGCACCTCCCATCCATTCGAGCATGGTTTGATGGCAGTTGTTATCCACCATCTCGCTTCATGAATCCGACGACCGGCCACTCGTCCGCTCAAAGTTTCTAAAATCTTTTCCCTCAAAACAAGGTTTCTAAAATCTTAACCATGTCCGGTTTCGCTCGCGGTTTTTTTCCTTGTCTAGATGCTCCCTCTCGGCCGTCAGATCATCATCGGACGGCTGAGCGGCGACGTGGATGGCTTTTTAAACCGTTTATTTGTTTGTCTCGCAGCGGCGGCGCTGAACGCGGTGTTCGCCAAACTCGGCCAGAAGGCGGGGCCGTCATGGAACATCAGCGGTGACCCCTGCACCGGCACCGCCACGGACGACACCAACATCGACAACAGCATCGTCTTCAAGGCTGCCATCAAGTGCGAATTCTGCACAGGCGGCAACTCCTCCATCTGCCGCATCACCAGGCTGTAAGTGCTCCTCTTAGGCCCTGCCCGCGCTCAGCCTGTTCGATGGAATGCCAGATCAAGCGGCGTCTCCATTCGCTGGATGAATGTGAGTGATTGGTAGATC
Organism: Puccinellia tenuiflora; assembly: GCA_012064385.1. Classification (NCBI taxonomy): domain Eukaryota; kingdom Viridiplantae; phylum Streptophyta; class Magnoliopsida; order Poales; family Poaceae; genus Puccinellia; species Puccinellia tenuiflora. The sequence continues at coordinate 181,988 of QRDG01000719.1, forward strand.
GATAAGGCTTTAGCTGATGGGATGCTTACAATGCAGGAAAATATACGCCTTGGACGCGGTGGGCCCCATACCTGAAGAGTTGCGGAACCTAACAGCCTTGACCAATCTGTATGAACTCTCAACTTGCACACCTAAAACGAAATGGTCATATCTGTATGAACAGTGGCAATTATTCCGTATTGTACTAACTTGAAACTGATATTCTGTAAATAATTCCAATCTCACACCAAATTTACACTTCTATCCGATTCAATGTTGTTTCAGGGATTTAGGGCAAAATTACTTAACAGGGCCTTTACCATCGTTCATCGGGGAGTTGACAAATATGCAGTACATGTGAGATTTATAACTCAAAACATGATTGCAACAAGTCAATACATTTATTTCCTGGCATTTAATCTCACACTTCTTCTCTTTAACATATAAGGACTTTTGGTATCAATGCTTTATCTGGACCTATACCAAAGGAGCTCGGGAACCTTAAGAATCTTATAAGACTGTAAGGAATTTTTTTTTATAACTATATGATTGTATTTTTTTCATGCAACTTTAGAGTTAATTTCGGTTTGAACGGTAGCTATGCTGATAGCCTTCATGCTTTTTAGAATATAAAGTTCACATGCCTAACGTAAATTTTTTGGTGTATTTGTAGGGGCCTTGGCGCAAACAATTTCAGTGGTTCGCTTCCTTCGGAACTGGGAAATCTGGCAAAACTTGAGGAACTGTACGTATTACTGAATTCTGGGGACACTATTTTTCTTCTGCCAAGCCAGTTGTCTTTTTTGCATGCATTAGTCAGTTCCTTATCTAAGTGTATTGTTTATGTATTTCTCAATTACAGGTACATTGATAGTGCTGGCCTTAGTGGTCCACTACCATCTTCACTTTCCCAGCTTACGAAAATGAAAAAATTGTATGCCTATAGTTGACGAGTTGTTGATATATTATAATGTTCCACACCATTCAATCTTATGTACTTCTCTTCTGTTTGTTTAGATGGGCATCGGATAATGATTTTAGTGGGCAAATACCAGATTATATTGGGAGCTGGAGTAGTTTAACAGAGATGTAAGTTCACTTTTGTTCTCTGTCATAGTAATTCTATAAAATAAATGAAAATACCATGTTCTTCACACAATTTCTAAGTACATTTATTTGCAGGAGGTTTCAAAGAATATTTTTGCAGTTCCCTATAGTTATCTACATGCCGAGCTTTAGTTTGTGCTAAACATACTTTCGTGTGGAAGTGCGAGATTCATTTTAAATAGTAACAGTTTTAGTTACTAGAACCTTTTTTGAACGTGTTGAATCTCCATCAGTGGCCTCTTATGAAACAATCATTTAAGGTGTAAGATGTTAGATTAGTACTCGATAAGCATTGCATGTTCCTTGCCCCACTATCCATTAGATGGTTGCTAGTTTCAGATAAGCTGATATTATCACTGAGCGTTGAATTTACTTTCTTTTTCTTCCAAGTAATAGAGATATCTATTCTTTCACTACTTGGTTGTTGCAGTCAGTCAGGATTAAATGACTAACTAGAACTTTGGAACTGTAGGAGGTTTCAAGGCAATTCTTTTCAAGGTCCAATTCCATCTACTATTTCTAATCTTGTCCAATTGACAAGCTTGTAAGTGCCTATTGCCGATGATAAGAGCTATTTGTCATTCTTAAATGTAAAGGGTGCAGCCCGGGAAATTAATAATCTACTCTTGTGGTGCAGACGAATTGGTGATATATTAAATGGGAGCTCTTCTTCAATGGCATTCCTCAACAATATGACATCTTTGAACACCTTGTATGCTTAACTTGTCATTCAGTTAATGGCTCAAATTATAGTTGTAAATCTACAAGGTTCAGTCCTAAAACATGCAATATATTTTCTTTGCAGGGTTTTGAGGAACTGTAGGATATCTGATAAGCTCGTATCAATAGACTTTTCGAAATTCACGAGTTTAAACTTTCTGTAAGCATTTTTTGTAACGATAAACTACACCCAAGTGACTTTAGTGCAAGATACTTAAATGCATTACTATGGATTATGCAGTTTCTGATGACATATTCTTTCTTCTCTGTTTATTATTATTATAGGGATTTGAGTTTCAATAATATCACAGGACAAGTACCGCAAACCTTGTTGAATATGAACTCACTCACCTTCTTGTATGGACTTTCTTGATTTGCAAAGCGTGTTTCTACGGAAGGAATACTTTCATCATTCTTCTTGCTAATCCTTATAAATTTTATACTTGACTAGATTTCTTGGGAATAATAGCCTTTCAGGAAGCCTTCCAAGCTCAATAGGGTCATCACTTAAAAATTTGTATGTAATGTGATTCAATTTTATTTACACAATAAAAGAAAGGTGTCATTTATGTAATTTCTAATTGTGCTTTCATTCTATTATTTTGTAGAGATTTTTCTTACAACCAGCTCTCAGGAAGCGTTCCTTCTTGGGCTAAAAATTCACAATTGTAAGTTCCAAATTGTGGAACTTATATTAGTCTTACAATCCAGTAGAAAATCGAGGCTGTTATTTATGAGTAATTAAAGTTTTATTGTTTAAGTTATAGAAAAGATGGCCTAAATATGCTATGAAGTATGAACAATTAATGCATTCTAATTTTGGCATGTTCCTCATCCTATTTAGGAACCTGATATCAAACAATTTCGTGGCCGATAGATCCAGCAACAGGTTCGTCCATACTTCAGTATCTCCTGAAGACCTTCAAGCATTCTTAGTATGCTCTCCCACATTGTATTTTGGGTTCAAAACATCACTTGTTACATTTGCAGTGTCTTGCCTACGGGGTGGGGGTGCCTTCAGCGTAATACACCATGTTTTCTTGGTTCTCCAAAGTGTGAGAATTCTGCATTTTGAAATTTTAAGAATGTGACCACTCTAGGAACTATAGACCCAACTGCAGTTGTACTAAACTAATACCAATATTAAATAATTTAACCTAATTGCAGCTTCTTCCTTCGTTGTGGACTGTGGCAGTACTCAATCTGTATCAGGCTCAGATAATTCTGTGTATGAACCTGATGGTGCCAGTCTTGGAGCTGCGTCATTTTATGTTACAGGGGCACCAACATGGGGTGTTAGCAACGTTGGAAAGTTCATGGAGGCAAATAATGGAAGTTATATAATTCACAGTCCAGACCAGTTTCTGAATACACTTGATACAGAACTGTTCCAGAGTGCAAGGATGTCGCCGTCATCCTTAAGATACTTTGGTATTGGACTAGAGAATGGAAACTATACAGTTACACTTCAATTTGCTGAGTTTGACTTCCCAGACACTCAGTCTTGGAAGAGCAGAGGTAGAAGGGTTTTCGATATATATGTCCAGGTAGGTTCTCGCTGTTACGTGACAAACAGTACTCTTAGCTTATAAGCTAGTCATATATTTCTTCTTCTTATTTGTATAGGGTGAACGAAAGGAGCAGAACTTTGACATAAGGAAGGCCGCAGGTGGGAAATCTTACACAGCTGTTAGGAAGCAGTACACTATTCCTGTCACGAAGAACTTTCTTGAGATTCATCTCTTTTGGGCTGGCAAGGGAACTTGCTGCATTCCTTCTCAAGGCTACTACGGGCCTGCGATCTCAGCTTTGAGTGCAACACCAAGTACATCACTTGACTTGAAATATTATTTTTACCAACTACCATATATTCTCTAGATTAACTTGGTAGAAATACATATTAAAGTCATGCTGAATGCAATCTTATGCGTCTTCAAATAAAAGCAAACGAAAATATTAGAGCGTCAATATGAAATGGACAGACTATGTGGTGATGGTTATTTATTTAGGGGTAACTACCAAACGCTTGCAAAGTAGCTTCACATGCTTGTAGTTATAAAGGTGTCGAGTAAAAAAAATCACTCTCCATTAGTTACCATTTCCCCAGAATCAAACAAAATCGTAACTAAATAACGATTACTATCACTATGCTAGTGGAAACAAACTGGCCAAATCAAAGCCAATGCCTGCATGTTGGCGTGCATGGTTGTCACAGCTGAGGTACTTGAGGAGGCCGCCTTCAATGGAGAGGTTGAGGCATGCCATCCGCGTCTCCTGTAGCCGACGAGCCACCTACCCGCTCATGGCGGTGACGGCGGCCGCTCGGGAGTCCCCACCATCATCGCCTCCCTCAGTCTGTCCAGCCCACCACCAATTGGTCCCTTTTGAGAGCCACCCCACCTGCGGATAGACGACCGCTTCCTCCTTTCCTCCTTCCCTTTTTGTTTCTCCGAGATCGATTCCTGGTGTGGTGCGGTAGAGACGATTGTGTGGATAAGGAAGGGTGGGGTTGAGCGATTCAGATCAGACGACGCGCAATGTGTTCGAGGCGAGCGTAAGAGTAAAACTGGAATGTTCTACAAATAGATTTCTCGAGGGTTGACAATGTACATATTTCATTCAGTCCTTTCTGTACTCGTAGCTCCTATAGAACATCACATCCTCTTAGGCTTTACTCAAACTAAAGAATTCAGAAATTATTCATCGAAATAAATGAAAAGTTGGATAAAAATTTCAAATTTTCAATTGCCTCTACTGTATTAACTCTTGCATTGGTTAAATATTCACAAGAGTAGTAGTGAATTAAATATACTAGACAAACTACTCAGGAATACTAGGTATGGCTTTAGATTTCTGCGAAGAAAGTTTTATAGAAGTGAAATACCTAATACTTGTATAGTCTTAGATTAAGACGTAATACACCAAACAGTTTACATACAATCATACCTTTCATTCAACCTCACCCGAAATATACTGACTCTGTTGACATCACATTTCTAACAAGTGAACTTTCTGTCAGATTTCACCCCTACAGTGCGTAATTCTGCAGCAAAGAAAAAGAGTAGTAAAACAGGTGTGATTGCGGGAGTTATAGTTGGTGTGGCAGTTTTAGGGTTGTTAGCATTTGCTGCAATCTTTGTTTGGATGCAGAAAAGGAGAAAACTGTCGTTGGAGCAAGAAGGTATGGGATACACTAGGACCACATTGTGTTCTAATTGAGCAAAGGAGTAGTCAAAGTAAACTCGTTATATCTTTTGTGATGTCTTGCAGAGCTGTACTGTATAGTGGGAAGACCTAATGTCCTCAGCTATGGGGAACTGAGGTCAGCTACCGAAAATTTCAGTTCTGATAACCTTCTTGGTCAAGGAGGATATGGGTCGGTTTTTAAGGTTGGTTCATCCCATACATAGTCTTGAATTTTCTTAAAAAATTTTGTTCTGGAAGTAATTTCCGATAAGATAGTAGTACAAGTAATATCAGAAGGCAGACCTGTCTACGCGAGTTATTTTTTGTATTTTTAGTTTCTCCACATACATGTTGATAAAATTACTGAAAAATGTTGTATCCGGAGCAAATGATGTTTGATGGTGGTACCTGAAACTTCTTCCCTTGTTGAAAATGTTTGCCTTTTTGCAGGGGAAGTTAACTGATGGTAGGTTTGTGGCAGTGAAGCAGCTGTCTGAAACATCGCATCAGGGGAAAAAGGAATTCGCGACGGAAATAGAAACCATATCTCGGGTGCAGCACCGTAATCTCGTGAAGTTGTATGGTTGCTGCCTTGAGGGCAATAAGCCATTGCTGGTTTATGAGTACCTGGAGAATGGAAGTCTGGACCGTGCTCTGTTTGGTACAAATTCTATTGATTGACGAATCTAGAAATCGGCAAATTCATGCTTAGTATAGGCAACTAAAAACTTAAACCCACATCTGCAGGAAAAGGGAGGTCAAACCTAGACTGGTCAACGCGTTTTGAGATATGCTTAGGCATTGCAAGAGGTCTGGCCTATCTTCATGAAGAATCTAGCATCCGTGTTGTGCACAGGGACATAAAAGCCAGCAATGTCTTACTTGATGCCAATCTCAATCCTAAGATCTCAGATTTCGGGCTCGCGAAACTTTATGATGACCAGGAGACGCATGTCAGCACGAAAGTTGCTGGTACATTGTAAGTGCATTTCTATATTGCCTTTATGTTCATGTAGCATGTATGCTAATTGTGTTTATCCTCTCCTTCGTGAAGTGGTTATCTCGCACCTGAGTATGCCATGAGAGGTCATGTGACAGAGAAGGTTGATGTGTTTGCATTTGGCGTCGTGGTATTGGAGACTTTAGCTGGAAGACCAAACTATTACACTACTGAGGACCAAGACAAGGTTTATATTTTCGAATGGGTAAGCTCACTGAGGAACTCCAGGCCCTAGTATTCTCTGTGTTATCGGTAAAACCCATAGTGAAATTCCTTTTAAATATTGGAAATGTAGAGCTTACATGCCTACACAGAATTTTAATTCAAACCCTCTCAACACAGTTTTGGCATATGTGACTGCTTGCATCATGTAGCACAACTGCAGTCGACTAGTTCAAATTTTAGTCTGCTCAATTTGTCTATAGTACTTGAACACAATGTGCTGCATTTTAGCTTACCATCTCGACGATTTCAGGTCTGGGCACTGTACGAGGATGGCCACCCTCTGGACATGCTAGACCCCACGCTCGAGGACTTCGACAGCGAGGAGGTGCTCCGGGCCATCAAGGTAGCTCTCGTGTGCACCCAGGGCTCGCCCCACCAGCGGCCGTCCATGTCGAGGGTGGTGGCGATGCTGACAGGCGACGTCGAGGCGCCCGACTGGGTGCCAAAGCCCAGCTACATCACAGAGTGGCAGATCAAGGGCGGCGGCGACACCAGCTACATGAGCTCCAACGACAATGGGCAGTCGAGCTCGGCGCCGAGGCCCGACTTGGCGCGCACCTTGTTGCCGTTCCTAGGCTCCGTCATTGACGAAGGCCGTTGATATGATCCCTATGGTGTCGATCGGTCCACACCTACTTCTTGTGGTACAGATTCGCTGAGAACGCATACAGTTTGCGGATGGTGTCTCTACAGTCAGTATCTTTGCTTTAAGATGTTTTGTACTTGCGTTCTGTAATAGTTTGGAGTACCAGATAAAGTTGTATGATAGATTCTACCGGTTCACGTATCAATCATACCCGCGAGATACCTAGGTCTTCCGCGCTCCCAGGCGGCGGCAGCGGAAAAGCTTTTTCCTGCTCCAATCTCCGGCGATTGTGCTGGGCCCCTCTCCTTCCGCTTGCCGCTCCGGCGACAGGAGGGAGGGGGACCCCGTTTTTTGCATGGTACTTAGGGCTAGGAGTTCTCTGGCATGGCGCGTCGTTGGGGTGGTGGGAGCAGCGTCCGGGCAAATAAATCTGCCTCAACTCTTCTCCCACACCGGCGTTGTCCTTCATGGCGGCGTCTCGGAGTTGGTGGCACTGTGTGCTTGCCGATCTTTCAGATCGGTGGCTTTAGGGTTCATGGATGGTGTCGGCGAGGCGGCGGCGATGACTCCATCAGATGGTTTTTTCCTCCTGCTCTGTCCCCGTTGCTGCGGCGTTGTCTCCGACGCCAAGGTGGAGCAGAGAGGATTCGTCCAGGAGTACGTGCAGACGGTGGTCTGCACTGGTGACAGCTGGAATATGGTGCACCTTGTGGTGGGTTCGTGGTTGAAGGCTGATGGTTCTGGTTCTCTACTCCGACATCGTCGTGCGTGGGTGCCAGTGCTGAAGTTCGATGGCGTGTCCGGGGACATGCTGCCCCGGTCTGTTTCTTTCAACGGCAATGGTTTGTGCTATGGCAAACTACATTGGAGGTCCGAAAAGCTGATGATCAGCGATGGAGCCGCGTCGAGCTTGGGTGAAGAGGTGATCTGTCTATTTTTTTCTTGGTGGCTGCTACGGTGGTGCCGAAAAAGATGGATAGACGTTGGTTTGTCACATAGGTTTATCCTATCTTTTCAGATCTGTAAAATCGGTGTATACGTACTTTGTATCTTATCTTTTATTTATCAATGAGAATCGTATTACCATGCAAAAAAAAAAAAGATAAAGTTGTATGTGTTCGTGTACGTGTGTATTCTCTAGTCTCCTTGGCTTTTCACTTGGAGGTTTAAAGAAGGTTCGTGGCTTCGTCGTGCACACGTGCTTGCTTGGCGACTCTGGACTTTGCAATTTCTCCAGTGGCAGACAGATAGACAGACGATATCAGGATCGATCACTCATCATCGACCATAATCAGGGCTGGAGGATGCTCGTCGCACTTCTTCGCAATCTCGACGCAACTGTAGTCGAAGATGTTGACCCTATAGACATCGGTATTAAAAAAAAAGATCAGTCAAGACTAGCCCTTGGTGGTATATTTTTATAGAAGAAGTCCACCCGGATGAGATGTCAAATATTCGCTCCTGACAGGATTCGAACTCTGCCCAACAAGGATGCACCACTGTGAACCTGCCACTAGACCTCTGCCTAGTTCTGAGACATCAGTCTTCAAGACCTTGAAGGTCAACAAGTACCCAATTTTTTTTTTTTTTTTGACAAAAAGTACCCAATTTTTACCTAGTGCGTGATGGCAACCCCTATCGAGTCTTGATCCAAGCCATCCGTTCAATTGACATCAACCAGTCTCACCTTCTAGTTGTATCCGGTGTTCGTCTTAAGACGACACTCCTTGGGATGTTGCCTAGATACTGTCGGAAGGCAGCAGAGATCGAGAGAAACACCAACCCAGGTGCAATGATAACCTTGAGAGGCTCCCCCCTTGGGATTTTGGAGCCATTGCCTTCTCCATCCTCCTTGAGCAGCAGCCCCCACCATTGGCTCCAAGCAGTTGATGATTTACGACTGCAAAACAAAAGCCTTATAACTACAACAATTACACATAATTTTCATAGTTTATGTATTAAAGCACATAAAAATGTGCCTCATATGAACAAAGCACATCATGAACTTCTAAGACTTGGAACTAAAGGACTACGAAGAAATTACAAACAATGTTTTTGTACATACAACTATGTACTTGAGACCAACCCTTGAACTAATAATGCTTCATAATTTAATCATTGACATGTAGATCATACACAATAGCAATTTGGATGTAATGGGCAGACATACAATTGCCTCATACATACAGATAACACGTAATAGTTCCAACATATGTGCTAACCATACCAAAGAAAGACACATTTAGACTAGTTGTGCAATATCAGGTATCATAGGCCATTAGCTGGAGATATGTTGGCACATTAATCATCATTAGATGCAACAATGCAACATAATAGTGTAATGCATAAAATTAAGCCTCATAAAAACATTACACACATAATGGAAAGAGGTGATCATACTGAACCAAGGAGCATGTACAACAATATGTTAGTACAAAATATTAGGTACAACAGGGTCATCCCTTCAACAAAGGGAGACACAGTTTAATCACTAACACATACAACAAAACAGAAAATGTATAACATTGAGCGTCAAATAATATCACTGATGACCCACAAGTGTTCGAGGGAAGTGTAACCCAATTTATTGATTCGGTACAAGGGGAGCCAAAGATTACTTAGGGGAGTCACATACCGGAGAGGATTTGATCCAAATCTCAGCAAAAATGATGGGCTCAGCAAGGAGATCAAAAAATCCGAGGAAGAACTCCAGTTTGGGCAATGACAAAGTGATTTTTTGGGAGAGAGAAAGAGTGGGGGGCTGACTTACCTTGAGGGGAGCCAAGTGGGCCCCAGGCGGCTAGCAGGTGTGGCCAAGGGGTGGCCCCCAGGTGGGTCCCCTTGGTCAACCACAAGGCCCTCTGATGATCGGTGATGGTAGCGTTGGGTTGTGCCCCAAGCGAAGGCGTGGATGTGGTAAGTAGCAGTTTACCCTCGTTAACGAACCGAGGTTTATCGAACCAGTAGGACTTTGAAATCAACAACAAAGTGAATGTTGAAGATCTCTGGCGCTTAATCTTCAACAGATGTGGATCTGCACACACTCAACCAATAACTTTGCCCCCAATGGCGGAAAAGTTGTCAATCTCTCCGATCTCACAAAAAACAAAGCGGTTAATTGTATAGTGAAATAGATGAAAATATAAAAGTGGACCAGAGGAGTAATAATGATGAAAAGTGATGAATAAAGGTTGCAATCAATGTAAAAAGATGGACCGGGGGCCATGCTTTCACTAGTGGAGTCAGTAAATAAAACACTCATATGATGGGTAAACAAATTACAGCTAGGCAATTGACAAGATTATAACACAAACTTAATCTAGCTATGACATAGAGAACATGATAATATTTATGTAGGCATCACGACAATGAGCAAAGACCGTTGAGTGCAACTGCATCTTTGTCTAAAAAGTCCACCGTGGGATCGCTATCCAGCCTGTCACCCAACAGTATTAAGTTGCAAGCAACAGACATTTGCATGAAGTAAAGCGCATGAGCAATACTAATATCTAAAGAGACATTAACACCACTGTTTTACCCTTAGTAGCAACAACACACCCTTGCCCTTAGACGTTTCTGTCACTTGTGCACAGGAACAAAAGGGGGCATGAACCCACTATCTACCATAAATACTCCCTCTTGGAGATACACACAATCACTTGGCCAAAGTAACTACGCACATCGGAGAGCATGCAAGAACATAAATCAACATATAAGAATCATGCACAATCTGATTAAACACATCACATAGCATTACAATAACCAATCTTGATCATGTTAGGCAGCTCACAAGATCATAATACATGATGCACAAGGGAGAGAGACTACCATCTAGCTACTGCCATGGACCCGTAGTCTATGGTGGGACTACTCACAAATCATCCCGGAGGAAGGCATGGCGATGAAGAGCCCTCCGGGATCGATCTCCCCTCCGGCAGGGTGCCGGGATCAGCTTCAGAATCACCCCCGAACTAGGGTTTATGGTGGCGGCGCCTCGGGGTGACTATGCAGGCTTTCATTTCATGATCTACAAGACTATGCAGGCTTTCATTTCATTCCAATATCACATGGATAGCATTTTGTCACTTTGACAATTCAAGCAATTTATCAATAACAACTCTCCAACAAGTATAAGTGAAGAACAAGAGAGTTTAACCTCAACAACTAGCAGCTCTAAACAAGATAAAAGCTAAAAGCGAGAGCTTACTAGCAAACAAACAGTAGCTAAGAATACTCAACAAGATATAAGCGAAGCAAAGGAGTATTCAAATGAAAAAGTGGAGCGTGTCTCTCTCCCACACAAATAAAGCTAGGATCCAACAAGGATATGACCAGCAGAAATGAGTTTAAAATAAGCTATAATTACAAAATAAAAATGCAGAGAATCAAAAAATAAGCTACAAAATTTAAAAATTATGGGAATCATGGTTTTATGCATATACAACAAATTTGTTAGCAAGGTTGATCAAGTATTACTACCAAACTAATTTTATATGACATAATTTTTTGAATTCCATAAAATAATTAGTTACCTCAACTTTGATTGGCATTGTCCCAATCATGATAGTTTGACAGTCTTTATGATGCATGAGCGAGTTCTAGGTGCTGGATGATGCTTATACCCTCCCTCTGTCAGCCTAAGTGCATGATGAAATTGAGAAAATTAATGAGCTGTTGCAATATGACACAACAATGGCGGGTCCGGATATCAAAACATTTCCATGGGGGGATTCTTCTTTCTCCTCAGCCAAATTCTTAAATATAGTTTCTCCTCAGCTCCAAAGGATTTAGCGCTACATGAGAATTGGAAATCTTAGTGTCTTCCTAAGCTGCGTGTGTTTGCCTGGTTGCTCCAAATGGATAGACTAAACACTAAAGACTTGATGATTCGCAAGAATTGGCATGTGGAATCTACTTCTAAGTGTGTGCTTTGCTATCTTTCCACCTTGGAAACCCGAGATAATCTCTTTTTCGGTTGTCAGTTTGCTGCTTCATGTTGGGATATCATTGATCTGCACTGGGATTATGCCCGCCCAATCTCCCAACGTTTTCTGATGGCCAAAAGGGACTTCAGGGGACCTTCCTTTACGAAGATGGTAGTGTGTGTGCATTGTGGAACATTTGGTGATGCAAGAATGATCTTATTTTCAAGGGCAAATTATCCTTCTGCCATCAGTTGTGTCCATATGCTCAGTTTTGCCCTCAGTTGCGAAACGTCCTCAGTTTTACCCCTAGTCTGGGCGCAAGGACTTATTCCGTGAATCTTGCCGTCTCCGTCTGGTCAAGGTAGTTCACTCGGGCTTGTAGCCACTGCTTGTGGGACCCCCTGTCGACCATTCCTGAGGGCAAAACTGAGCAAATGGGCACACACTAATGGCAGCCCGTCGACCGTTGCCGGCGCCGCGTCTGTGATAAAAGCGGCATACCGCACCCCCAGAGCTCGCAGCGGGGAGCAAGAATCAGCGAAGCAGGGTTGGAGGCGGCCACGTGCAGAGGTGGGCGGCGAGCTAGGAGCCGGGCGCAGAGGTTGGCAGCTAGGAGTCGGGCGCGGGCGACCGAGAGGGCGGCGTCGACGGGGAGCGCCGCCGATGGTGGGAGGGCGAAGCCGTGTGCTACAGCTACTGGTGACGTGCGCGGATGCGGTGAGTTCCCCTTCGGCTCCGGGCGTTCGCGAATCGAGCTCCATGTCTTCTTCTAGCTCCGGCGCCACCTCGCGGATGGAGATCCCGGTGCGCACGGAGATGCTGATCTTCGTCTGTCTGCAGTGCCGGATGGACGTTGCTCGGAGGATTTCGCAGACACCGAGGAACACGAATTGTCTGTTCTACGTGTGCACCAGCGCGATTGGGGTAAGAATCGGGGCAATTTCACAATTTTCATGGATCGGCATCCTTGAGCAATCCATTTGATCTGTTCGGCGATTTTGCAGTTAAAATGTTTCTTCCTTTGGGAAGATGTTCTGGTCCGGACGCTAATGAATCAGCTGCTAGTTGAGCACCAAGAATGGCTGCCACAGATGGCAGCGGCCGCAACGCGAGCTCAAGAAGAAGAGACAGAGGGCGGAGCACGCATTGATATAGAGGTTGCTGATGAGCTAAGGAGATTGAACCAGAAGATTAGGAAGCTCGAATATCAAGCACAATTTCCCATTTGCATTTGGGCATTTGTAGGGGGTGTGTTAGTCGTAGTGGGTGTAATGTTGAAATTGTATGGAATGGCATGAATTTGGGAGGATTTGTAGGAGGAATTTGGGAGAAATTGTATGGTAATCGCACTGGCTGGGTGTAGTAGGAGTTTGTAAGCTTGAAATTGTATGAATAAAGGTTGAAAGAAGGGAAAAGAAATGGAAAATTCAGAAGATTCAATGTGGAAAATAACTCCTGTGGGACACTTTTCATCGGAATGGCGAAAAATGCAACATCGTTCAAAGAAATAGCTACTGCGCGACGTTTCTGACGGCCAAAATAGCCAACACACGACATGGTTGATTAAACGGTCGTAACGTTGGATTGATTCCGACAGGTGGGTCATAGATTCGTGTACTCACTTAGTTGTGCTCATAGATTTAGATTTACCAAGGGATATTCAGTTATTCTGACAGGTGGGTCCGAACTATTTTGCCCTCCCCCACCGGCACACACAGTTTTCAAATACAAACTTCGATACACTTTTTGATTCAAATACAAACTTCGATATAATTTGATATGATTCAAACACAAACTTCGATACAATTTGATATGATTCAAATGCAACGGGCAGCTGCGTGGAGGCGAGCACACACGAAGGACACGAAGTCAGACGCGCGTACACTTGTTACATGCACTGCGTCATTCTAGGTCGCCGGATCTTATGGAACGGCTTAGATCGAACCAGCGGGCCGATCCAAACCCCATCTATTCAGCCAATCAGCGCATCACATGCCTACGAGCCAATCAAATTGCAGAACGAGCGCACACACGGATCGGCGCGTCACCTGCGCACATGCGGATCGGCGTGTCTGATCCCAACCGTTCACTCACCAGCGATCAACGGTTCGGAAGCGGGAGGGGTTTCGGATGGGGTTTCCGGGGTTTAGGGTTAGGGATTTCGGGGTTTTCAGGGTTTTCGGGGTTTAGGGTTAGGGTTAGGGCTAGGGTTTCACTGAGCTAGGGTTGAGCATAACACTAGTAGAGAAAAGGCTATTGGTGGTGCACCGAAATGGCCTATGCGTGGCGCATATTGGATTCACGCCATTAGTAACAAAGTATGCGTGGCGCATATTGATATGCGCCACGCATAGTTTGCCCATCAGTGGCGCATATTCCAGATGCGCCATTGATAAACTATGCGTGGCGCATATTACTATATGCGCCACTGATGCCGATGCGCCACTAGAATAAAAAAATGCGCCACTAAGAATTGGAACAGGTCTAAAACAACTGTTATTTTCTGGTATAAACTGGTATTTATACAGTATATACATTATACAGTATAATTGCAGAATATAATATACAGCAATACAAAATAGTATATCATCATCAGATCAATACATCATCATCACAAACAATTAGAACCAATATAGTGACAAGTTCCAGAATATTAGAAGTGTTGGAGCATACAAAAGTCCATCTACTTGGCTATTTGTGCATATCACTAGCTAATACATGAAGCTCTGAAACTAACTTCGACCGGTTCCTGAGCCGCGAGGTGCTGAGCCGCCGGCGCTGCGCATCCAAAGAGAAGAAACCCTCACAGGGTCATAGCTCACGTGAGAAGGAACCCTCTGAAGAAACGACCACCTACTGTCATACTGCCTATCCAATAGATACATGTAGCGACGGACATGCTCATCCTCCTCCCTAATACGGCGACGTACCACCCCCTCGGGGGCCGGCTCCCTCTGCACCGAGAGTGGCCCACGCGACTGCCACCACAGAAGATCCGGGTCGACGACATCACCCGGATACCTCACCAAGCTGCGCGTCTCGGAAGGTAGCACCTCCCAGTGCCAGCCCGGTGGAGCCCAGTCCCGCACATCGCTCCTCTGGTCCAACATGGACACCGTCGCCGAGAACACCTAAGTCAAAAATGCCTAAGTCAAAATTTTGTTACAAAAGTAATATTAAAATTTACGAAATGCGAGAAGTTAACAATGGAAAGCCTCATATATCATTGCCGTGCAAAACAAGGCAAAAAGAGTGTCTACAAGACCATGTATTAATACAAACACTCCAATTGTATATACTACAAGGCATTGTAGACACTCTCCTTGTCTTTACCGTGGCATAGTTTAAATCATCGGCTTTGTCAATTCATAGAGAACAAACAAAATGATTCAAGTTTATGCCTCATACATAGATTGGACACACATTGATCAGGAACGGGGCAAGCGGACCAAGTAAGAGTATGCGCAAGATGTTTATTTGTGCATATCACAAGGTCCGCTAGCACCTCCCTGAATCACATAGTGTGCCACAACATTTTAATCATCGGCATTCAGAAAGAGAGAGAAAAAACAAAATGATTTCGGATTTGTGTCTCATACATATTTAAATTGGACACACATTTCGGAGACGGAGCAAGTGAACTAAGTAGGATGCACAAAATGTTTATTTGTGCATATCACAAGGTTCACTAGCTCCTCCCTGAATCATACAGTGTCACAACATTTTAATCATCGGCTTAGAAGAAAAAGACAAAACAAAATAAAAATGACTTAGATTTTGCGCCTCATACTTAGGTTGGACACACAAATAGACCTGCAGGATCTCGTGAGCCAAGTATAATGCACAAGACTTGGTAATTGTGCATATCACAAGGCTCACAAGACCTGCATGCCTACAACCTAGTGCCACAACATTTTAATCATCGGCTTTCGAAGAAACAGACAAAACAAGATAAAAATGACTTAGATTTTACGCCTCATACTTAGGTCGGACACACAAGTAGACCTGTAGGATCTTGTGAGCCAAGTATGATGCACAAGACTTGGTACTTGTGCATATCACAAGGCTCACAAGACCTACAGGCCTACCACCTAGTGCCACAACATTTTAATCATCGGCTATCGAAGAAAAAGAGAAAACAAAAATAAAAATAAAGTTTATGCATGAAACACACATCAGGAAGCATTCACTTAGTAGGACTTTGTTGTCACCATGGACGTACAACTAGGAACTAGTCACTGCTTCGACAGCCAGAGCTGAATCAGATTGGACCCTAACGTACGGGTACTACTCTGCGAGTCACATGCATGGTCTCCGACGACGCACATAATTAACTAAGTCTAATAAAGCAAGGTTTCAATTATATGCAACATGTACAACTTGACACTGAACAATATATAGCAAAAGTGCACAATGGACACATATGGATCAGCCAACTGGAGTGATTAGCTACAACATGCACATGTGCTTTTTAGAATGATTTAGCTATATGAAAGAGAAGACTGCTCTCCATATTGGTTCAGATGGATATATAATATGCCTGATAATTAAGGAATCTTGATGTAGAACCATCTCTGTCTCTCCACTAATTGGAACAACTAATGGCACTGTTGATTATAGCCTTTGCTGATCATAGTCTGTCTCTGCACCATTCAAAAGTAAATCCAAAAACCCTCTAATGGCACTGTTTGTTAACTTCGAATTAATAGTGTTTAACTAAGTGTCCTGTATGACACTTGACCCACAGAAAGGCAACAAATTTATCATTATTTCAAGTTGGACAAAATGCTAACATAATGGAAGGAGCATGATAAGACAAATTGCATAACCTGGGAAGGAGAAGGAGGGACGGCCGGAGCTCGGCCTGGAGGGAGCCAACCGGCGGCGCCTCCTTGCAGGTTCCTGTCGAGCTAGGGTTCGCCGTGGCGGCCACTGCTCGGACTTTCAGTGCCTTGGAACGCGTGGAGGAGGAAGAGAGGGTGCCGGGGCTGTGGTTGTTGGCCGGAGTAGACGCCAGAGCCGGAGTTGACCTCTTACTTCTCGTGGCTGGAAGTGGCCGACGCGGCGGCTTCGCGCTCGACGGAGGCGGCAGGAGGGAGAGGCCGACGGCGCTGCAGCGCTAGGGAGCGAAAAGAGAGACCGAAGAGGAGGAGACTTGCATATGCGCCACTAACATGCATAATATTAATGGCGCATCTTGCATATGCGCCACGCATAACCCAGGATATTTCACGACCCTTCTGGTGGGTCCCACAGAAATATCTGTGGCGCATTTTGTTGTGTATGCGCCATTAGTACAAAAAATATCAGTGGAGCATATTTCTAAATGCGCCACTAGTAATACTAGTGGGGCATATTGAAAGATATGCTCCACTGATAAAAAATCTATCTATAAGGCTTTTCCCACTAGTGTACTAATTAAAAAAAATCAAAAAAATATAAAACTT
Source organism: Puccinellia tenuiflora (assembly GCA_012064385.1). Classification (NCBI taxonomy): domain Eukaryota; kingdom Viridiplantae; phylum Streptophyta; class Magnoliopsida; order Poales; family Poaceae; genus Puccinellia; species Puccinellia tenuiflora. Next base: position 199,163 of record QRDG01000719.1, read on the forward strand.
TCGCACATTGTCGTATTATGCAACTAAGTTGCTATAAAAAAATATAAAACTTGGATTTCGAGTCGGTCAACTTTTTTTGTGAGGTTTGACCAAACATTAAAATGAGCACAAATAATTCAAAAAAAATCGTAAAAATATGAAACCAGCGCACATTGTCGTATTATGTGACATAGTTACGATAAAAAATAATAAACTTGGTCTATGTGTATTTTCATGAGAAAACCTTCACACAAATGACTTACCATGATCGATGTTGCAGAGAGTTCAACTCAAGTGAGAGGGTTTAGAGTGATGAAAAATAAAAAAAAATCAATAAAATCGCCAAAGCTTCATTTCAAAATGACTAAGAAGGATCTGCACTTAGTTTTTCATTTTCACATTTTAAACTTGTTTTGGAGACGGTCAAAGTGGGTTTGACCAAACATTCAAATGAGCACAAATAATTCAAAAAAAATCCAAAAAATGTAAAACCAGCGCACATTGTCCTATTATGTGACATAGTTACGATATAAAATAATAAACTTGGTCTATGTGTATTTTCATGAGAAAACCTTCACACAAATGACTTACCACTATCGATGTTGGAGAGAGTTCAACTCAAAGTGAGGAGAAGTGGTTTTGGATTTGGAACATGAAATTTTCTAAAACCTCACTAAATCTTCATTTTGGAGTGACAAAGAAGGATCCAGGCTTAGTTTTTCATTATCATGTTTCCAACTTGTTTAAATTGAAATGAGCATAAAAAAAATGAAAAACCAATGCACATAGTCTTATAATGTCATATACTAACGATTCAAGTTGATAAACAAGGTCTACATACATTCAGACGAAAATTAATGCATCTTGGCTCATATCGCCCAATCTCAAACTCCGTCGCAATCAAATGAGCATAAAAAAAAACCAACGCACATAGTCTTATAATGTCATATACTAACGATTCAAGTTGATAAACAAGGTCTACATACATTCAGACGAAAATTAATGCATCTTGGCTCATAACGCTCAATCCCAAACTCCGTCGCATTCAAATGAGCATAAAAAAATCAAAAAAAATCAAAAAAATAAAAAACCAACGCACATAATCTTATAATGTCATATACTAACGATTCAAGTTGATAAACAAAGTCTACATACATTAAAACATGTACCATCATCATCCAAACACCATTAAAACATAGTTGTAGCATAGGTCCAACATCATTCAACATAATACAACATCATTCAACCGGCTGCTGATCATCATCATTTTCATCGAAACACTCTCCGAATGCTAGATCTACTGCGTTATCACAATACCTACCGAAATGACCAGAACCACCACACCTTGTGCACTTGCGCTTCCTCATTCCAAGTCCAGCTCGTAATAGTCCAACTGCCGGCACAACCACATCATTTTGCAGCCTCACATGAAATTTCTCTCTCTCCTTATGCTTAGCAAACATGGTAGCGAGCTCTTCATCATTTGTAACTTTCACCCATTTATTTCCCCCATCGTAGTATTTGAATTCCACTTCATCATGCAAATCCCAAGGATATGGGCTGCAAATTACCTCCCCAAATTGTCTAAAATTCTAATTGCAATCCATTGGCAAAGGATAATCAAAACCTCCCGCGAATTTCTTCTTATTCTTTGTATCCACGAGGTACCGGTCCCTTCTAATATTCACCAAGAAAGCAAACCGCAATTTCATCCTGACCCACGAAAAGCAGAGACGAATTCAGCACACCAATAGCAAAATCAACTAAAACCATTGGCGTCTCATGTATAATCGAATGTTCAAATGCACAAGCAAGCTCAAACTTACCACTCGGGAACCCAGTCGTGGACGCGGCGGGTCTCCTGCCCGACGTTTGCCTCGCCAGCTACTCCGGGATCGCTGCCGCTCGCCATTTCGCCCTAGAGTTAACCCTCTTACTTCCTCTGTCTCGCCAGCCCCAGCGCTCCCGCTGGGCGCACGGAAGGAGCCCCCGCCGCGGGTCGAGCAGGTGGCGGGTGCAGTGGCAGAACTAGCGGGACAAGCTGGTGGCGGTGGAGCTGGTAGCGGTGGAGCACGTTGCGGTGGAGAAGTTGGCTATATACGTGGGACGGACGCGGCGACGCATGTGGTGGCGGCGGAGGTGGTGGCGGTGCAGGTGGTGGCCGTTCGGGAGCAGGGGTGGTGCACGGATAGATTGGGGGGTCAGGTTTAGGTCGTTATTTTTGGCGCCGATGCGTGGTCCCACCTGTAAGATGCGGACCCACTTCACTAACGCCTACAGACGGAATCCGCTTTAGACTGGCCGTTTGGCCTCGCCATAGCAGCTGCGACTGAAGTAGTGGCAAAACTGAGCACCATTTGGAACTAGTTGCAAAACTGAGTCGTACCAAGCCTCTAAGGGCAATCTATTAAATGACCCTATTTTCAAAGGCATGTCACCTTCTATTGATAGTTGCAAAGTAACCTTTCAGAGAGATATCTTGCTCCACCAGCATCTTGTGAAGGCAGACCTTGTTTAGCCTCTCCTCACTTGGGTTTTAGATACTTTCACTTAACTGTTGTTTTTGTACTCTTTCCACTGTCTCCCCCCTGATCCTTTGTAAGTGGAGGTGTGTGGTGTGTGTTATGGGTGCTTGGACTTCTGAGGAAACCTCTGGTTTTCTTACCTACTTATTAATATAAATTTTACACAGTAGGGGTTTTCCCCTATGGTATCTTGGTAAAAAAAGTATGGGACAACCAATGGCTCCAATCTTGATGGTCTCAATATTTTCAATTGAGTTTAGGCCATATTTATTATCAATCTTCTTTGGAAAATATACTGTATGCTCCTTATCATTGACATGAAAAGTGACCTTCCCTTTGTTACAATCAATAACAACCCCTGCAGTATTAAGAAAAGGTCTTCCAGGGATAATAGACATGTTCTCATCCTCACGCATTTGTAGCACAACAAAGTTAGTTAAGATTAAACAATTAACAACTTTGACAAGAACATCATCTTAAGAAATACCAATACGAACAGTAGTAGATTTATCAACCATTTCTAAAGAAATATCAGTAGGTATTAGCTTGTCTAAATAAAGTCTCTTATAAAAAGAGAATGGCATAACATTTACTCCTACACCTAGATCACATAAAGCAGTTCTCACATAATTATTTTTTATGGAGCAATAAATAGTGGGTATACTGGATCTCCAAGGTTCTTAGGAATTTTAAAATTGAAGAAATAATTAGCAAGAGTAGTGGAAATCTCCTCATTAGGATTTTTTCATATTATTAGTAATAATATCTTTCATGTACTTGGAATAAGGAGGAAACTTGATGCTTAACAGGTTCTCTCGAATTCATTCGTATAGCAGTGAGAATCGATATGGGCGTCCACGGCTCCGCTATTAGTTATTGGCCGAAATTTGTTCCAGATCATGTCCACTCATTATAGAACCTGTAGGTTAACATGCTTAAGTCTACTTTAGTTAGTTGAACAAGTTGATGGATTGGAACATGAGAAAGAGTCACCATAATATTTTCTGAGTGATTGAAATAGTTTCAGAGATATTTCAGAATAGTTTAGAGAATTCGATAAGAGGACATAAGATGTACCGGATTCATACAAATTGTTTATGTTGACATCAAAATATTCATACAAAGATGTACCAGAATCGTTTAACTCGAACTCGTTTAGCGTCTGAAATGAAAACTCGGCTCGGCTCGTTTAGCAACGAGTTCGAGTCGATCCGAGTCGAGTTCCGAGCTGCTTGTTTAACTCGCGAGTTTTGAGTTTTAATTCCAGCCCTATTGAGGGCCAAGTATTTGGGGTGGACGAGTTGGGCATTTGGGGCCCATGGGGGCCGCACCCCTTCCTTGGGGACAAGGCCACCCCCACGGCCGGCCTCCCTATATAAGGAGGGAAGGGGCACCCCTCCTCCCCACTCATTGAGTTGTGTAGGTGCCTCTCCCCCCTCTGGATCAAATCTTAATCTAATGGTTTTGAGGTGTCCTCTCCATTAGATATAGATCTATCTATCTCTCTCTCTCTCTCCCCCATATGTTGGGAAGCTCCACCATAGTTGTTCCAGTAGATTCTAGATCCCAAATGACGTAATACTACTAAACTAAAGGAGATGTACGCATGCAAAATCTCATAGGGATCACACTATTGATCCTATTCGAGCGGGACGCTGACGGTAGGATGCTGACGGGCTGGAGGGCGAAATCGGCGACATCCTCACCGCTAGGCTTAGTCGCCAGGATCTTCATCAGGCTTCATTGAAATCTATTTTCACTACAGGGTGTCGGTATAAGTCTTAGATCTAGATCTGCTGCTTTGGATCTATAGATCTATTAGTTGGATCTAGATCTAGATCAGGGTGTGATCTCTTTGCTTGTATCTTCATCGATAGGTCTTGGTTGTTACGTGTAAGGAGATTTTTTTGTTCTCGATGCGCGTAACCCTTCAGGAGGCAGTGATACATGGGAGATGAGTCGTGCAAAACTTGGAAACATGCAAAATGGAATGAATCTTGGAACTACTAGGCAGTTGCACCTCATAAGAAATTGGAATGATACTTCGAAAGATGGGATTATGACCAACGTACCAAAATGCTACTTGTGGAAAGCACAGCGTGCAGCTGACGTTTGGGTATAGGGCTGCACTTTGATAAAAAATTCGTCTCCAGGTTGGAAATGTAGTATGATTGCTTCTTGTCAGCTTGGGCTTTCATCTATTGTTTTCCATGGTTAAGATTGTGCTGAAGCAGATCCTGCATCTGCTGATGTTTAGTCATCCAGTATGTACCGGAACTCTACCAGCAAGAGGAACCGACTCCATTTGTGTGGCCACATGGGCACGTATGTGCAAAGCACCAGAAGTTGAATGGACGTCATTTCTGGGTGATAAGCATAACTCATTTGAATCTAACTACCCAGCTGAGAGAAAAATTGTTTCCATAATGTACTTGTAATTGGATTTCCATTGAAATTCATGATCTATGCAGCTTGAATAGTTATCTAGATAGGCTGAAGCAATCTTGGTGACAGGGATATGACATCCGGGTATCCTCATGGAGGTACAACGTGGCCCATTATGGAGGCGGCCCATCAAGACTAACGAAGCCCAAGTTGACACGAAGCCCAAAAAGTAATCTAGAACTCATGTAAACCCTATCTGTCTACCTATATAAATGCAGGTAGGGGCACCCAAATAGACAAGCCAGACAACACCCGCCACCGGTGGCTACCTTTTAAACACATCTATTATGATCATAGTGACTTATAGCAGGACATAGCGATCCTCCACCACGGGGACGTGAACCTGGGTGACGTGGGGTTACCACGCCAAATCCCTCGGATGACATCCTTGGATTGAGAGAATAGGAGAAGAAAATGGTGGTACTGGTGGATCCATCGGCTGACAAGTGGGATTTACCTAGGTTCAGGCCCCCGAAGGTAAAAGCCCTACGTCCTGCTTGTCTAGAATTGATGATGAGCTTTACAGATCGATTACAACGGGGAGATCGTGAGATGCGATCTCGCTAGGGTTTCTGGTGGTGAATATGAGCGTACCCTAGGTTGGCGGCCCTCCCAGTCCTTAAATAGTGGGACTGGGTCTCGGGTCCTATACTGACTAGGTTTACATCTGGGCCTGCCGACCTAATATTTCTAAGCCTTTCCTTCGAGACCTCCTTCCTGGTCCTTATGACCGATGGGCCTTTGTCCTTTTCCGCACCAGGGTAGTCCACGGTGGCACACCCGAAAGGTGTAACCACATCAGTAGCTCCCGAGGACCTAGTAGACTTGGAGAGTCTGGTAGGGACTCCTCCGCATTGTATCGTCCTGGTGCGAGTCGTGCCTTTAGCGATTCCTTCGTATCCGTGTTTCAGGACGCTTAGTGGTGGATCTCGCACAATAAGCCTGGTACTCTCGACGGATCGGGACCAGTTAAGTGCTCTTGGGCACAAGCATTATTAGCGTACATCAAACTCGAGTCCCCAGAATCGAGCTTGGAGGCTAGTCCCTTCGACTCCAGCCGCTTGGGATCTTACGGAGTCGAATTCGGCCTGAAAGAGTACCCAACGCGTCCGTCGGGATTTTTCTTCACACCTGCTGGTGCGGCATATCTGTCAAGCTACCACGGCTGCTGCCAGTGGGCCTGGCCCTACATGACGTATCGGTGGGTCTTACCTTTGCACTACGGAGTGCAGCATCCGAGGGTCAGCTGTATTTGATTCATCTCGGGTATTTTGCTCGGGTTATACCGAAGTCGATAACCTTTCGAGTTTTGCACAGTCGTGCTTTCATCGAGTGCGCGGTGGCGCTCCTGAGGGGAGTGTTCCCCAAAATTATGCTGAATTATTTATAACTGGGGATAATCTCACCCCATTTATTTTGCCGTAAACCGAGGGATTTGTTTTGCTCCCGATGGGAGTGAACAGATGCAAATTTGTTCAGTCTGATAGCATATGGGAGTCGATACTTTGTCGAGTAAGACCGTGCTGAAGGCGGTCTGTAACTCCTGCGTCATGAATGATGTCACGTGCGTGCGTTGCGCTACCGAAGTGCTCTGTCGTTTGGCCTGCCAGAAGTGACAGTACGAAACGTCACGTCGGTTTGACTGGTGGGCGCGAAAATTTCGCCACGCCATGATGATGGCCTCCTCGTTTCTCGTGCGTAGTGGGCGACGCGGCCAGTGACGGTTGCCCTCCGCACGCGCCACATGTGGGGTTGGATGTGCTCCATTTTGCTCGATGAATATCGGACGGCACAGATCGCCCAGTCCGATGGATAAATAGGGGCGCCCCGGCGGTGAAAAAAGGCACAATCCCCATTCTCACCGCCGAAGTTCTCCTTCTCCCCTTGCGCTCTGCCTCTCTACGTGTAGCCACCAAAGCGTCCATGTCCACCTCCGGCATGAAGAAAATCTCCGAAAAGAAGAGGTCCGCCGGCGCCGCCGCCACCGGCACCGGCATGGCCGGCGGGCTGAAGAAGATTCACGAAAACTGGCAGAGGTCGTCCGTGAGTGAGTGCCAGCTGGAGGCGTTGCACCGCGACGGCCTCCTACTGCGGTTGGAGAAGATGCCGACGCGGGCGCCCGACGACGAGGTGGCCCCTCGTCCCCGCGACGGCGAGCGCATCTGCTTTGTCGATTTCATGGACAGGGGATTCGCCTTCACTGTTCACGAATTTGTCCGGGGGTTGATGTACGCGTACGGCGTCCAGCTCCACGACTTCATGCCGAACGCCATCCTCCACATCATCTGCTTCATCGTCTTGTGCGAGTGCTTCCTCGGCATTCACCCGCACTGGGGGCTGTGGCAGCGGATCTTCAACGTGAAGCGCAACGCCGGCGCTCGCGGTGTTTACCCCGTCGGGGGTTTCGGCATCCAGTCCCGCGGGGACATCGAGTACTTCGACCTGAAGCAGCTCGAGTCCACGCAGAACTGGAGGAAAAGGTGGTTCTACGTCACCGACGTCCACCAGCCCGGGCAGTAGTACGGGGTTCCCCCGTTCCGTGCTGGCGTGACCGTGATGAAGAAGAACTCCTGGACGCATCGCCCCAACTCCCGGGAGATCAAGGAGTCCGATCCCCTCATGTCTCGGGTGTCGAAGTTGCTGAAGACCGCCGGTAAGGAGGTAAGTGGCGTTCACCTCATCGCCACTTTCATCAGATGCCGGTGCACCCGATTCAAGCTCGGGCGCACCCGTTGTTCGAGTTTGCCGGAGCCGCCGACGTGACGCGCATGTCTGCGGAGGATTTGTCCACGGGCGAGGTCGAGTCTCGCGTTTGCGCACTGACCCTGCTCAAGGTCGGCGAGGCGAACGTCATTGAATCGCCCGTGGTGCCGTTCAGCCTCGAGAACCCTGTTCCAGAGGTATGTGCTTTGTTCTTGTGTTTCTTTTCTCTGTTTGCCGATGTTTAGATTGCTGAGAGAGATTCTTGTTTTTCTGCTCAAAGGGCTTCTCGACATTTGTCAGCCTTCCTCCTCTTCCTGAGGAGAAGGGGACTTCTGCGGCCCCTGACTTGCGGGATGATCCTGATGAGCAGGAAATTTCTATCTGTTCCGCTGCGTCGGTCGGGGATGCAGAGGCTGCGAACAGTGATGAAGTTCCTCTCATCCACCGTAATCGTTTCCGTGACGCTGGCTCCAAGGCAGCGGGGGAGTCGAAGCAGGGTCCCGTCGCAGAGGGTTCCAGTTCATCGTCGCCTCCTGATCGTGCCAATGAGGAGGTCCCTCCGGCGCGTGATCCCGTGGAGCCTCCGCCGAAGAAGGCTCATGCTGCTCCGGACTGCGTCGACCCTGCCGCTCTGCTGACAGTCCTTAGCTCGTAAGTTTTCAACTGCTGCTTTCCCTTTCTTGTTGGTTAGAGTTTCTATTTGAAATTCTTGGCTTATCGTGTGCTCATCTGTAGGGACTCTTTCTCTGGTGCGACTCTGCCGCCCAATGCGGGCAAATGAACGGATGAGGGTGACAGCGCGGAGGCTCGTCGTGCGGAGACGACGGCTCCTCCACTGCCGTCTGATCCCGACGTCGCGCCGGCCGCAACTGCCTTGACTCCTAGTGACGCCCTTGTCACCATCGCCAACGCTCCTCCGCTTGCTTCAGCCGAGCATGTAAGTAGTGAATACTTTTTGTTTGCATCGGGTGCGCGACAGCGCTCCCGATGGGAGTAGCCCCCGAGTCTATAGTCAACTAGGAACAGTTGGGTATAGACTATAAACTGATCTTTCTCCTTTGTTCCTTTGCTTTTTGTCTGTGATTTATCGGGTGCGCGACAGCGCTCCTGATGGGAGTAGCCCCCGAGTCTGTGGGCGATTGAATTAGTCGTGTACAGACTCAAGTTCTTCCACTGACTCTTTGTTCTTTATTTGGTGCAGCCTATGACGCTCGAGCTGTTGGGTATCGGCCACCGTTTCGTGGCCGTGGAGGCGGAGAAAACTCGCCTGGAGCAAGAGTCCGCCGAACTCCGAGGTTTGTGAAGGGGTTGTTGCATAGAAAACAAAAAAATTTCCTACGAAACAAGCGGAAGAAACCCCAAGGATCTAGATCTATTAGATGGTGGTAGCGAAGATGAGACCCAATCTCTTACCCTCGAAGAACGTTCAAAGCATTTTGTCGGTGCAGGGGTTGGCTAGTCGATCCCCGCAACTAGACTCATCTAGTCGCGAGGAGATGTATTTCCTCGAAGATCCAATCCGATGAAGTGCCACAAGGGGTAGCACCTCCGCGGTATCCACACGTACGGCTCGATGTAGACGTCCACTCCTTGATCCCGCAAGCGAGGAGGACGTGGCTAGATAGATCTCGGCACCACGACGGTTGTGGTGGCGTTGATGGTGTAGTCTCCACGAGCAGGGCTTCGCCAAGCCAAGCAAGAGGAGAGGGAGAGGAGGAGGTGCAGCAGCAGCAGCCCTACACTAGGGGTGGTGCGGCTAGGGCATGGAGGTAGTGGTGGCGGCAGCCCTCCGGACAGAGAGGTGGCGCCGGCTATGGAGGTGAAGGGGCGGCGGCTAGGGCGCCAAGGGAGGGTGCGGCTAGGGAAGCCTTGGATGGGGCGCATCCCTCCCCTCCCCTCCTTTTATATGGGGCGGCTAGGGTTTGGGCAAGGGGCTGGCCGGCCCCCCTTGCCATGGCCCTCAAGTTGAGGCGCCCCCTTTTGGGCCCTCTTGGCCCTTTGTTTGGCCGGCTTGGCCCATGTGGGCCTTTGGGTGGTGCGCACCCCACATGGTTGCTGCACCCCCTTTGGCCCATGTGGGTCCATACGATATGGGCTCCACTTCTAGACTCTTCTAGAACCTTTCGGAACCTTCCGGTACCCCGCTAAAATATTCCGGAACTTTTCCGATACCTCTGGAAACCACTTTCCTTATATGAATCTTATTCTCCGGACCACTCCGGAACTCCTCGTGATGTCCGGGATCCTATCCGAGACTCCGAATCACCATTCGTTCATACCATCAAATATTTCATCGTAAACCCTAGCTACATCGGAGCGTTAAGTGTGCGACCCTACGGGTTCGAGAACATGCAGACATGATCATATCAATAATCAACAGCGGGACCGGGATGCCCATATTGACTCCTACATATTCAACAAAGTTCTTTATCGATTGAACCACGATGCCGGAGATTCTTAATCTCGTATACGATTCCCTTTGTCTCACGATATTTAATTTGCCCGAGATTTGATCGTCGATATCTCCATATCTAGTTCTATCTCGTTACCTGGCAAATTCTCTTTACTCGTCCATAATATAGGATCTCCGTGATTAACACTTAATCACGTGGTTGCAACCTTTCTGATGCTATATTACCGAGAGGGCCCAGAGATATCTTTTCCGTCATAAGGAAGGACAAATCCCACTCTTGATTCATGTCACCCAACAAATACCATCGGAGATACCTGAAAGCCACCTTTATAATCACCCAGTTACGAAGTGACGTTTGATGTCCGCAAAGCATTCCTCCGGTAAACGGGAGTGACATAATCTCATGGTCTAAGTAAACTATACTTGGCATACTAAAAGTGTTGGCAATGAAACTGTGTGACACGATCAATTGCAACTCTTTATTATTTGGGTCTTGTCCATCACATCATTACTCCTAATGATATGACTCCGTTATCAAGTGACTATAACAAGTCCATGGTTAGGAAACTCTAACCATCTCTTGACTAACGAACTAGTTCGGTAGAGGCTTACTAGGGACACCTGTTTGTTTATATTCCACACATGTATTATGTTTCCAATTAATACAATTATAGCATGAAGAATAAACTATTATCATAAACATGAATATGCTAATAAACCATTTTATTATTGCCTCTAGGGCATATTCCCAACAGTTTGTCCTTTGTCTTCCGCTGCTTGGGAGTGTTTTTATTTCTATTTGTTTGAACGCCTTTTGCCTGCAGAGTTGTTGGCGCAGTCGCGATGCGAGAGGGAGAACGCCTCGCAAAAGGCTGCTATCCTCAAGGAGCAGCTGGACACCACCGCGGTCGCGAAGGAGGCGGCCGATGCCCACAAGCAGGCCTTGGTGCAGCGCCTCTACGCGGCGAGCAACTCCTTGTTGGGTAAGTCTTAACTCTGCTTTTCTTTGTTCTTTCTGCTTCCTTTGGTTTAACCGAGCTTCTTTTCTGCTTTCTTCAGGTAGCCTTGGCACTGTGGCATGTTCCAGCGCCCAGGCTGCCGTCGATGACTTGGACGACGCAGTTGCTGCTGTAGAGGGTGCTGGCCAACAGGCGGGCGGTCTCCTGGAGAAGGCTATCGGCGCGCTGACGAGCTTGCACGGCAGTCTGTTTCCCAAGGGCAGCCTCCTACTTCCCTCGGGAAACTCCGCCATCGACGACTTCAGACGCGAGCACATGGTACGTGGCTCGCAGACCACCCTCCTTATGCTGCTGGGGCACGGCTTCGAGGGTGACTTCGACAAGGCTATGTCTGGGCTGCCCCGCGGACCCTCTGGCAAGCCGGTGGCTCTTGGCAGTTTCGCCGAGCGGTCTCGCGAGTTGGCACAAAAGCTGACTGAAACCTTGGAGAAACAGGCTGCTAAACGTGCGGAGAAGGCCAAGAAGTCCGCGAGCTCGCAGTAGCTGCTTGTCTTTGTATTTTTCATCTTTTGTAGTTTGTCCGTGGCGATGCCTGTCGCCTTTTTGTAATGACTGTGCCGGTTGCAAACTTTATATAAGATTTTACATCTGTCTTGATGTCTTTGTGCCTTGCGACTTCTTCCAGCCCCCGGGCCTTCTTCAAGAAGGATGTCTCATACTTGGCTGCTTGGCTTGCTAACAGGTAAATCCAACGATTGCCGCTCCGTCTTCTGATGCCGCGCCACATGTCGATGCGGCCGCGACTGCTGGTTGTTCTTCCGGGAACCGCGACTTCGGGGATTATCGGCTCACGATGCTCCGGGATCGAAGCGCTAGGCTTGAGCAAGACCTGCGGGTGGCGCAGGGTGCCTTGGCCGTACTTAAGTCGAAGCAGGCTCGCCCCACTGTACGGGAATCTTTCCTTCTTGAGGAGTTGGAAAAGGCCAGCAATGACTTACTGTGTAAGTGGCTGCAAGCCCCCGAGTCTTTTGGCGTTGCTCGTTTCCTTAGTTGTTTCATCTTTCCTTTGTGTGTAGGTGTACAACAAGACCCTCAAGCTGAGGCCGGTCGGGTGGATAGGCGGCTTCGTCATGTTGCCGAGGCTGTCGGGCGCGACACCACCTCGTTTTGGTCAGACCCCTCACGAGGTCGGGTGCTGGCTGTTCTTCAGGACCGCGTAAGCCAGGTTGCGTCCTTCGCCGGGGCGTGCCGTTCTGCATTGGCACTTGTGTACAAGGCGTTGTTCCCTATGGATCCGTAGCCGCAGGGTCTTGGGGCTCTCATGATGCGGTTCCGCAATGGCAAGGCTACGGAGAGTTTTATCCGGACGCAGCTTGTCAGCGGTGCGACGTACGCCTTAGCTTTTGTTCACCAGCGGCACCCGTATCTCGTCCTGAGGGGGATAGAAGAAGTCCCCGACAGGGAAGGCGGGGAGCCTACGCCGATGGAAACTCACTATCGCGCCATAGAAGATGTAGCCGTCAAATTGATTAGGAAGCTAGAGCGTGACACCAAGGTTTACTCGGACTATGTGGCGTCACGGGTTCCAAAGGACGAGCCTGTAGACTGATTTTTTGTTTGTGCAAGCACATTGTATATTTGCAGAAAACTTGTATGCTTGCTCTGTAAAGCTTGAAGTTGCTTTGTATATAGAGTTTGTTTTGTTTTGGCCTTTACTTAGCGCCGCCTCCGAGCGTCGGGGTGGTGCTAAGGCAGAGAATGATTTGTGCTCGAACGGCGTAGCCCCCGAGTATCGGGTGCTACGTCCGGAGCTGGATATGATGTTTGCTCTTTCGGGTGTTTATTTTGTGCGCTGTGTGTTGGGTCATATGGTAGAGGAACATTACACTTTATTGCTGGAGACATGGTCTCTAATGTTTACATAGGTGGCTGACCAGCCTTTGATAGTTGTGCTACGCGTAAAAGCGTTGCAGTTGCACCGCGTTCCAGGGGTTGCGGATGAGTTCGCCTGTCTTCGGGTCTTTCAAGCGGTACGCGCCTCCACCGATGACCTCGGCGATGATAAAGGGTCCCTCTTGCTCTTCAAAAAAATAAAGGGTCCCTCCCATGGGGAGGCGAGCTTGTGCACCTTCCTCCGTTTGAGCCTGAGTACCAGGTCTCCTTCGACAAAGGCTCTTGTGCGCAGCCGCTTGCTGTGATAGTTGCGGAGGTTCTGCTGGTAGATAGCCGTTCGGGAGAGTGCGATGTCCCGGGCCTCATCCAGCAAGTCGGCGTCGTCTTCGAGTGCGGCTTGAGCGTCGTCTTCGTCGTACGCGACGATGCGAGGTGCATCGAAGCGTATGTCATGTGGCAGGACTGCCTCTGCTCCGTACACCATGAAGAATTGCGTGTACTGCGTCGATCTGTTGGGCGTGGTGCGCAAGCTCCATAGCACCGATGGTAGCTCCTCTACCAGGCTCCTGCTGCGCGCCTGAGTGGGACCAGGAGGCACTTCTTGATGCTGCTGCATACGAGGCCATTTGCCTTTTCCACCTGCCCGTTAGATTGCGGGTGGGCGATGGAAGCATAGTTCAGCTTGATGCCCTTCTCCTGGCAGAACTCTTGGAACTCCTCGGCTGTGAAGTTTGTTCCGTTATCAGTGATGATGCTGTGAGGCACCCGAAAGCGGAACATGATGGACTTGATGATGTTGACAGCTAAGGTAGCTACGCAGTTTGTAATTGGCACGGCCTCTATCCACTTGGTGAATTTATCGACAGCCAAAAGTAGATGTCTGTGTGCTCCCCGAGAAGACTTGCGCAGTGGCCCTACCATATCAAGTCCCCACTGGGCGAAAGGCCACACCAAAGGTATTGTCTTCAGTTCTGATGCCGGTGCATGAGGTCGTGTTGTGAATTTCTGGCAGCCGATACACCGCCTGACGATGTCCTCGGCGTCCTGCAACGCCGTGGGCCAGTAGAATCCAGCACGCAGGGCCTTGGCGACTAAGGCTTCTGCTGCTAGCATGATATCCACACGTGCCAGCGTGGATCTCGAGGAGCATGGCCTTGCCGTCCTTTGATGCGATGCACCTCTGGAGGATGCCTGATATGCTGCGCTTGTACAGCTCTCCACTGATTATTGTGAATGCTTTGGCACGGCGAGTGATACGCCGTGGTTTGACTGTGTCCTCTGGAAGCTCCTGCCGGAGCATATATGCCAGGAATGGCTTTGTCCAGATAGGCTCGATGAGGAATACTTCGACTGAAGGTTCTGCTGCTGCAGATGCGTCTTCGCTTGCAGCTTCAGTCCCGGTTGCCGGTGTAGAGGGAGCCGCAGGCTGCTTGACCTTGATAGATCTTTTGTTTATCTTCTCCAGGAAGACTCCGGGGGGCACCTTGAGTTTCAAGGACCCGATGTTGGCGAGTGTGTCTGCCTCCTCATTGCTTGCTCGCGGGACATGGCGGAGCTCGCAGCCGTCGAAGCTCCCCTCCATGATGTTATACAGGTTCCTGTATGCTATCATGTTCTCTGTTATTGCATCGCACTCCTTCATGGTCTGTTGCACGACCAGGTTCGAGTCTCCGTATATCATCAGGCGATCAGCGCCGCACTCCTTAGCCATCTTTATCCCATGGACCAGGGCTTCATATTCTGCTTCATTGTTGGATGGCTTCTCGAAGTCCATCTGCAGCACATAACGAAGCTTATCGCCTTTGGGTGATATGAGGATAACACCTACTCCCGCGCCTTCGTTCCTTTTGGACCCATCGAAGTACATGGTCCATGAGTTGGACGTATCGGGTATCGACGGCAACTGCATCTCCATCCACTCCATAGTGAAGTCGGGGAGGACTTGTGCCTTGATTGCTGTCGGGTGTTTGTATGTTAGGTCTAGAGGACCTAATTCGATGCTCCATTTGGCGACTCTGCCTGTCGCTTTGGAGTTGTTGAGTATGTCACTTAGTGGAGCCGCGCTCACCACCGTGATGGGGTGCTCTTAGAAGTAGTGTGCCATGTTACGCGAGGTCATGAATACCCCATACGCCAGCTTCTGATAGTGTGGATATCTCTGCTTCGACTGAGACAACACATCGCCGAGGTAGTATATCGGTCTCTGCACGCCATGAGCTTTTCCTTCTTCATCCCGCTAGACTAACAGCACCGTACTGACTACCCTGTTTGTGGCCGCTATATAGAGATACAGCGGCTCCTTTTCGTGTGGTGCCACCAGGACTGGTGGCGTTGATAGGGTGCGCTTGAGGTCGACGAAGGCGGCTTGGGCTTCCTCGGTCCACTCGAAGCGGTCCGTCTTCTTCATCAGGTGGTAGAACGGGAGCGCCTTCTCCCCAAGCCTGCTAATGAATCGGCTGAGTGCCGCTATCCTTCCAGAGAGCTGCTGCACATCCCTGAGCTTCGACGGTGCCGGCATCTTCAGGATCGCCTATATTTTCTCCGAGTTTGCTTCGATGCCTCGCGTAGATACGAGGTAGCCCAGTAGTTGCCCGGCTGGCACACCGAACACGCACTTAGTAGGGTTCAGCTTGATGGTGTATTTCTTCAGTGCGGCGAATGTTTTGCGGAGGTCGTCAAGGAGTGTGTCTTCATTCTTGGTCTTGACGACGATATCGTCAATGTACACCTAGACATTGCGTCCGATCTGCTCCTTGAGGCAGTTTTGCATCATACGCTGGTACGTGGCACCCGCGTTCTTCAGCCCGAAGGGCATTGTTGTATAACAGTAAACACCAAATGGTGTGATGAATGTTGTTTTCTCTTCGTCTTCCTTCTTCATCATGATCTGGTTATAGCCTGAATAGGCATCCAAGAAGCAGAGGCGCGCGCAGCCTGCAGTCAAGTCGACAATTTGGTCGATTCGAGGCAGTGGAAAATGATCTTTTGGACAACACTTGTTTAATGAAGTGAAGTCGACACACATGCGTAGTATGTATGTGTTCTTCTTTGGCACCAGGACTGGGTTGGCGACCCAGTCAGACTTCTTGATCTCCCGGATGAAGTTGGCTGCCAGGAGCCTATCGATTTCTTGCCCGATGGCGAGGCGCTTCGGCTCCGCAAAGCGGCGCATCATTTGCTTGATGGGCCTCGCATTGGGCAGGATCTGTAGGGCGTGCTCGGCGAATTCCCTGGGTATGCCTGGCATGTCGGCTGGACACCAGGCGAAAATCTCCCAGTTCTCACATAGGAACTCGACGAGCGCGCCTTCCTATGCGGAAGGCAAGCTCGTCGATACGAGGACCGTCTTCTTGGGGTCCGTCGGTTGCACCTGATGCTCCCTTGTGTCATTTGTCGCGTTGAAGGCAGAGCCTGACGCTGATTGTTTGCCCTCGGGAAAGAGGGTGCGGTCGTTGGTGAGTGCCAACTCCTGAAGCTGCTCCTGCGCCCCGAACGACTCAGAGATCTTGCTGAACTTGCGATCGCACACGTCGGATCGTTCGAAGTCTGCGTTGACGGTGATTGTCCCGTAAGGTCCCGTCATCTTCAGCTTCAGGTAGGCATAATGTGGCACCGCTATGAACCGTGCGAACGCTGGTCATCCCTGGATGACATGGTACTGCGACTTCCAGTCAACCACCTCGAACTCTATCTTCTCCTTCCGGAAGTTGGCTGGCTCACCAAAGATCACGTCGAGTGAGATCGTTCCCAAGGGATAGACTGGTCTCCCTGGTACTATGCCGTGGAAGTTGTTGACGGAAGGCGCCGGGTTTGTCATCAGTATGTTCATTCCACGCAGCGTGTCAACGAACATAATATTGATTCCGCTGCCACCATCCATGAACACACGGCTCATAGCAAAGCCTCCTATCTGCGCATCCAATACAAGGGCTGAGTGGCCCGCCCGCTTTGGAGAACCTGCAGTATAGATTATTATTCGGTTTTGATTTGTATAACCCTCGCTTTGTGTGATTACCTGCTCCTGTTTTGTTTAACGCTGTTGATAGGGACGGATACTCATTTCCTGAGGAGGTGCTGGATGAGTACCTCACATCACTCGTTCCTGAGGAGGAGCCAGAGGAGGAGCCACAGGACTTGCAGTGGCAGCCACAGCCGGGCGCCAACTGGGGTGTGCCGCCACCGTGGTAGATGAGTCCCACTTAGGCCAAAAGCCTAAGCTTGGGGGAGTACGCATATCTCACCGACATCACTTTATTTCGTTCACTCAATTATTATATGTCGGTGTGTTCGTTATTACTTTGTATACCCATAAGTTTGTTTTTGTTTGTTTTCCTTTTGTTCTTTTCATTTTTCTTAATTGCTTTTGTTGCTCTTTTTGTTTACTAACTGAAAACAACAAAAATATTTCTCTTTTAGCTTCTGCGTCTTCACTATTTGAAAAACACAAAATTTTCTCTTCTTCCTTGTTTTGTATAGTCGGTTTAGAGTTCAACCCATGTCTGTGACTACGCTTGCACGCTTTATTTCTATATCTTTCGAATATGCAAGCGTCTTTGCAATAATGATGATATTTGGCGACACGGATATGATGAGGAAAATTGGTATGAACTCTATTTGCTTTCATTTGTGTACATATGTTTATCCTCGTGCTCATGCTTTAGTTTGCTATGATAGAATGTTGTGTAGATGATATTGCTTAGCCTTATGGATTCTTATGCTTAGCCTCAACTTGTTAAGAGTTAATAATTTGTCATGTAGACATGAGCATGTTTTGCATTAACATGGTATGGTGAAGTGAGATCCTCCTCCATAAGTTTTAATTGGATTGACTTGGCACATGTTCACACATGTCAAAAGACCAAAAATACGGTCTGTTATGCCTTGACGGTTTATTGCGCTTAGAATTGTAGTATCACTTATATGCTCTATTCATTGATTAATTTTGTTGCAAAGCAAGATTATGACAGTAGTGCTCTCGATTGGTCGCTTCCCAATCTTTTTCTAGCCCTCACCTGTACTGAGTGGGAACTCTGCTCGTGCATCCAATACCCTGAGCCAAAAAGTATTCCATGAGAGTCCACTATATCTTCCTACATGTGGTATTTCCTTGCCACTCCAAGTAAATTTGTCATGTGCTACCTTTAAATTATTCAAAATGCTCCTTTTCGTGTCTCTGCATTTAGCTCATGAGGGAGCAGTAGAGAGCTAGATATAACTTGTGACAAGCAAGGTCATTTCTCCCCTTTCACCCGGTGTTGATGGATTACGTCCTCACCTGAATCAACCCGAGAGCATCTTAAGCAAAATATAAATATAACTCACCATTCTCCTCCGCGCAATGAAAATCTGAGAAATCAGCTCTAAACATTGGACAGTGGTGAAACCAAGGAGAAAGAGGAGCGTACTCGCTTCTCCAAAAACCAGCTGCTCTCGCAAGTCTAAAAACCTTGCTTGTTACGGGGGACTAGATAGCTTCTCTGTTGTGAAATCGTTGACGAAAGCATGCATCTCCCAAAATTGTTCTACTCACGTCTTATAAAAATAAAAAGCTCTAGCACATGACTAATCCCTGCTTCCCTCTGCGAAGGGCCTTTCTTTTACATTTAAGTTGAGTCGTCACCCATCTTTGAGCACCATCTTATAGAGCATTGCTGTCATTCTGAGTATAATCTGCTTTGTCCCAAAGTTCTAATGATTGGAGCATGTGTGAGATGCTCTCTCAGTTCTGAAAACTTTATATCTAGTCTCCGTTTAATACCTCAAGAGGTGCCCGGCATTTATGTTTTGCCCTACAAAAGGGGAAAGCGAGAGATCACTATACCATGCCTAGTTATATGCATTGCATCGGTGCTATTGGTTGCATGTTTAAATCATTACTTGTTAGCTTTTTGTGTGTTTCGCATAAGTCTCCATGATTTCTCAAGTCCTATTGTTTTTGCAGCCTCTTTCGTACGCTTATTAAAATACTAATCATGGTTTAAACTTCTATGCTTTAAATGAAGCAATTGTGTTTGTCAAAGTTTCTTTTATCGCATCCAGTTTGTCAACTGAATTGCTTGAGGACAAGCAATAAGCTAAGCTCGGGGGAGTTGATACGTCGCAAACGTATCTACTTTTCCAAATGCTTTTTTTTCGAGAATAACGGGGGGATTTTTTCCACCGCTTGTATATAACTCGAGATGACCCCTCAGTGGGTCGGGTTTTTAAGTTACAGCCAGCAAACAAGGAGAGGAGAGAGAGCAATTCAATTCAATTACAAGCTCGCATGGAGCAGCATTTTGCTATTGTTTTGACTCTGATTTTTAATGAATTGTTTGGAACTAACCCGAACTGACGCTGTTTTCAGCAGAATTGCATTTGGTGTCTTTCTTTTGTACAGGGTTCAAAAGTTCGCGGAAAATTTCAGAAAAATCAGAAAATGAATTTTTAAGGGAAAAGAGCCACGGAGCCAGAAGACCACGAGAGGGGCCACCCCAGGAGAAGGGGCGGGTCCCACCCGCGGGTGGGACCTAGGCCGCGGCCGAGGGCCGCCCCTGCCCCTGGGACCTCGCCTCTCGGCCCCCCCTTCGCTTATAAACTCTGTTTTGACCTAAAACATGGAGCCCCCGATCACTTTGTCTAGAAACCTTACGGAGCTCCGCCGCCATCGCGAAACCTAAATTCGGGGTCCAGGATCGCTGTTCCGGCACCCTGCCGGAGTGGAGATCGCCGCCATCGTCACCGCCAATGCCTCTCCATCAACCATCCATGACATCTCCATCCATGTGTGAGCAGTTCCCTGCTATAGGCAAGGGGATGGAAGGGATTGAATAAGATTGCTCATGTAATTCGATGCAAATTGTTAGGGCTTGATGCCTAGTATCCTCTATTTGTGTTAATCATCATTGGTACAATTAGTTATGCTTAATGCTTGTCACTTTGGGCCCGGGTGCCATGTTTTCAGATCTGAACACTTTATGTTTTCATGAATATAATTGATGTTTTGGGTCCTATCTACTAATTGTATGCACTTGTTGTTAACCGGAACCGGAGACCCCAAGTGACAGAAACGGGGACATCGATGGGAATGGTTGGTAACTCGAGGGTTACATGTATTCATTGCGTGTTAATGCTTTGCTCCGGTGTTCTATTAAAAGGAACACCTTAATTGCCATTTGTTCCTTAATTGGCCCGGCTGAAACCGGATGGCGGGACAAAAGATGCCGTGCAAGTTCTTATTGCAAGCACGTACGGCTAAATTAGGAATACATGCCTATGATCGTTTAATACTTGGATGCTATATTTATTTATTTAGCTTCGTGCCTAGTTATGTTTATTTCATGAGCTATCTTATTCATGCAGCGCCGGTCTATCTGTCCCTATGCCCACGGTGTTTTTAAATCCTGCTGTTTACAATTAATATTTCTGCTGTCACCATTGCTGCCTTTATTTTATTACTTTGTTACTGATCTACAGCTGCTGTCAAATTACTGTTACTACTGATAAATTGCTTTGAGAGAAATCCTTTTCAGGTGTGGTTGAATTGACAACTCAACTGCTAAGGCTTATAAATATTCTTTGGCTTCCCTTGTGTCGAATCAATAAATTAGGGTTATACTACCCGCGAAGACTGTTGCGATCCCCTACACTTGTGGGTCATCACCTATTTTCTCCTTTTTGATATCGAGCCGTCGTTGTCACGGTAACTAGTCTAGAGCCCTGTTCCGGCACCCTGCTGGCGGGCGGAATCGTCGCCGGAGGCATCTACAACACCATTCCTGACTCCATGATGATGCATGAGTAGTTCAACCTTTTACTATGGTTCCATATCAGTAGATAGATGGTTATCTCTCCTCCATGTTCTTTAATTGCTGCTGGACATGATAAATTGCCTAACATGATCGAGATCCATATGATGTAATTGTTGCTGGATGTTGTGTTTGTTGGGATATGATAAATTGTGATATTATGATCAGATTGTGCATGCTATCTATATGATGCTATTTTTTTAATCATTTTGTGCTTTATTTACGTTCTTACATGATCTACGATTTATATGTTTATTCTAGCCACGTATGTGTATGAAGCTCCAAGAGGGAGCGGGTGTAAGATAGTGGGTTCAATCTCACTTTGCTTGGGCTCGAGTTGACAGAAACAACTAAGGGGGGGTGATGTGTTGTTGCTACTGAGGATAAAACAATGGTTTCCTTGTCATGTTTAGATGAACTTTTACTGTTTACATTATGCATTTTGCTTAAGGCGATACTCTCTTGTTTACACTTAAATCTTAGAGAGGCAAGCATGAAAGAGCTCTCGAAGTGGAGTATTAGTAATAGATATGGCACCGGTGTGCGGTCTATTTAATTTGGTTCAATGCTTACATGAATATTTTCATGAACTAGCTTGCTATCATAATTAACTAAATTCATTTCTGTCAATTATTATCCAACAACAGTTTACCAATAGTGTTTTATTACTTATGAAGAGATACCACGAGTGAAACTATTTGTGTTTTAATACTCTTTCCATACGAGAAGGAAAGCTTCATAACCTTCCTGAAACGTTGGGGACAAGGTGTTGTGTGTGTTGTATGCCGGTCCTATACCAAACTCCGTGGCGTCTTATATTCCTACTAGTTCGATAAACCTTGGTTTTTAACTGAGAGAAATTTACTGTTGTGCTACATAAACCTTCCTCTTGGGGTTTCCCAACGCCATCAACTCTCCTAGCAACGAATTTCTGGCGCCGTTGCCGGGGAAATAAAAGATGTTCCATATTATACTTTCTCCATCGATTATGCCACCAAGAATTTATTGACTTCATTGCAACGAAGTATAATATTCAGCGTAGAGGATTTACACACTTCCAAACCCAAGTAGGCAACACTTGTATTTTTCTAACGTGCCACTGATCTTGACTGAGTAACATCAATAGAAATTTTAGGTGTTGAATATGATCTCCCAAAGTCTTGGTGTAGACGAGTATATCGTCAAAGAACACCACATACAGAGTGTCACAACAATGGTTGGAAGGTTCTATTCATTGCCCCAGCAAAAGTTGCTAGAACTCCTGCTAGGCCGAAATACATGACTTTATACTCCCAGTGGCATGGATGTGTTTCAAATGATGTTTTGAATTCTTGGCCCATCTGGTGCATCTGAAGGGAAATCGAGATGCTTCCGCGAATTTACCCACAACTTCATATTAGCAAAGTTGATCGCGTGAGTAATCAGAGCTATTCTTTCTGTGTGCTGCATGCGAGAGTCGGTGCCGGTCTGCATGTCGGCCCTGGTCTTGTTAGCTAAGTCAATAGAGCTCGCGATTTTTCAAGGAAAAAAAATCGGCTCCCAAGTCCATCTGTGTAATGCAAGCACCTGTCCAATTACAAGAGAAGTCAACCAAAAGATGCTCTCCCTAGTCTTACAAAGAACCCGTCCAAGACAAGACGCGAGCGCACGAAAAAATCTGCGAGGATAAAAGTCCTCCAACAGCAAAACGGTTTCCCTCGTTCTACCGCGCGTTTGAAGGGTCAAAGCTGTCGGCCTTGCTTGCAACGGTCGCGTCCGCTTGGCATTCCTGCTCCTACATGTGCCCATGTGCGGCGGCGGCTTTGTTCACCCGATTCCAATCCAACATCCGGAGACTACACTCCTTTAAAATAAGCGGAGCCACACGTGCTATTCAATAGTTGATCCAATTGGGAGAGGAGGACCAAATGGCTTCTGGATCGTGACCTTTGTAGGGTTCCCTGTACCTGGCTCTGGCTGGCTACATGATGTATCTATCCATCGTCGTCGATGCGGCGTGTGTGTGAACAATGTCTCCACCAGCACCACACTTCCCTTTCTGAGGTTTCATCTTCTTTATCTGTCCCGGCCGGTTCTCTACTTCTCTCATCTCCCTGTACTCCGTCCCGGAAGACACAACGCAAGGGGCCGAACTGGGCTAAAGCTAGAGCAGACGGACGGACAGGCAGGCAGGCGGAGCGAGGGAGATGAGGCGGGGGAGGCAGCTGCTCCTCCATGGCGCGGCGCTCTCGCTGCTGCTTCTTGCGGCGGTCGCCCCTGCTCAAGCTCAACAGACGACGACGACCGACCCGGCTGACGGTGAGCATCCTCCATTCCGTCCTCCCTGCTTCTCTCAGTATCCCACGATAGCTTTTCGTCCCTCAGTCAGTCATGATTGAATCACCCGGTGATTCGCCTCTGTTTTGATCGTATATGGCGAACAACGCCGGGAAATTAAACGCTAGCTGCTCTCTGCCTGCTTCTCTCCTAGATCGTTTTGTTCCCGATTCCCCTCGGCCCCCTCGTCTGCAACTGCAAGCAAGTACGATGAACACACGTTCTTGCTTGCCGCCCCAAGAAACCAGCTCGATCGTTCCGGATGTCTCGATCGGTTGGAAGGTCAATCCAGGCACGTCCACGTCTCTGACGATATCCCGGCGTCTGAATTTTTGCTCCTCCACACACAAAAGTCAGAAACCATGTCCGGTTTCACTCGCATAATTAACTGATAGCTGACTATGGCGGCTACCTCACGACCACTTCAAGTAGACGGTCACGTCCGAATAATGTCGGCTCCCTTTGCATCCGTCCGTCCATGTTCAGATGTTCTGCCGCGCGCCAAGGCCTAGCTGTCCGTCCAGCTTCGGAGCTTCTTCGGTTTATTTTTTCCGCATCCGCCTGGCATGTGGGTTGGTGGCGGCGGCGGCGGCTTCTTCCTCCTGCTCCGCATCAGCCATATTCAATTCCAATCCAACATCCGAGACCTTTTTCTTTTCTTTTGAGGGTGAACATCCGAGCGTATAACCGGAGCCGCACACGTTTTCCATCATCAGCTAATTGATCAAGTGGGACAGTTGATCCACCACTTGGACCAAGTTGCTTCCTCGATCGCAACCTTTGTTCGGTTGGCTTGTAGAACTGGCTGGATGCATGATACATGTATCGATCGATCGAACCTGGTCGATCGTGTCTCAAGTCTCCTCTGTCTCGGGAGGCAGCGCAGAACAGGTCTTGCCACGAGACTTCACCCGCGGGGCCTCCTCCGTGAATCTTCCACAGCTATCCTCGACGGAGAAGAAGCACCCAAGGCGTTGACGTTGACGGCGGTGCAACTCTAGCCAGGATCCGAGGCCCCTGCAGGCATCTCCCCCAATCTCTAGCCTACCAGCAAGGAGAAGAAGGAGCACCTTCCCGCCGGCAGCAACAGCAAGTGTCCCAAGTCAACCGAGATACTTCCATGTTTTAGGAAGAAGTCGTCCAAGAAACAAGCAGCCCTCCAATTCCTACCCACCATCCGGGCGGCAGTGATCGAGGTGATCAAGTAAAGTGGACCTTAATTTACTTTGGGTGTTAGTTCCACTTGGGCACTTGGGAATAAAAATACGACGTTGCTTCTGCCTTCTTGCAACCTTGTACGGCCGTACCTACCGGCTACTTATATCGATCGGTCGTTGTCGTATGATCGTTCACCAGCTCTCTCTGTCCCGGAAGTCACAAGGGGGACGAGCTAGCCAGGCTAAGCTCGAATAGACAGACACCCACATAGCTAGGAAGGGGCATGAAGGGGAGCAAGCTCCTCCATGGCGCTGCGCTGTCGCTGCTGCTTCTTCTCTCGGCGGTTGCCCTTGCTCAAGCTCAGACGACGACGACGACCGATCCAGCTGACGGTGAGCATGCTCGAATTCATCTTTCCCGAATATAAAGTGTTGGTTTTCCCACCCTGTTGGTTCCTGAAATCAACGAGCTTTCAGCCGGGGTTTTCCGCTGCCGAATGTTTCGCCTCTGTTTTGCTCTGGTTCAGTTCAGTTCAGTTCATCCCCCGATCTCCCATCATCTCGTCGCCGTTCCAATAAACTAAACTAGGTTGCTTGTTCGCTCCGCATGTCTCGGCTCCAAAGTCAATCCTAAGCACGTCGACGTCTCTCTCTCTCTCTCTCTCTCGTATTTCGGCGTTTGACTTTTGCTCCTGCACAGGCACAAAGTCAGAAACCATGTCCGGTTTCGCTCGCGGTTTCTTTCCTCTAGTCTATACTAATGCTGCCTCTCCACCGTCAGATCCCCATCAGACGGCTGAGCGGCTACGTGGATGCCTTTTTTTGTTGTTGACCCCGGGTTCTTTTTTTGGTTTGTCTCGCAGCGGCGGCGCTGCACGCGGTGTTCGCCAAGCTCGGCCAGAAGGCGGGGCCGTCATGGAACATCAGCGGCGACCCCTGCACCGGCACCGCCACGGACGGCACCAACATCGACGGCAACGCCGTCGTCAATCCCGGCATCACGTGCGGACTCTGCACGGCCGGCAACACCTCCGTCTGCCGCATCGTCAAGTTGTAAGTGCTCCCTCTTATATAGGGCGCTCACCCTGTTCGCTGGAGTGTCACTTCCAGCGGCGGCTCCCTTCCTTGTACCAGTGAAAGAGATTGGTAAGGTGCTATTAGCTGATGGGACGCTTGCGATGCAGGAGAATATACGCCGCGGACGCGGTCGGCCCCATACCAGAAGAGCTCCGGAACCTCACAGCCTTGACCAATCTGTATGAACCCTCAACTTGCACACCTGAAATTGTCTGTTTTCGGAGCACGGAGAAGTTTATTTCGGTTTGAGAAACATAGAACAAGATTGCTTAACTGTAGATCACTGGCGATTTCACTTAGAACCGTCCACAATATCGGCTATCTACTTATTATAGTGGATATTTTACTCTGCTGTGCTCAATTGAGCGAAAAATACATCCTGTATAATATTCCAATTTAGAACCAAATTCAATCATTTCTTATATCTACTTCGATTTTGTTTCAGGGACGTAGCACAAAATTACTTAACAGGGCCTTTACCATCGTTCATCGGGGAGTTGACCAATATGCAGTACATGTAAGATTCACAACTCAAAACATGGTTGCATCAAATGAATACAGTCAAAAAAAATAAAATAATGCGTCTATTTCTTGGCATTTAATCTCACACTTCCTCTCTTCAACATATAAGGAGTTTCGGTATCAATGCATTATCCGGACCTGTACCAAAGGAGCTCGGGAACCTTACCAAACTTGTATCATTGTAAGAAATATATTTTCATAACTTTATGACTGTATTTTTAGCATACAGCTTTAGATAAATTCTGTCCGAAGGGTAACTATGCTGATAGCCTTCATGCTTTTTACAATATAAATT
The DNA here is from genome assembly GCA_012064385.1 of Puccinellia tenuiflora. NCBI lineage: Eukaryota > Viridiplantae > Streptophyta > Magnoliopsida > Poales > Poaceae > Puccinellia > Puccinellia tenuiflora. The sequence goes on from QRDG01000719.1 coordinate 225,234, forward strand.
TCACATGTCTAACCTGGAATTTTTGGTGTATGTTTAGGAGCATTAGCTCAAACAATTTTAGTGGCTCGCTTCCTTCGGAACTGGGAAACCTGGCAAACCTTGAGCAACTGTACGTATTTACTGAATTCTGGGGACTCTATTTTTCTTCTGCCAAGCCGGTTGTCTTTTCGCTTGGATTTGTCAGCTCCTTGTCTTATGTGTATTGTCTATGTATTACTCAATTACAGGTACATTGACAGTGCTGGCCTTAGTGGTCCACTACCATCATCACTTTCCGAGCTTACAAAAATGAAAACATTGTAAGCCTATAGTTGATTTATTGTTGATATACTACAATGTTCCACGCCATCCGATCTTATGCACTTCTCTTCTGCTTGTTTAGGTGGGCATCAGATAATGATTTTACCGGGCAAATACCAGATTATATTGGGAGCTGGAGTAGTTTAACAGAGCTGTAAGATCACTACTGGTCTCACTCATAGTAATACTGTAAAAAAAAGGAAAATACTGCATGTTATTTACACAATTTCAAAGAATATTTATTGCAGGGAGTTTTGAAAGAATATTTGTGCAGTTTGCTATAGTTATCTACAAGCTGAGATTTAGTTTTGAAAAATATAAATTGGCATGTAAGTGGGAGATTCAATTTAAATAGTAACTGTTTTAGTGCCAGAGATAGCATTTTTAGTTACTAGAGTCTTCCTTGAACATGCTGAATCTCCATCTGTGGTTTCTTAAGAAACAATCCATTGAAGGTCTCAAATGTTAGATTAGTCCTGATAAACATTGCATCTTCCTTTGCCCACTATCTATTAGATGGTTGCTAGTTTCAGATAAGGTGATACTATCACTAAGTATTGAATTCACTTTATTTTTCTCCCAAGGAATAGAGACACCTATTCTTTCACTACTAGGTTGCTGCACTCGTCAGGAAATGATTTATGACTAACTAGAACTATGGAATTGCAGGAGGTTTCAAGGCAATTCTTTTCAAGGTCCAATTCCAGCTACTCTTTCCAATCTTGGCCAATTGGCAAGCTTGTAAGTGCCTAACTGCCTATTGCCGGAGATAATGGCTAAAATGTTATTCTTAAATTTGAAGGTTGCAGCAGAGAAAATTAATAATCTACTTGGTGCAGACGAATTGGTGATATATTAAATGGGAGCTCATCTTCACTGGCGTTCCTCAGTAATCTGACATCTTTGTACACCCTGTATGCATAACTTTTCATTCAGTTAATGGCTCAAATTACAGTTCTAAATCACCAAGTTCAATCCTAAAACATGTAATATGTTTTTTTTGCAGGGTTTTGAGGAACTGTAGGATATCTGATAACCTCGTATCAATAGACTTTTCGAAGTTCACGAGTTTATACTTACTGTAAGCATTTTATTGTGACAATGATGCCTTTCATGCAAGATACTTAAATGCATTACTATGGATTATACACTGTCTTATGACACCTTTCCCTTTCTCGTTTTTTTTATTATATAGGGATTTGAGTTTTAATAATATCACAGGACAAGTACCAGAAACCTTGTTGAATCTGAACTCACTCAACTTCTTGTATGGACTCTCTTTGACTTGCAAAGTGTATTTGTATGGAAGGAATACTTTCATCATTTCTTCTTGCTAATCTTTATAAATTTTGTTGTGACTAGATTTCTTGGGAATAATAGCCTTTCAGGAAGCCTTCCAAGCTCAAAAGGATCATCACTTAAGAATTTGTATGTAATGCGGTTCAATTTTATTTACACAACAAAAGCAGTGCGGTGTTTATGTAATTTCTAATGGTGCTTTCATTCTATTATTTTGAAGAGATTTTTCTTACAACCAGCTCTCAGGAAGCATTCCTTCTTGGGCTAAAGATTTACAATTGTAAGTTCCAAGTTCTGAAACTCCCATTACAGGGTGAACCAAATCCAGCAGTGCTAAGCACATGCTTCGTCTAAAATATGCTCCTGGGCTGACTTATTAGGCTTATATGTACACACACATGAGATAAGCTAGATTCCTATTTGCTAAATCTGTAAGGCTGTTTTGTTGCATCTAGTAAGTATTTATAGAAAAAGTTAAGATGCCTACGGCTCCTAGTCTTTGTGAAGTGAGATTTTAGGTTTGCAGCCTAGCACAAAAGTGAGCCATTATTTATGAGTAACTTAAGTTTTCTTATTTAAGCTGTAGCAAAGAATCCTAAATATGCTATGAAGTATGAACAATGCATTCTAATTTTTGCATGTTGTTCATCCTACTTAGGAATCTGGTGACAAACAATTTCGTGGCCAATAGTTCCAGCAACAGGTTCGTCAATATTTCAGTATCTCCTCAAGACCTTCAAGTATGATAAGTAGGTTCTCTCAGCTTGTATTTTGGGTTCCAAATGTCACTTTGTTACATTTGCAGTATATTACCTACTGGGTGGGAGTGCCTTCAGAGGAATACACCATGTTTTCTTGGTTCTCCAAAGTGTGAGCCTTCTGCGTTTTGAAATTTTAAGCATGTGCCTGCTCGAGGAACTATAGACCCTCAACTGCAGTTATACTTAACTAATTCGAATATCAAATAATTTAACGTGCTTGCAGCTTCTTCCTTCGCTGTGGACTGTGGCAGTACACGATCTGTATCAGGCTCAGATAGCTCTGTGTATGAACCTGATGGTGCCAGTCTTGGACCTGCATCATTTTATGTTACAGGAGCACCAACGTGGGGTGTTAGCAACGTTGGAAACTTCATGGATGCAAATAATGCAAGTGGAAGTTATACAATCTCTAGTTCACACCAGTTTCTGAATACACTTGATACAGAGCTGTTCCGGAATGCAAGGATGTCGCCGTCATCCTTAAGATATTTTGGTATTGGGCTTGAAAATGGAAACTACACAGTTACACTTCAATTTGCAGAGTTCGACTTTACAGATGGTCAGTCTTGGAAGAGCAGAGGGAGAAGGGTTTTCGATATATATGTCCAGGTAGTTTCATGTCTCGTTGATAAGTGATAACCCATACTATCAGATTATAACCGAGTCAATATTTTTTATACTTGAATTTGTTGTTATAGGGTGTACGTAAAGAGCAGAACTTTGACATAAGGAAGGCAGCAGGCGGGAAATCTTACACTGCTGTTAGGAAGCAGTACATTGTTCCTGTCACGAAGAACTTTCTTGAGATTCATCTCTTCTGGGCTGGCAAGGGCACTTGCTGCATTCCTTCTCAAGGCTACTACGGGCCTGCGATCTCAGCTTTGAGTGCAACACCAAGTACATCCCTTGACTTGAAATAATGGTTTTTTACCGACTACTATATATTCTCCAGATTAACTTGGTAGAAACACATAATAAAGTTATTGAATGCAATCTTATGTGTTTTGAAATAAAAGCAACCGGAAATACTAGAACATAAATATGAAAATGAGGGTTGATACTGTACATATTTCATTTAGTCTTTTCTTTAATAGTAGCTGTTATAGAAGTTTTCATTATTCTATTTTAATTTAAAGTGAAATCACATCCAGTTAGGCTTTGCTCAAACTAAAGAATTCAGGCATTGTTCATCAAAATAAATGAAAAGTTGGATAAAAATATCAATTGTCTATTGCCACTACTACATTAACTATTACATTGGTTAAACATTCACAAAAGAAGTAAGGAGTAGTGAATTAAGTATACTTAAAAACTACTCAGGAATACCAGGTATCTGGTTAGATTTCTGCAAAGCAAGTTTTAGAGAAGTGAAATATCTCATACATGTATAGCCTGACATTTTAAGATGTAATACAGCAACCGGTTTACAGATAGTCGGACCTTTCATTCAACCTCACTTGAAATATACCGACTCTGTTGACATCACATTTCTAACAAGTGAACTTTCTGTCAGATTTCACCCCTACAGTGCGTAATGCTGTGGCAAAGAAGAAAGATAGTAAAACTGGTGTGATAGTGGGAGTTATAGTTGGTGTGGCAGTCTTAGGACTATTAGCACTTGCCGGAATCTTTGTTTGGATACAGAAAAGGAGAAGACTATCATTGGAGCAAGAAGGTATGGGATATACTATGACCTTTCTGTATTCTGACTGAGCAAAGGATTAGTCTAAGTAAGCTTATTATATCTTTCGTGATGTCTTGCAGAGCTGTACAGTATTGTGGGAAGACCTAATGTCCTCAGTTATAGTGAACTGAGGTCAGCTACTGAAAATTTCAGTTCTAATAACCTTCTTGGTCAAGGAGGATATGGGTCGGTTTTTAAGGTTAGTTCATCCTGTACTTGTAGTTTCGAGTTTTCTTTATGATTTTCGTTCTGGAAGTGGCTTCCTATAAACTAGTAGTAAAAACATTAGAATTTACGAAGACAGACCTGGAACGGGGCGATTTATCTTTAGTTTCTGCCCCTTATGAATGTGCTTGTTTATAAAATTCCTAAAATGAAGGGGCGATTTATCTCTGTATCTGGAGTAAATGATGTTTAACAGTGTTACCTGGAACTTTCATTGTTGAAATTTGAAAAATGCCGCCTTTTCGCAGGGAAAGTTATCTGATGGTAGGTTCGTGGCAGTGAAGCAGCTGTCTGAAGCATCTCATCAAGGGAAAAAGGAATTTGCGACGGAGATAGAAACTATATCTCGGGTGCAACACCGAAATCTCGTGAAGTTGTATGGTTGCTGTCTTGAGGGCAATAAGCCATTGCTGGTTTATGAGTACTTGGAGAATGGAAGCCTGGACCATGCTCTTTTTGGTACAAATTCTGTTGATTGACGCAGCTACAAATCTGCAAATTCAGGCTTAGTATATAGACAACTAAAAACTTAAACCTACATTTTCAGGAAAAGGGAGGTCACACCTAGACTGGCCAACACGTTTTGAGATATGCTTAGGCATTGCACGAGGTCTGGCCTATCTTCATGAAGAATCTAGCATCCGTGTTGTGCACCGGGACATAAAGGCCAGCAATGTCTTACTTGATGCCAATCTCAATCCTAAGATCTCAGATTTCGGGCTCGCGAAACTTTATGATGACCAGGAGACACATGTCAGCACGAAAGTTGCTGGCACATTGTAAGTGTATTTCCATCTCACCAACCTTTAAGTTCATGTATTGTTTTCTATTGGTATGCTAATGGCGATTTTCCTCTCATTTGTCAAGTGGTTATCTCGCACCTGAGTATGCCATGAGAGGCCATATGACAGAGAAGGTTGATGTGTTCGCATTTGGCGTTGTGGTGTTGGAGACTTTAGCTGGAAGACCTAATTATTACACCAAGGCGGACCAAGGCAAGGTTTATATTTTCGAATGGGTAAGCTTCGGGAGGAACTCTAGGCCCTAGTGTCTCTTTGTTATAGGGTAATAGATCAGTTCCGTGAATAAAATTTCATGGAAACACGTTAACCTGAGTGTGTACCATCTCTACGCTTTCAGGTCTGGGAACTGTTCGAGGATGGCCACCCTCTGGACATGCTAGACCCCAGGCTCGAAGAGTTCAACAGCGACGAGGTGCTCCGGGCTATCAAGGTGGCGCTGGTGTGCACCCAGGGCTCGCCTCACCAGCGGCCACCCATGTCGAGGGTGGTGGCGATGCTCACAGGCGACATCGAGGCGCCTGACTCAGTGGCCAAGCCCAGCTACATCACGGAGTGGCAGATCAAGGGCGGCGGCGACACCAGCTACATGAGCTCCGAGGTCAGCGGGCAGTCCAGCTCGGCGCCGAGGGGCCCGGACTCGCACGCTTCGTCGCCGTTCCTGAGCACTGTCATCGACGAAGGCCGTTGATATGATCCATATGATCGATTGATTGGTCCACGGCGGCTTGTTGTGCTGCAGATGTGTTGAGAATGGTGTCGATACAGTCAGTTTTTGCCGATAGTGTCGGTACAGTCAGATTTGATTTCATTTGCTGGAACTGTATAGCAGCAGTACTAGGTAGGAGTAGCAGGTAAAAAGTTACAGTTTTCCTAAGAAACAGCTAGCTGTTTTGTAATTCAAAAACAGATATATTTTTTTCCACCGTCCGATTCTTTTGTCACGAATCTCTGTGCGTCTCACCGTTTCTCCCCTCATTTCCCTTTTTTTTCTTTTTCTTTTCCTGGCTGAGATTTTCTTTTAATATTATTACGCATCCTGAAGCAAACTCCGTTAAATCCATGGCGGCGAGGTTGGGTTACAGCCGACTGGGAGAGCGGCTACTGCGGAGGCACACGCAGCTTCGTTGGAGACACGCGAGGGTCGCGTCCATCCCCGCCCGTCGTCGAAGAGACCAACGATTCGCGGCGGCGAAAGGCTTGTGCGCCGCCGTCGAGATGGGTATTCCTACTCTGACCCTCTCCTCCCGTTCCCGTGTCTGTTTTTTTTTTTTTTTTTTTTGCTCTCTGAGTTCGTCGTATCAGGCTGGTCGGGGTAGCTAGATCTGAGGGTGTTGTGGTCGCGTTCGCTCGTGCTATGTCGTTGGTGTGTTTTTTGCCTTGGTAGTTCGTATCCGAGGGCAATTTATGCTATGTGGTCGCTGCAGGTCGCATGATGTTGTTGTGTATCCTTGTCGTTTGTAGTTCTTCAGGGGAGTTCGTAGTCAATCTCGGCAGTCTCATTAGAAGATTGGTGTGAATCACCTTGTATTGTATTGATCTCAAGTATGGCTTATATAGCCTGATGTACAATGACTAGATTACAACAGATGAGGAGCACAACTCCTAGCACCAAACAGGGCGTGGTGATCGTGTACTGGGCGCGTGCGCGACATGGGGAGAGGATGTGCCCGATCGGTGAGCTCCTGCCGTGGGACTCGGTCCAGCTGGTAGAGGTGCAGTACAACATCGCTCATGTTTTTGTTTGTTGAGCTTGTTTTTAGTTTTAGGTTTCAGTTCTAGATGACTCTAGGTTAGGCTGATGGTGTGCTCATATCTTAGTTTAGTTAGAGTTTAGTCATTTTCCTGCCTTCAGTGTATGGGCATTTTTTGTTTAAATGGTACAAAGTCGTAGCATATCTGTTGTAGTATGCTCCATATTGATTTAAATAATTTTTAGGCAACCATATGGTTCCAGAACTTATTTTGTTCTAGATTACGATGTTTGAGTGCTTCCATAATGTAAGCCCAATTTCCTAAGTGTAGAAGCATTTTTGCATCCCATTGTTGAACGAAACTCCCCCATTGATTTTGATGTTGTTTAAATCCTATCATCTATGTTGTATGTTTTTTGTTAGCTTTGATGGTTTTTTGATCATTGAAATCTGTTTGTTTCTCATTAGACTGGATCCTTGCTGAATGTAACCCAATATTTCTTAGTCTATGAGCATTTTGTGTCACATGGTTCTGCTTTATTTGGTAGCCCATTTGTGGAATGACATTGCCATTGATTAGACGTATTTTCATTTTCAGAGGCTTTATCATCCAGGTTGTAGGTTGGCTCCGACTATCATGCAGGTTGTAGGTTTTGGTCCTTTGCATTTTTAGGTCAGCCGCTCTCATTGTTTGCATTTCACTCGATTTCTTAGCATCTTTAATTCATTCATTTAGACAAGGTTCAGTGAAGCGCTAGGCGCTAATTGAGTGTTTTTGTATCCGCTTTTCTCTTTTCTGAAGGATAAAGCGCTAAGCGCAATTAAGCGCACGTTTAAGCGCAGTTGAGTGCTAGGCGTTTTACTCCGCTCAGCGCCTAAGCGAGCTTAAGCGTGCGCTTAAGCGCACTTTTTATAACCTTGCATTTAGATTGTTCAGTTTCTTGTTTAGTTAGTCTCTCATTATTTAATTTATTCAGTCTCAAGATATTATCTCAGTTATTTTCGTTAAGTCTCTCAATCTTTAGTCTCTCAAATTGTTAGTATCTCATTATTTCATTCAGTCTCTCAATTTGTTAGTCTCTCATTACTTTAGTCAGTCATTGTTGGCATTTTAAGTTTCTCATTATTTCAGTATCTTCTGTTTTCAGTGATTTAGTCTCTTATTAATGCAGTCACTCCTTTTTATTCACTCGGTATCTTAGTTATGCCTTTGTTGAGTCTTTCTATTTTTCAGTTGTTCAGTCTCTCATTTCTTTGCTTTGAATATCTTGAGTATATCAGTTTATCAGGTTTCAGTCCCTATTTTTCAGTTACTCAATGGTTCATCATTTCATTCTTGGCATTTCACTTGCTTAAGTATCTCATTAATTCAGTTTCTTCAATTTTCATTCTGTTCGTTTTATTTGGTCAGTTTTTTTCCATTTTTTCTTGGGTTAATTAGGCGGGGTAACTCCGCCTACCATCTTTTTAAGTTGGTGGCCGGTTCCAAGCCTCGGTAAAGCAGGAGCAACTTTTATTTCAGTGTTTATTTTTGTAGTGGTCAGCCTGAGAGAGTTCGACGGGAGTGGCAGGCGGCGAGATGTAGTTGGGTGGTGCTGGCATGCAAAGTTTGATTTCTTTCTTTTTGTAACAGTATCAGTCTTTGTCTCTCAGCTCCCTCTCAGCTTGCATATGTCTGGCAATGGAGGCAGTGGTGCTCTGCGGGGCTGGTGTGATCGTTGATGTACTGAGTGGCAGTTCGCGAGTTTGTTGGAGAGAGCGTCGATTCGCAGGGTGTTGTAGTCTGCTGCTGTTCAAGATGCAGGTACCCATCTGCCCTTTGTGCACAGTAAGGTTCAGTATAATTGCAGTAGGTTAAGTCCCTTTTTTCTGTTCAGTATGCGTCTCTCTGATTTTAGTAGCCTCAGTGGCTCCGCAAGTGATTGCATTAGTCAACTTGGCAGCTCTGGGGAATGGATTTTTTGGGGGGGGCAACCCTCATTGGATGTGTATTCTGGGTATTGAGATTGATCCATGGGAAAAGGCTAGAGTTTACGTTCAAATTACAGAGAGGTGTAGTGCCTCTGATTAGGTGTGGTAGTAGGGGCTGTGAATGGTCAGCTTTTCTGGAGCTGATAGATAGCCAATAGTTTCGGGCTTCCCTAGTACCTGCCCTTTATTGATTTAGTCGTGTACTATTTGGTTCAGATGTTGGTCATGTTTGGTCTTGTGATATTTATGCTTAATTTGAACATAGAATGTTCAATTGGCTGGTAGCAGTCCACAGGAAATGATTGTGTTTGGGGCTCTCTACTTGTCCACTGGCTTTGTATTTCAGTTGCAGAAAATCTGGTACTAGATGTGATTCTTATAGCAGAAGGTACCATACAGCTCATTCTAACACCATTTTACTGTACTGAAAATTGCAGGTACCACACATATTCATTCATGGCCCGTCGTGCGCTTCATATAGCTAACAACTTGAATACATCGTCAGCCTATCCGTTGCTGGAGCTATTCTCTAAGAACCAGGTCAGTTGCATTTCTCAGTTTTAACTAACCAGTTTTAGTGTGTTACATTCACCATTGCGGCTCATATGTGGGTTTATCATTCATCAAACCCAATCTTTTCTTTTAAATGGATAATGCTACTCCAGGGGTGTGTCATCAAATAATTTCATGATCTCGAAATTGCAGGATTTCAGTTTTGTAGCTTTTGGTATTCATGCCTTTTAGTTTATTTTATAACACACTTCATTTCATCAAGGAATCATGGTCAAGTTATAATGAGGTTTATGAGTGCATAATTGACAAGGCCTTGCACATCCGTGCACTGCAGGGTTTGCGTCTGTTTGAACATATATGAAAACCTCCAAAACTTTTGCTCAGTTTTGTTAATATCTTAGAGCAGCAAGCGATGGTTCAACAACGTCATGCCTGATTTGTAGACTATGTGAGAAGCCGATTATAACCTGAAAATCAGTTTCGGGCACTACTCCTGGAACCAATCCCTTGTCCGTATTTTAAGTATCCTCATGAATCATCATTGTTTATTCTTAGTTGAGTTATAGCCAAACATCTTTATTCTGATGCAACAGTTCGCCTATATCAACCTTCTTCATCGTGCTTGCTCATACAACTTTGCCTAATATATTTTGAAATCAACACCAAGCAGGGTAAATTCTCCAACAGCGCGACATCATCAGTGTGGAGCACCGATGTAACTGGCGAGATATCGAAAATGGCAGCCCAGGCAGTTCGCAAGTCAGTCTCCGAGTTCCAGTCAGGCTTCAGTGACTCGAGGACCGACTCAGCGGCGAGGGTTTCCTTCAAGGGGAGCTTTTACTTACTGCAAGTACACAGTGATAAGTTTCAAGCATCATTCCTAGACATATTTACTGTTAGTACCATTGACAAAATGTATCTATGTTGTGAATTGCATTCATTGTATTCTTCAGTATGGTTTGTGCACAGTAAGGTTCAGTCCCTTTTTTCTGTACAAAACAGAGTCGGCTCAAAGAATGAGGGGAATAAAAAATGTGTCTGTTTGGCGGGAATCTGAAACAGACAGAAACTCATTTGGATTTCTTAATCGTTTTTATGAGTACAGCTGTCATTATCCTATTGGCCTGGAAAAGTGTCTGTTCCTGAAAAACAAAACAGCTAGCTGCTGGTTAGATACTCCCAAAAGTTATGTGTACACGTGTGTATTGTCGTTGCCAACAGGCCCTAGCTCTCTCTCTCACAGCTCACGGACAGAGGAAGAAGTTTTTTTTTGGCAAACTGATAACTTTATTTATTAGCAACCCGAACAATGTACAGATTGCAATCTTCCATTAGAAGATTTAGGTTTTCCAACGCTAGCCTGACTTGACAGAGAGAAGGAAAAGACATATGACTTTTACATAAGAAAGATGGTGTGGAATCCAATCGACTCCTGAAGGCGCCTATTACCCTGTCAGACTGAAGATTCCAAAACCTGGAGCAATCCGCAAGGATGGGTCTGATCGTCCAGTGTCCTGGTTTGAACACAAGATCATTGGCTTTTGCTACCTCCACTAGTACCTGACAATCAGTTAAGAAACAAACATTTCTCCAGAACAGTGCGCGTGCCGTGAATGCTGCGAGGAACATCGCCTGAGCTTCTGCTTAAAGGGCAGATTTAGCTGAGATGGATATTGCCTGGATGTATATTGAAAGCTTGGGCGCAGGGTGCTGCAAGTAGACGCCTATCGCCGCCATGTCACCAGCCACCGCTGGGTTGTAAGCAGCGTCGGAAAACGCTCTGGGACCTGCATGCAAAGAAGCAACAGGAGGTACATGTACTGCATCTGTAGGTGCAGCCTATGGTGCTGTAAGAACATGTGTTTCCTGGAGCATTGTATGTTCTTGCACAACTGATGAGAGAAGTGCAGAAACGGCATGATGAACCTACGAAACTGGCCAAGACTTTTTGTTGAACAGATAATCATTGCGTGCTTTCCAAATGCACCAAAGCATAGTGAAGATTTTGTCAATAGAGATATCATACTGGGCAGTTTGTAGCATATGTTGGATAATAAAAGAGGGATAAATAGCAGAGCTGAAAGCATCAGTTCTAAGCCCTATTGGTGAAGAGAACCAAATGGCTTTGGCAAAGGTGCAATGGAAAAATAAATGAGAGTCTGTTTCCAACATACCACACCTTGAGCATTCCTTTACAATGTGCTTTGAGAATTTTGAAGCCCTGGCTCCTATTGCAAGCGCCCTTCTTATCAATCTCCAAGCAAATGTTTTGACCCTAGGAGGTAGCCTTTTGTTCTTCCATACCTCAAACAAAATATTCTTTTTTTCAGTAGTGATAGTTGTCCTGGAGTTGGTTCCCACAACCTGCAAGAAAAACTTGTGCGCACTCTTTGTCGTGCATTGGCCATTAGGTGTGTGTATCCAGCAAATTTGAAATCAGCTTTTATAATTGGAATTTGTAAATATATCTGATTTTTTAAATCATTATCAAAGTGAGAAATAATTTTTTGTTCATCCCATTGTTTAGTGTCAAGATGCCAAAGATCTTTTACAGAAGATGGACACTCGTTCCCTGGCTGGGTTAGAAGATGGTTGTAGATGTTTATCCAATCTGGGCACCAAGGTGAAGACCAAAGGCTTGAGTTGCCTCTAACAAGTTGAAGATGGATAGAACTTTACATAAAAGGAAGAACTTTTAAAATAGAGGACCAAAATGCAGATTTTGGAAATTTCGTCCTTGTCCTCCAAATCGAAGTGTAAGGAAAATATTTAGCTTTCAACACAGTGGCAAGGAAAGAATTTGGTTTTCTGATTATTCGCCAAGCCGAAGAAGCAATAAGAGCCAAATCCATAGTATAGAGATCTCGAACACCTAACCCTCCATCCTTCATTGGTTTGCAAATTTCATCCCAAGATCGAAGACAAAGGGATTTAGAATTTTGGTCGTTCTGAATACCAGTCCACCAAAATTTGTTGGCGCACAAACACCTGCCGCACTGACGGCTTCTCTGTATTTTCAGCGAGCACAAACTCGATGCAGCTAGCCTTACAAACGGACTACGGGATTTATACCCGGGCTGGCGCACGACGCAGCCCACCCCGCGCGCAAGCCCCGCTGCGCGCGCACGATCTGCCCGACCGCTCGCGCTCACGGCGCGATCAACGCGCACGCCGCGGCCGCTCCAACAGATCACTAACAACCTCAAGCGCACCTACGCCTGCATCCACTAACAGCACCAGCTGCCGTGACTATTTCCTACGCATGCACTAACACACGCACACACGCACGCACAAGCCGCCCCCACCGTGGACTCGACCTGCTGCGCAGACACCGGTCGCCACCACTATGGCATGGCTTATTGCCAACATGTATTCTATGGTCTTTTGGACACGCATAAGATTTTGCAATAATTTGGCTTTGGCCTCTGAAGTTTGAAAAAAGCTTCGTCGTGCTCACGTGCTTGCTTGTCGAGTGTGTCCAGAGATGGCGATATAGCACCCTGCAATTTCCTTTTTAGGCAGCTTAGAGCATCTCCACCGGCACCCTCAAAAATGTGTCTGCTAGGGGGCCTCGGACAAATGTCCGGCAGAATGTATCACCCCCAAACGGCCGGTCCTATCCATTTTTCTCAGTTATTTTGCATTTGCAATAAAATACTCCTATTAAATACCAACAACAAATCCGGCTATCAAAAATGTAGATAATGGAATTCCGGCAATACCACACTATTCATGAAATCAAAGTCTCCGCCAACACCAAGTCCGGCCATCAAAATGCCGCCTAGTCCGGCCACATCAGAATGCAATGCATAAAAATCATTCTTCAGCCTCCTCGCCCCTTGCTTTCCTCTCCTCTATGCTGCGCTTTCTTTCCTCGGCAAAGTAAGTCTTTCGGTTCGGGCTCATGTTTCTCTTATCGGTAGACATGATTTTCCGCTCCTCGGTCCTTTTCTTGATTTCCCTATCGACTTCCACCCCCTTAAGATTTTGGTCTTGTACGCCAAAGTAGATGGTCCACCTTTATTTGTTCTCTTCATGCATCTTCACTTTGAGAGTCGAGGACGAGGAGACCTCCCTCATGAACTCGGCAAGTGAATCTTGAAGGGAAGAGGATGATGCCACCTTCTTTACCGAATTTGCTCTCTTGTTCTCAATTGGCCGAGCCGACTCCCGACATCGACTCATCTTCTATATCTATGTACTCACCTTTGTATGTCTCGTCCTCTTGCTTCACAGAGTGGCAACGGTTTTTTCAATTTTCGCATTTCTGAAGCATGGTCCAACAATGCATCAAATTGCAACCCTTCTCCTCAAGCATGGAGACCAGGACTGGACGCAATTTTATGTCTGGCGCACTGGTCGGCTTCCCTTGTTGCATCTGTCCATCCATGTCATGCAATTGCCGTCTCCTGTCCATTTCACAGCAACATAAGTCAACCAATAGATCCTTCCCCGTCCTGCCAAGAACTCGTCCAAGCCGCGCGGGCACGAAAAGTTCAGCGAGGTGGATAAGTCCGCAAAAAAAAAGTCCAACAGCAAAAAATGTTTTCTCACTCTGCGGCGCGTTGAAGGTCAAGGCTGTCCCCCTTGCTTGCAACGGTCGCCACTACAAGAAATATGCTTACTAGTGACCTTTTCATAATGACCATGGGATTTTTGGTCATAGATCTATGACCATTCTGAACTAAATGGTCGTAAGGCATTTGGGAGCGTCCAAACCTTGAAAAATTACGACTAATTTGTCAAGAAGGTCATAGTTTCCTAACACGAAATAGTCATAGATGGATAGCACCAGCTCACGAACTTATTTCTAGTCGATTACGACCAATTTAAATGGTCATGACATATAATAACAATATATTTTGTGTATAAAGCGATGACTAGACGGACACCTAAGCAATTCGCCTACTTGTCATGTGACGTGTCCAGTTGCGTGGGGCCTACAAGTGAATTTGATATTCTATTATGGTGTCACTCACGGCGACACCTAAGCAATTCGGCTACATGTCATGTGACGTGTCCAGTTGCGTGGGGCCTACAAGTGAGTTTGATATTCTATTATGNAACAAGGGCGAACACATACCACCAGGCCACAACTTCTTTGTGATAAGATGCCGCACTAGGTCTATTTAGACAAGGTCGGAGATGCATACAAGTTGGCGATCATCCATGAAATGTGGTTTAACTTGAGTATCCATATTCTTGGGGTCAATTCCTTCACGTGTATCCATATGTATTTTGCTTAAATATACATGCATATAAAATTAGTCGAAAAACTCGTTCTAATAATTCAACTTATGCATATAATAAGTTTTAGACTAATAAACAAAACAAAATGTATCAACAGCACCACATCCAACTTCAACGAAGACACTGAAGTATGGGACCTCAAAACATGGGTCCCGGTGGCTTTCACACGCCCGCGGGAAATTTCGAACGAAATTTTCCTTAGACCCGCGCCCTATCCGCGCCGTGGCGAAACGAAATTTTCGTTTAAAGTTCCCCTCCTCTCCCCTTCTCTAACCCTAACCCTGCCTCCCTCCTCTCAGCCGCCGCACACCTGCCTCTTCTCATATCTCCCCACCGCGCTGCTCCGAATCTAGATCCCCACCGCATGGCCTCCCTCCGTCCTCCCCACCCCACCCCATTGCCACCCTGATCTGACTCCAGCTAGGTCGGTATCGACCCGAGCAGATCCCAGATCCGAGCCAGATCCCACCTCCCCGTCAACGCGCTCTCACCGCACCCAAGCGCCGCTGCTCGCCGGCGGTTCCCTTTTCGCCGAAGCCGCGCCTCCATCGACGACGTGAGCTCCCGGTTCGTCTTCCAGGTGTCGCTATCCATCTTCCTCCCTTCGCAAGGAGCAGCGGAGATGGCGCCCGCGTTAAGATCCGGCTGCGACAGGCCTAGATGCTTCACCTCGAACAAGACCGCCCCAGCCATGGCGATTCTCCCCGCGACGGCGAGCGCCAAGGGGTCGGAAGGAGCACCACTTGCGGGACACCGACGATTCCAGCCCCACGAGCTGGACCTGCAGCCGAACCACGGTGAGTACCCCTGGCGCATCCTCCCGTTTCTCTGCTTCATGCTGCTGGAAAACCCTAGATTTACTTACCTGCTCCTTCATGCCTATGCCGACCTACACCACTATTGGCCGCTGGTTCAGGACGGACAGGAAGGTGGTTCCTGCTGCCTCGATGCCGTATGTCCCGCTAGAGCTGGGCCAAGGGAGCAGCGACAGTTGCTTGTGCTGCTTTTGTTTCTGATCCTGATTGTATATTCCTCGTGTGTTGATCCTGATTGTTCGTCTTGATGTTACATCAATATAATACTTAGGTTTGTTAGCAATGGATGATTGCAGTGATGAACCGTATTAGGGGTTTTCATCCTAAACTTCTGAAATGGTTCGAAGAAAGTGTTTATAGCTTTAGATGGAGTAATCAAGTAGTGTAACCAGCTATGAACTAGCTATCTGTCAAGGACAAATATATTTGGTAGCTTTATCTTTTCCTAGGAATATTATGTTATATAAATTCAACATGACTGTCTTTCTTTGGTTCATTGTGATCAACATGCCTGTCTTTCTTTGATTTATTATAAGTTCCACATAATTTTGTCTATGCTTCCTAAGCTAGTTACATGACATTCTACAAACAAATCTCTGTCCTAAGTTGATGTTAATCACCCAGGTTCCCTGTTAATTGCTTTAACAAACATGCTCTTAATCCCCATAGTACTAATAGAGGACCTTACTGATCCCCATAGTACTAATTTCTGTATCAAACTATCAAACATTTGGTGCAGCAACACCATTATTATCTGTCTGTAACATGAAACAGAGATTTGTTGCTCAATGCTCAGTTTCCTGTCCGATTTATTCTTGCAGATTTCAAATTGGATGATGTTACGGCGGTGGAGATGACGGTGACATGGTGCAGCGTCTGACCTACTGGAAGAGGCACAACTATGCCACCAAGTCCAACCAGGTCTGGACTCCCCTGTATTGCCTTTTTTGTATGATTTTCTCTTATGTTTTGGTTGACTTCTGATGTGTTTGTCCTAAGATTCTCGTTGGGTTGCTGTTTATATCTTTATTGTTTCATTTTTATAAATGGCTATGTGCACAAGTTGTGATGAGTTTTTCATTAATTGTAGGTTGTAGGATTATCACAGCTAAGCCGTTGCTGCTGCCTCCATAGTTCTTGTCACTAGCAACCAGATGTTCCTCTACGGTTTGCATTTGAAGATGCTCTGTTGCAAGTGCCTACTTCTCCCCCTATAGGAGTATTTATCTGTTCTTGTCTCACTGATCCTAATAACTAGTTTTGCTTAAAGAAGCTAAAAGAATTAGTTGTAGGAACTAACTCACTTGGGGTAATAATCCAACAAGATATTGTGGGTGACATGTCGCCATTTTGATAGTTTGGGTTGAATCTTGCGAAACTCATGAGAGGTGATTACGTCTACATGGCTGCTCTATTTCTGATAGTTTGGGTGTTGTCATTCATGTTTGCTCTATTTCCGATAGTTGTAGATTAGTCTGAGTGGCACATTAGGCACTTCCCCTACGGTATTTCAGTTCAACAGGAATGTGTGGCATCGAGTAGTTAGTGATTTCTATGAATTTGTTATGTCGGGAAAATACACCTTAACTGCAAATCATTGATGTTAGCTGCACTGTTTTCATTTGTTTGTTAGGTGCTGCAGCAGCTGAGCCGACAGTCACCGGTGCTCTTCAAGGGTAAGTTCCTAACATCCAGCCTGTTTGTGTTTGCCATGTCCAGTGTGTTATATGTTGGTGGCGCTCATAGCGATTATATTGTGCTATTGCAGCAAGGTGCACTGTGAGGCCTTTCGTATCCACTGTAATGGGAAGATTGCGTGCTATGTGACAATGTGTGGCGTGTTGTCTGAGAGTGGCATGAAGGTGAAGGAGTACGAGCTGCTCAAGGGGACCTACTTAGGAAAATAGTTATTTCTTGGCTGTAACAGGCTGTACAGATTGTAATAGACTAATTTAGTGTTGTTGTTCTGGTCTGTTTGAAATATTGGTCGTGTATGTGATTTGAATACCTGTGAAATGAAAACCTGACTAGGGGTCCTACTTATGAAAATTGTTTGACAAATTCCAAAATTTCTGATGTGTGGGGCCAATTATGTGAATAACACGACAAGTGGGACCAGCTAAAAAATAGAAATTACTGAAAATACAAAATCAATAGATTGTAAAAGGCCATGGCCCAAAAAAATGGCTGATTATTGGGCTTGGCCCATGCAGCTTACAAAAATAAACAGGAAAATTAATAACAAATAGGCTGGATTATTGGGCTCGGCCCATGTGAAGCAATGAACTGGACTGGGCTAATTCAGATCTATGACTTTCTAATTTGGTCACAATTTCGCCACGTAGGATTGGCCACGTAGGATCTGACGTGGACTGGTCAGAGAGCCAATGACAAAAATAATTGGTCATAAAATTATGACCCTCTAATTTGGTCATAAACGGTTATGACCATTCCACAAAAAAAGGTCATGATCGACCATTTTAGTCGCTCGGTATGTGACCATCAGATTTTGGTCACAGAGGGGTCATGAATGGAACTTTGTGACCTTCTAGTGACCAAAATGGAGGGTCACCAGTCAACATATTTCTTGTAGTGCTCGTACTTGCATCCGATCCTGAGATATGCATATTCCTTTGCATGAACATTTTATACGCATTTCGGACTGAATGCAGACCTCGAGGATCAAAATGCCAGGGGATAAAATCCACCGCTCCTTCACGAAGTGGCCCGAGGTTAAGAATGAGCCTTGCCTCTTCCTCTGAAAAAGTATCCAGGACTAATTGCTGGTCCCACTGACCCGTGATCGGACTAATAAGCTCTGAGACTTTACTGAGTAGGTTATCTCCTTTAGGTGTAATGATCTTCCTCGACCATGCCCTAGGGATCCAGGGGTCATGACTCATGCCAGATGTTCACTTCCTCTCCATCAGTCCCTCTCCAATTCTCCAAATCATACCTTTCTTAACTAAATCCACACCATGAAGAAGGCTACGCCACGTATACGACATATTCTCACACGGTTGTGCTTCAAGTATATGACAGTCTGGGAAATATTTCGCCTTCAAAATGGTTGCACAGAGGCTATTGGGGTCTTGAATAAATCGCCAAGCTTGCCAAGAAAGCATTGCAATGTTAAAACCGTGGATATCTCTGAGCCCCAAACCACCCTGACCCTTTGGTCTAATCAATTTCTTCCAGCTTAGCCAGTGGATTTTATTCACATTCTCCTGTTGGCTCCACCAATATTTAGCTATCATCACACACTCATCACAAAAACTTTTTGTCAAGTAGAAGCAGGACATGAGGAAAGTTGGTATAGCTTGCGCAACAGCTTTGATTAAAATCTCTTTACCAGCTTTTGATAACAACTTTTCCTTCCAACCCTGTATCACTTTCCATATTTTGTCCTTAATATAAGCAAATGCTTTCTTCTTAGATCTGCCAATGTATACTGGCATACCCAGGTATTTATCATTCCAGTTTTCACTATGATGCCCAACTCCATTTTAATCATGTCTTTGATATGTTGCTTCGTGTGAGCACTAAACAGCAGAGAGGATTTTTCAATATTGATGCACTGGCCCGAGCAGTTTTCATATAGCTGCAGCATTTCTCTAAGCGCAATGGCTTCTTCCCTTCTCGCCTTCATCAGCATGACAGAGTCACCAGCAAAGAAAAGATGAGTCAGGCTCGGTGCTTGCGAACAGATTTTGAGCCCGCTAAACCCTCCCTCCCCCCCCTTCTTTCAGCCTCCTTCAACAACGCTGACAGTCCTTCCGCACAAATGACAAAGAGATATGGTGACAATGGATCACCCTGCCGTAACCCCCTCGTGGGTGTAAACTTTTCTGTGGCCTGCTCATTGACCTTGATTCGATAAGATACCGTTGGCACACAGCGCATCACCACTTCCACCCACGCTTGATCAAACCCCATCTTCAACATCATTTGTCGCAAAAAGTTCCACTCAATGCGATCATAGGCTTTGCTCATGTCTGCCTTCACCGCCACAAAACTTTCTCCCCCTTTCTTCCTATTTTTCAGAAAGTGTGCTGCCTCATATGCCAACAAAATATTCTCCGTAATTAATCATCCAGGAACAAAGGCACTTTGATTATCCGAAATAATCTCCGGCATAATAAGCTTTAATCTGTTAGTGAGCACCTTGTAGACCAACTTGTAAAGGACATTACACAAACTAATGGGTCTCAAATCCTTTATCCTGGTTGGATCCTTAACTTTAGGAATAAGAAGAACAAAGGTTTCATTCCACCCCTCCGGCATCCCCCCTCCATTTAGTACATTCAACACTTCTCCAATAATAGTACCCCCCATCATATGCCAAGATTTCTTGTAAAACAAGGACGGCATACCGTCTGGTCCCGGTGCCTTTAGATCCCCAATGTGGTCTAACGCAGCTTTCACTTCCACCGCCGAAAACTCCGCTGTCAGAGAATCATTCATATTTTGAGTAACACAATGCTGCACCACTGCAAGTAATTCATCAATGCGATCACCCCCATGAGATGTGAATAGGTCCTGAAAATAAGACAGAATATAATCAGTTAAACCACCCCCCCTTCCACCACCACTCCATCTTCTCTTCTCAACTCCTTTATCCGATTATTTTTCCTCCTTGCCGAAGCAAAGGAATGAAAGTAGCGAGTATTCCTATCCCCATATTTCAGCCACCAAGCATGTGCCCTTTGCCTCCACTTAATGTTCTTCATTTCCTCCAGGTGTTCAAGATGGCACCGGAGTCTTGTCTCGCCTCCACTTTCTTTTGGGAGACTGGTTCACACATGCACACCTCTAGCTCACCCCTGGTCTTCTTTATTATCTTCTCTAGATCACCAACCAGGGGCGGACCTAGAGAGAAAATAACCCAGTGTCATTGTATAAATCACATGTATTTCTCAACTAGATTTACGGGTGTCACAAGCTATAAATGCATGAACTATACCAAGGAAATTGATTTGGACCCGGTGTCCTGTGACACCCCATGCTTGTACCTAGGTACGCCCCTGTCACCAACCACATCCTTACTCCAGGTGCTTAAGTCACCGGACACAGTTGAAAGTACCTGCGCCACCTTCGTTTTCCCCTCCTCTCATGCCCGCCTCCATGCTTCCTCTATCACTTCATCACATCCTTCCTCCCGCACCCACCTGGCCTCAAAGTGAAAACTTGAGTCCATGACACAGTGGCACACATCACCGCCCTCTGTATCCACAAACACTGGCCGATGGTTAGAATGCCTCGGATTGCCATTGATGACTCTAAAATTTGGGAACTTTGCACACCATTCACTATTCCCGGTTGCTCGATCCAGTCTCTCACAAATATAGCCAGCAACATTCCGACAGTGATTACGCCATGTAAACTTGTCACCATGATATCCAAGGTCTCCCAACCCACAACTCTCCAGAGCATCTCGCAACACGTCCATGCAAGTTTGGGGTCGAGGTACCCCTCCACACTTCTCATCCCCTGTGAGGATCTCGTTGAAATCTCCCAAGCATAGCCACGGTCTCCCATTTTGATGTTGATGTCCTAGCGTTCTGAGCATTTTCCACGTTTCCTTCTTCCTCTCCCCTTGCGATTCTCCATATACTCCTGTTAGTATCCAAATACCTCCATTTGGCTCAATTACATCAAAATCTATATGTCGCCTCCCCGAGGACCTAAGAGATAGCACTAGCTCCCTTTTCCATAAAGCAGCCAGTCCCCTACTCCTTCCTTCCGGCTTTACCACCCACATGCTAGCGAGCCCTAGCATCCACCTAAACTTCTCCATCTCGTGATCATCCAGCTTTGTTTCAAACAAGAATAACATGTCGGGATCCTCCCTCCTCTTGAGTTCCAAGAGGCTGCTAACTGTCGGGCCATTCCCAAGTCCCCGGCAGTTATGCCCACAGATTTTCATTGCGACCGGCGGGGCTGATTATACAGCCCGGCCGATGTAATCTGCCTTACGATCATTCTTCTCCTTCTTTGCCTTACGATCATTCTTCTCCTCCACAACACTCCTTTCGTACCAGCTAGAGCACCTCCGCTCCCTACTCCTGGGACCTCAACATGTGACTCCCGGGTGAACCTTTTGAACTTCGGTTTTGCTATTGCTCACTCGAGTGAGAATTAAGTTAGAGCTCACTCAACTCTATCTCCGTCAGATTTGTATCGTGATTCGTGCATTCAACTTAAATTTTCTTCAGTTGCACATGGATTGCACATAGTTGCAACTGACATTTCTCAGTTGCACATGGATTACACATGAGTTGCACATGCAACTGGATGACATCACCTGAGTGAGAATTAAGTTAATTCTCACTCGATTGAGCCCTAGTCGCTCCCAACTTTGAACTTTTTACCTCATCCCTCTTTGATTGCCTTTTCTCCCACATCTATATTTTTAGAATGTTCCTGCATGGATTCATCCATTCTCCCTGCTTCCACCACTCCCACCATCATCTCATTTTCAGCTCCTTTCCTAACCACACTTCCCTCCACATTCTCCTCCCTTCCAGGCGCAGCTCTCTTATCTCGTATAGTGATAGGCATGGAACCCCCTCCCTTCACAACATCCTCCTTTCCTGTGTTAAACACAAGCTTTTTAGAGCAGCCGGCTGCAAATTTTCCTTCCTTTCTCCTTACCTTCTCCGTTCCCATCACTAGGCATCTTAAGAGGCCTTTGTACTTCATCTTCATCTGCTCCAGTATTGCCTTTCTCTGGAGATTTATTATTATCTTTCCTCCACGAACGACTGTCACTTCCCGATCGACTTCCCCACTTGTTTCCTCCAAAACTACTTCCGCCTCCAAAACTTCGACTTCAACTCCAGCTCCCCTTGCCACGATCATCCACTCTCCGCATATCTCCTTCTGCTTTTAGCCATTTTCCAAACTGGGCTAGCTCACCCGTTTTTCAGTTTTATACTACACTTCTTATCCACATGACCAATAATGCCACAGATATAACAGAAGTCTGGTAGATATTCATATGAGAATGGGCACCAACTCGTCCTTCCTTTTTCATCAATATGTACCATGCTTCCTCTCATCAGAGGCTTTGTAATGTTCAGCATTACCTTAACCCTAAGGAACTACCCAACCGCTCTCCCATCTGCATCAGTGTCCACCTCTACCACTTCTCCGATCGCCTCTCTAGTATAACGATCCATCATTCCCAAAGGAAGCCTAGATATGTGAACCCAGATAGGGACCTTATCAAAAGCATAGTCCTCGATTAATTTTCCTGGGTCAAACTCTTCCATGACGATGAGTTCCTTCCCAACCCACCATGGTCCTTCCTCCACCGCCTTCCTCTTCCCCGACTCCTGCCCAGAGGTGACATAAAGATGTTGTTTCCCAGATCCTTGCAGGTCGCCCCCTTGATTGGGCACCAGCACCTTCCCAAGGTATTCTCCAGCACCTCCGCCATAGCCGGTTTCTTAGAGATCACTTTCCAGATCGCCTGCACCTCCCTCCGCACCACCGCACCTGGTCCCTGTCGCCCAATCCTAATGCCCTGCATCTCTGACTCCGACAAACGCAAGCACATCAGTTTCCCTTCCACCTCATCCACCCCTCGCCCTCTCCAGGAGCCGCTCGAACAATTCTAGGTTTGACAGTGGTTTTACGATCGCACGCCTAGCTCGTATGAAAGGCTTATGGTGGAAGAGCAGGAGATAGAGATTAACGACAGGAGACTAGACTCTACAGGGATCTCCTCTTGATCGACGTCTACAGCATCTGGATGAGAGGATTTGATCGTGGAACCCGGAGTGGCGAACGCCAAACCCTAATCGCCCTCGCAATCACCGGAACGTACTCAAACTGTCACCAGAAGGGACGGACTCGGCTCTCGCTCATGTGGACGGACCGCATGTCAGAGTATCTAACTGTCACCAGAAGGGACGGACTCGGCTCTCGCTCACGTGGCTGAGGCAAGCATGTAGGATTACTCTACCTCAAGAACCATTCACGCCCACCTGTTACAGAACGGTTTCATGCCCGGCTATAATTGTTGGACAAAGCACGGAGAAATAGGGGTTATAATGGAAGACAACGAAGAAGAAGAGGATAACGACAACTATCCTATGTTCACTGAACACGATGATATGACAATGGGGGGAGACGAAGACGCAGAAGAGCTCATTTTTTATGACCCCGATGACGATTTAGGTCGGGCCATTCATGATGCGAAGATTAACTGCGGAAGTGAAAACGAGAAGTTGAAGTTGGAGAGAATGTTAGAGGATCACAACAAATTGTTGTACCCAAATTGCGAAGATGGTCAGAAAAAGCTGGGTACCACATTAGAATTGCTGCAATGGAAGGCAGAGAATGGTACTTCTGACAAGGGTTTTGAAAAGTTGCTGAAAATAATAAAGAAGATGCTTCCAGGGGAGAATGTATTGCCCTCTAGTACGTACGAAGCAAAGAAGGTTATCTGCCCTCTAGGATTAGAGGTGCATAAAATACATGTATGCATCAATGACTGCATCCTCTACCGCGGTGAGAAGTACAAGAATTTGAATGCATGCCCGGTATGCGGTGCATTGCGGTATAAGATCAGGCGAGATGACCCTGGTGATGTTGAGGGCGAGCCGCGCCCCAGGAAGAGGGTTCCTGTCAAGGTGATGTGGTATGCTCCTATAATACCACGGTTGAAACGTTTGTTTCAAAACAAAGAGCATGCCAAGTTGTTGCGATGGCACAAATAAGACCGTAAGAAAGACGTGATGCTGAGACACCCCGCTGACGGGTCGCAATGGAGAAAAATCGACAAAGAGTTCAAGACATTTGCAGATGACGCGAGGAACTTAAGATTTGGTCTAAGTACAGATGGATTTAATCCTTTTGGAGAGCAGAGCTCCAGTCATAGCACCTGGCCAGTGACTCTATGTATCTATAACCTTCCTCCTTAGTTGTGCATGAAGCGGAAGTTCATTATGATGCCAGTGCTCATCCAAGGCCCGAGGCAACCCGGCAACGATATTGATGTGTACCCGAGGCCATTAGTTGAAGAACTTTTACAGTTGTGGGATGAAGAAGGTGTACCTGTGTGGGATGAGCACGAACAAAAGGAATTTAACCTACGAGGGTTGTTGTTCGTAACCATCAATGATTGGCCTGCTCTTAGTAACATTTCAGGACAATCAAACAAGGGATACAATGCATGCACACACTGTTTAGGTGAGACTGACAGTATATATTTGGGAAACAAGAATGTGTACTTGGGGCATCGTCGATTTCTTCCAAAACAACATGTCGTAAGAATGGGAGGAGGCAAGCATTTCAGAGGTGAGGCAGATAGTCGGACGAAGCCTACCCGCCCTACTGGGGATGTTATATATGATATGGTGAAGGATTTAAAAGTGATCTTTGGAAAGGGTCCTGGCGGACAATCTGTTCCGAATAACAGTGCCGGACACGTACCCATGTGGAAGAAGATGTCTATATTTTGGGAGCTACCCTATTGGAAAATCCTAGAGGTTCACTCTTCAATCGACGTGATGCACGTGACGAAAAATCTTTGCGTGAACCTGCTAAACTGCTTGGGCGTGTACGGGAAGACAAAAGATACACCGGATGCACGGCAGGACCAGCAACGTATGCACGAACAAGACAACCTGAATCCAGAGAAGTATCAAGGTATTGCCAGTTACGCTCTTACAAAAGAAGAGAAGGAGATCTTTTTTGAAGTCCTGAGCAGCATCAAGGTCCCGTCTGGCTTCTCGTCGAATATAAAGGGAATAATAAACATGACAGAGAAAAAGTTTCAAAACATAAAGTCTCATGACTGCCACGTCATTATGACACAATTACTTCCGATTGCATTGAGGGGGCTTCTGCCAGAAAATGTTCGAGTACCCATTGTGAAGCTATGTGCATTCCTCAATGCAATTTCTCAGAAGGTGATCAATCCACTAACTCTATCAAATTTACAGAAGGATGTGGTGCAATGTCTTGTCAGCTTCGAGTTGGTGTTTCCACCATCCTTCTTAAATATTATGACGCACCTCATAGTTCACCTAGTCGAAGAGATTCACGTTCTCGGTCCTGTATTTCTACACAACATGTTCCCCTTTGAGAGATTCATGGGAGTCTTGAAAAAATACGTTCATAACCGTGCTAGGCCAGAAGGAAGCATCTCCAAGGGCTATGGAACAGAGGAGGTCATTGAGTTTTGTGTTGACTTTATTCCTAACCTTAAGCCGATCGGTGTTCCTGAATCGCGCTATGAGGGGAGACTGCGTGGAAAAGGCACGCTAGGAAAGAGAGCAAAAATAAATATGGACGGACATTCTTTCACTAAAGCACACTACACAGTCCTACATAATTCCAGCATGGTGGCTCCGTATATATTGGAACACAAGAATATTTTACGCTCAAAATATCCGGAGCAAGGTGAAGATTGGATTGATGGAGAACACCAGACGACTTTCGGCGGTTGGTTGCAAACACATCTCATTAATGACACCACTATTGAAGAACAACTATACTTGTTGGCCAAGCAACCATCTTTTTGTATATTGACTTTTCAAGGGTACGAGATAAATGGGAATACATTTTACACGATCGCCCAAGATCAAAAGAGCACCAACCACTATTGTCCGCTTTGATGCAGCAGACGACAATGGGAAGAAGGTCACATATTATGGGTACATAGAGGAGATATGGGAACTTGACTATGGACCTACTTTCAAGATCCCTTTGTTCCGGTGCAAATGGTTCAACCTGAAAGACGGGGTGCAGGTAGACCCAAAGTACGGAATGACTACAGTGGATCTCAAGAATCTAGCATACGAGACCGAACCATTCGTGCTTGCCAGTGAAGTGGCCCAGGTTTTCTATGTGAAGGACATGTCTACCAAACCGAAAAAAGAAAAGAAAGGCAAGAGGACACAGCATATGATGAGCCAAAGCGCCACATAGTTCTTTCAGGAAAAAGAAACATCGTGGGAGTGGAGGACAAGACAGACATGTCAGAAGATTATAATAAGTTTGATTATATTGCACCCTTCAAGGTGAAAACTGACCCAAGCATCGTGTTAAATAACGAAGATTGTCCATGGTTGCGTCGCAATCAGAAGAAAGGGAAACACACGAAGAAAACTCAGAAGACTAGATAGGGATGTGTTGGTGATGCGTAATAATAAACTTGGCATAGTTTGTTTGAATGGGTCCATATTCCAAACAAACATGCATCTTGGAAGCACAGACAATGTATTAAACCTTTTATCAAATGCACACGGTTTCCCCGTCATATAGCCCAACGATGGCTCGTGAGTGCCTGCATATCAAATGCACCGTTGGGCTGTATGACGGGAATCCGAATGATTTGTATTCGGTCGATGAACTGAAGTGAGCAGCAAATCGACCTTCGATCCAAGCAGCCGCAAGACTTCTTTGATGATCTAACGACCGTCCCAAAAAGTGTTGGGAATGTTGTAGATCATCAAAGAGCCTTGCAGCCACTCCCACTTCCTCGGCAATTTCTTCATTGTGTCACCCTAATCCAGTGGTTGGATTCAACCTACCCGAGGGCTTGTGTTAGGGAACATGCCAGCGGGTAGGCTAAATCCGACCATTGGGTTCGGTGGCAAAGGTAGACGCTCGTTGTGTGCCATTTCGCAGCAGGGACGTCGCTATTTATAGGCGATTAGAGAAACACACCCCTGATCCAACGGCTCACAAGCGCTGTAAAGAAACACACCCCTGATCCAACGGCTCACAAGTGCTTGAAAGAAACACACGATCCGTGTGCTTCTTTAGTCCCGGTTGGTAACACGAACCGGTACTAAAGGCACTGATCCAACAGCTCACAAGCGCTCGAAGGAAACACACGATCCGTGTGCTTCTGATCCAACGGCTCACAAGCGCTGTAAAGAAACACACCCCTGATCCAACGGCTCACAAGCGCTTGAAAGAAACACACGATCCGTGTGCTTCTTTAGTCCCGGTTGGTAACACGAACCGGTACTAAAGGCCCTGATCACTCTATATATATATGTAGGCTTGGCCTCCATTGCCATATCACATCTAAACTCATATCTGCAACCTCATCACTCGGCGACGATGTCCATGTTGGACCAGAGGGGCGATGTGCGGGACTGGGCTCCACCGGGCTGGCACTGGGAGGTGCTACCTTCCGGGACGCGCAGCTTGGTGAGGAATCCGGGTGACGTCGTCGACCCAGATCTTCTGTGGTGGCAGTCACGTGGGCCACGCTCGGTGCAGAGGGAGCCGGCCTCCGAGGAGGTGGTACGTCGCCGTATCAGGGAGGAGGATGAGCACGTCCGTCGCTACATGTATCTATTGGATAGGCAGTATGACAGTAGGTGGTCGTTTCTTCAGGGGTTCCTTCTCACGTGAGCTATGACCCTGTGAGGGTTCCTTCTCTTTGGATGCGCAGCGCCGGAGGCTCAGCACCCCGCAGCTCAGGAACTTGGAATATGTCCTAGGCAGTACGACAGTTCTGTTGAAAACTTGTTCACAACAAAGAGCTATCTCCTCCTAACATTCTAGGGTTTCTGTCGAAATAACGGGTGTTATGGCCAAATACATGGCATAGTTTGTTTGAATGGGTCCATATTCCACACAAACATGCATCTTAGAAGCACGGACAATGTTGATGAAGGAAGTTTTTTTTATTGAATAAAAAAACCATTTTTCATTTTTCGAGTGTCAGAAATGGTTTTTTTTGTGAAGGACCTACCAGAAATATGTTGCAAAACTTGGGTGATTCATTTTTTTAATATGCTAGAACATGTTATATGCACAAATAATCAATTTGTTTTCACAGAAAAGATTTCCATCCACCTCTTTTAAAAATCACAAATTTCTGCCGATTCTGCTGGAAATGGGACAAATTTCTAGACTTAATTATAGTTTCTAGAAATATTTAATTCTATTTTGAAATTTAAAAATTTGAAAATGTTACAAAACATCACAAAATTATTATTAGTTGATAGCTTTTAATTTTACAAAATTTTAGAAATCGGTTTCACGTCATTTGGACTTTTCTTTCAAAAGTTATAGTTGTTTTAATAAAACAGGAAAAGAAAAAGAGAGAAAAAACCCTTTGGTACCGGTTAGTGAGAAAAACCGGTACCAAAGGTCCAGCGGTTCGCGTGCAATTTTTGGTGGATCTGTGGTACCGGTTGGTAGCTACAACCGGTACCAAAGCACCTTTGGTACCGGTTGGTGGCACAAACCGGTACTAACGGTCAAAAACAAGGCTCCAAGAGTGCGGGACTTGGCCATTCTTGGCCAAATCACCGCAGACGAACCGACGCGCCTCCGGGCTCCTGATCGCCGACGAGATGCCGTCAGGCTGCCGCCGCCGGGAATCGCTCCCTCGCGCCCTACGCCGCCGCCTGCGCAGCCGCCAGCACGCCCCTGCGCCGCCGCCTACACGCCCCTGCGCCTCCACCTCGGTGCGCCGCGCGCCGGCCCAGAACGCCTCCACCTCCGTGCGCCGGCGGCCCCTGCCCCTCCACCTCCGTATGCCGCCGGCCCCACCACGCTCCTCCGCCTCCACCACCGTGCGCCGCCGGCCCCTGCCCCTCCACCTCCGTGCGTCGCCGGCCCTTGCCCCTGGTCCACCACGCGCCTCCGCCTCCACCACGCGCCTCCGCCTCCACCACCTCGCCTCCTCCACGCGCCTCCGCCTCCGGCCGTCTCCACGCGCCTCCACCACGCGCCTCCGCCTCCGGCCGCAGGTACTAGTTTTTTTTTGTTTTTTTTCTTAGTGGTTATTGTTATTTTTACTTATTTACAAATGTCTCAATATCGTTACATATAAATTTAAGTAAATAGAAACACTAGAAAATTAGTATTAGAATTATTAGAATTTTTAAGTACTTAGAATTATTAGTTTTTTAAGTACTTAGATATTAGTTTTTTTAAGTACTTAAATATTAGTTTTTTAGTACTTAGAATTATTATAATTTTTAAGTACTTAGATATTAGTTTTTTTAGTACTTAGAATTTTTAAGTACTTAGATATTAGTTTTTTAGTACTTAGAATTATTAGAATTTTTAGAATAGAATATTAGTATTAGAATTATTAGTATTAAAATATTAGTGTTAGAATTTTGTAGTGAATTGCTATTTAAAATTTTCTATTTCAAATTTGCCAAGTGAATTTGCTATTTAAAATTTTGTAGTGACATTGAGCTATGGATCCGGACTCCCCCCCTTCATCCGAAATGAGGAGGAAGAAGATTTGGTGCAACAAGTGATATATAATAATGCCCGACCATATGAGGATGACGCTGCCGAAGACTTAACCACACAATTTCTGAACGACTCCGGTGAAGGACTTGAGTCTGAAGAAAGAAGGGCCGACGAAGTGCCCTTAACAAACTCCGGCAAGGTGTATATTATGGCAATGCTATATCAGTAGATGCATTGATTTATTTGTATTGCACTTATTAACTAACTTTTTTTATTTTAGCCTTGTGGATCATCGAGCAAATCTGCTAAAAAGCAAGGTCCTCGAGGCCCGATGAAACCTCTATCGGGCGAGGCTAAATTATCCCTCACCGCATTTAAGGCTAGTGGCGAACCGGTGGAACCAGCAGAGAACGTCAAAAAATTTATAAGTCAAGCTGGAGTTCTTGTTAGGGACATTGTACCGATCACCATTCCAGATTGGCATAAGCCGAAGAAGGCGGGGGTTGCCGATGAAGCTAGTTACGTCAGCGACGCTACAAAAGAGGTACTTTGGGGGAGTCTGCTGCCATACTTCAACCTACCGGTAGGCTTCACAGAAGGCCAGACGAAGAAGCTCAAGGAATGGACTTTTAAGAAGATGGCCGTACAATTCCAGACCTGGAAGAAAAAATTATGGGACAACTATGGACCTGAAGGTCCAGAATTCACTGGAAGATTTGAGAAGCTAAAAGCCCTCTAGCCCGCATTTAAGGCGTATAGGAGCTCGTCAGAGTATAAGGCCCGATCAGCCATAAATGTAGAAAATGCTAAGAAGAAGCAATATTTTCATAAATTGGGGTCAGGTGGCTACAAGAGTGCCATTCCTAAGTGGAAAGCATATGAAGCTGAATTGCTGAAAAACGGGGTCATGCCACAGACATACGACTGGCCCGAGCGGTCCAAGTTCTGGTTGTACGCGCATGGGGCAGGGTTGGACCCAAAGACAGGGCGAATCGTTGCAAAGGGTAAATGGAAGACGAAAATTGAAAAAATCGCCAAGGATCTTGAAGATGCAGTAGATAAGGTCAGAAAGGGAGTGTACATTCCCGATAGAGAGAATGACGAGTTGACACTAGCTCTGGGGAATCCAGAACACGTTGGACGAGTACGAACCCTCCCAGGTCTCACCATGAAGGATGCGTGGCCGGAGTGCGCAGACAGTTATAGAAGCCGTTCGAGAACGAAGAAGAAGTGCGCTGACCGATTATCGATATTGGAACTTAGGGTGCAGCAGCTGGAGCAAAATCTAACAGACTCAACTACTAGTCGGCAGAGGGCACCTGATCAGCAACTTCTTATAGAAGATCCTCAAGCCGATGCCGCCCCATCTCAGCCGAAAAGCAGCGTGGGTTCCTCGCATCTTGAAGGATGTGGAGCAAGCTACCCCGTGGATTATGTCACGAAGAAGACAGAGTGCGAGCTACATGTGCCAATAAGGAACATGTCCGTTAAGGTGGCGGTCGGCTATGTTTACCCACAACAGGATGGAGCAACGCACCATCATCAGCCCATTCCAGCTGACTGTGCTCTTGTCGGGGTGGATGACATTGTGCCTACTTATGAAACAATGGATCTTGATCATCCTGGAGGTGACGAGGAGAAGACACTGGGCGATGTCAAGCGCGGTTTCGCCCTCTGGAAAAAAACAATACATCGTCTTTTCAGGCCCCGTGCCAAGGCCACCGACTCCTCGTGGTAGAAGTCCACATGTGCAACAAAGTCCACATGAGCCGCAAGGGCCATCGACTACTCCTGCTGGCAGTCCACATGAGCAGGAAGGGCCATCGACTCCTCGTGGTAGCAGTCCACATGAGCAGCAAGGGCCATCGACTCCTCGTGGTAGCAGTCCACATGAGCAACAAAGTCCACACCTACCGGAGGGGGGGGGGGCCAGCGCGAGTCCACCACCTCGGTTACCTCCGCGTAAGAGAGCGCCCATTAAGCGGAACGGTTCGCCGCCTAGGAAGATGCCTAGATTGGAGAGAACACGGCCGCCTCTTGAGAAGTTACCTTGGGAAAGATCTGAAGAGGAAAACAAGGCCATCGTTCAAGCCCAGGTGGATGCCCATTTTGCTAAGAAAGTGCCAGAGATACCTTTTGTGAAGACGCTAGATCCAGGTGAAAGTCGTGCGTACCGTGGAGAATCTATATGACCCTGAACCGGTGTCATCAGACTATACGCGTTCTATTGAAAGGTCATATGACGAGATGGTCAGGGTGCAAAAAGGAGAACCGGTGATCCAAGTGGAAAAAGGGAAACAGGTGGTCGAGTCAAATAAAATGAAACAAGTTCCCCAGCTCGGAGAACAACCCGTTCAATCGGTCCCCCCTCTCAAGGTGTTTGACAAGAAGGCCATTCAAAGTCGTCAACAACAAACAATCGGTACCGATGACGCCTTACTTGAAGTAGCATATCAATTTGTTCAAGGGAATAATTTGGTCGAGAATGTCCGCGCCCTACCAACAAGAATGCGCCAACTGCATAGCTGGTACTTGAATAGTGCAAAGGACGGGTTCGATTCTATCATGGTGAGAGTTAAGGAGGAGCACTACTTACAAGAATACGCTGTGTCCGTTGACTTCAAGGAACTTTTTCAGTTATACAATCTCCTGGCCATCGACAAATCGTTGCTCAGTTGCTATTGTCTGTAAGTGATTTATTTATGTAATTTGAGAAGTCTTAAGCTCAGTTCGTTCATTTTCTGCAATTGTCCTCAATTTAATCTTTTGTGCACTATATTATGTAGATTGAAGATGCTCGAATGCAAAAGGGATGATATCAACGACATTGGGTTCATTGACGCGGAGACAATGCATCAAGTAACCATAACGGATCCCCTGCATAACAAGGATACACCGGCGACTTTGCTAAGGTTTTTGAAGCGACAACGTGACAAAAAACAAATACTTTGGCCTTACTTGTTCGAGTGAGTGTTACTGTCTTCTTTATCGTCATTATTTGAATACTTTGGCCAGATGTTAAAATTTTAAGTAATGAGTTATATCTATGACACTGCATATTTAAACGTGCGCAGCTTCCACTATATTCTTATCGTCATTAAAATGCACGATGGAGAAGTTCTAGTTTATGACTCACTAACCACAAAGCCTCTAAAGTACAAGCACTGTTTTGATATGCTCAAAAGGTAATTTTAATTAATTCTTATCGGCTTCATCGTTAATTTGATGATGTCAACTCTTTTATTGATTTTCTTTGTCGGGCAGCGTATGGGAAACGTTCATCGCGGAAGATCCGGAAGGTGGATGGAAACCGAAGCTGATATGGCGTCCAAGAGTAAGTACTACTATATACCTAGCTACGTCCACACACATTTATCATACTTGATTATTGTTTGATTGAATTATATTCTTATACAGAAATGCGAGCAACAACCACAGGGGACTAATCTATGTGGTTACTATGTTTGTGAGAACATTCACAAGATTGTCAACGAGAGAGCGAATAGTAAATTCAATAAAGAGGTACGTAAACAATATTCACAAATTTATTATGATTTGATACATACATATACACATGACTCAATGTATTCATTTCGATCTCATTCATTTGTAGTTGGCAAGAAAGCGGGAGAAGCTCCCCCGAAAGCTCCGCTTCCAAGCAATTAGCGAGGAATTGGCGGGATTTTTCATTCGGGAAGTCATACCTCCTTCCGGAGAGTACCACCTTGTTTCAATATAGTATGCCTCAATGTAATAGTGAGCTATGAACATGCAATATATTGTATGTCTCGGAGAGTACTACTTAATTTGCGATCTTATGTAATTAATTACTTTTGTTATATATATGCACCAAGTTGATATGCATCAAATTGATCTTCATGTACATATCTTATATATTCCAAACGCGTTTCTGGCGCATCGAAGCGATACTGATACAACGAACGGTCCAAATACAGACCCTATATAAACCCTGGATTCCCTGCGTTTTGGCACGGCAGAGAAATGCACAATTCTCTGCCGCGGGTAGAGAGTGCAGGTTTACGGTGCCAACCCTTTGGTACCGGTTCCTGTTACGAACCGGTACCAAAGGTCTCCAGCCCTGAGGCTCCCGGCCAGCCCACGTGGAGGCCTCTGTAGTACCGGTTCTAGACTAGACCGGTACTAAAGGTTGGGGCCTTTAGTACCGATTAATTAGTACCGGTTGCCTAACCGGTACTAGATGCACTCTGGAACCGGTACTAGAGCTTGTTTTTCCACTAGTGTATGCCTCCACAAGTGACGACAACCTCAGGCAGCTCATACGTGTCCTCACCCTCCTCCGGTGTCTTCCTCCACCGTCCATGGGAGCTACCCGCCTCCACGTCGTGCGAGGAGGGGGACAGTGGCTCGTAGCTCCTAGAGCCTGATCCACCGGTGCCCTCGAAGCTGGCCGCGCTTTTACGAGGCGGCTGGGCGGCGGGAGTGGGCCTCCTCATCCTCGCGCCCATGGCCTCCACCGCGCCCGCCGTGTGCCGCACATGGAGCCATGGAAGAGCCGACGATCTCTCCGAAGTCACGGAGGCGAGATTTGCGGCGGATCTCGAGTAATTTCTCGTAGGAGAAGATCTATCCTAGCAACGGAGGGGGAGGAAAAGTGGCTGAGCTATGGGGGGGATGGAACCCTAAATGCCCTCCGTTGCCGAGTATATAGCACCGGATCCGCCGTTTATCTGAGACCCGGATATTTTGTTTGGGCCAGACCGATATGCGGTATATGTCCGGGCCAGAGAAACAACCTTCCCCGCAAGTCGGCCGGAATTTTTCGGGCCATATGATCTTAATGAGATACGCCGGTATCAAATTTAGGTTTTAAATTCCGGTGAGCTAAAGGTACAACCAACTTCTAACCATTCAACGGTAAATTGGCCCTCAGAATGTAACCGGCCTGCATGCGTGGGAGCTGTTGAGAAAATAGAGAAGTTGCACGACGTGAGTGTCATCAAAGGGAACAGGATCGCAGAGACCCTACCTAGCTACCCTACGGGCCATAGGATCTGATGTCATGCAGTGGGCTATCTGGTGAGCTTGTCTAAAATACATACTACTAGGGCCGTGCCACTGCTGGCAGGATTAGGTACGTACGGTCCTGTGAAAATTGAAACCCACGGGGAAGTACGGCTACAGTTTCATGGGGACAAGGTTAGGCAATAGTCCGGTTCGAACAGGCAGGGCGCCAGCCAGAGCCAGTCCCGGTTCGACCGAACCCTTTAGTCCCGGTTTGTTATACGAACCGGGACTAAAGGTGAGCGGCAGGCGGCGACAGAGGAGGGTCCCAGCGCGAGAACCTTTAGTACCGGTTCGTATCACGAACCGGTTCTAAAGATTGACTTTTTGTACCAGTTCGTGATACGAACCGGTACTAAAAGTTTTCCTATATCATCTCCTACCCCGACTGCCATCTCCATTTTTCCTGCTCGAGAGCACACTCCATTTTTGCTCTTTGTTTCCTCTCCCGAGCTCGAGTTCATCTCTTTTTTTTCCACCATTTGTCAAGATTGGCGGCACCCATCTATTCAAGGGTTAGCAACTTCATCCTTCATCCGGCATTGCCTGTTTAGCTCATTTCGTTGCTAGTTTAGCTCATATCATTTTTCTAGTGCTCGATACGTGTTTGATGAAATGCCTACATTAGGGAGTTCATTTTTTTTATATGCAATTTGAGCTCAAATTAAATTATGATTTATGGGGTTTAGTGCCGTCCTGTCCCCTTCCTCACCGCCGTCGATCGCCCACGCCGCCATGTCGCCGGCACCACCTTGGTGAGCCTCTTGTTCTTATTAAAAAACAAATTCTTATTTGTATGATTTACATAGTTACTTGTATAATTTTTCTTACTTGTATGATTGTTTGTTATATGTATAGTGCCCTGGTTTTGATATCCGTCCCCGTCGACCCTCGTCCGATCTATGATTCGAATGTGGTATATTATCTTTTATAACTATTTGTTTAATTTTGAGTTTATAAGAATTATGCCGACCAACACTTGACATAGATATTTTTATCTGGGAGATATATGAACTGGAAATTCCAACCGACCCTCTTGTCGAGAAGTTAAATTTAGTTGAAAAAGAAAACGATGATTTGAAAGAAAAAATTGAAAAAAAATTGAAGAAGAGAAGATGAAATTGGAGTTGTTTCTTGCCGATGTCGTCAATGATCACAAGATCAAGATGGATGCAATGCGCTTGAAGATTAGAAAGATTAGAAAATATACCATTAATAAAGAGGCTTGGTATCATTGTGCTGTTGGAACAATGACCTTAGTTGCGATTTTGATCGCATGTTTTGTTGCATTTAAATGTATTAGATAGTTGTATGTTAGTTTCAATGTATGTTTTATGAGAACTATGTATTACATTTGGCCACTACTCTACTTTGGTTTTAATGTGATGAACTTGTATTAATTAATTAATTTGGTCACTTCTCTATTCATGATGGTGTGTGTAATGATTTTTTATACACTTATATAATGCAGTTGAGCCGGCACTGGATATACGGTGACCGACGCAATCCCGAGTTCATTAATGGAATGCATAAATTTCTTCGTGTGGCTGAGACAAACAAGAAGCAGAATGGTTTTATTAGTTGTCCATGTAGTGTCTGTCAGAATACGAAGTATTACTCTTCCTCAAAAACCCTTCACTTCCACCTGTTGCAGTCCGATTTCATGTCCGGCTATAATTGTTGGACCAAGCACAGAGAAACAAGGGTTATAATGGAAGACAATGAAGAAGAGGATGATGACAACTATCCTATGTTCACTGCACATAGTGGTACTACAATGGGGGAAGACGAAGCTGAAGAAGAGGTCATTGTTGATGAGCCCGACGATGATCTTCGTCGGCCATTCTTGATGCACACATAAACTGTGGAAGTGAAAACGGGAGGTTGAAGTTGGAGCGCGCATGTTAGAGGATCACAAAAAATTGTTGTACACAATTGCGAAGATGGCCAGAAAAAGCTGGGTACCACACTGAAATTGTTGCAATGGAAGGCAGAGAATGTTGTATCTGACAAGGGATTTGAAAAGTTGCTGACAATATTAAAAAAGATGTTGCCAAAGGATAACGAATTACCCCCCAGCACGTACGAAGCAAAGAAGGTGGTCTGCCCTCTAGGATTAGAGGTGCAAAAGATACATGCATGCATTAATGACTGCATCCTCTACCGCGGAGAGGAGTACGAGAATTTGAATGCATGCCCGGTATGCGGTGCATTGCGGTATAAGATCAGACGAGATGACCCTGGTGATGTTGAGGGTGAGCGCCCCAAGAAGAAGGTTCCTGCCATGGTGATATGGTACGCTCCTATAATACCATGGTTGAAATGTTTGTTCCAAAACAAAGAGCATGCCAAGTTGTTGCGATGGCACAAAGAAGACCGTAAGAAAGACGTGATGCTGAGACACCCCGCTGATGGGTCGCAGTGGAGAAAAATCGACAGAGAGTTCAACGACTTTGCAGGTGACGCAAGGAACTTAAGGTTTGGTCTAAGTATAGATGGCATGAATCTCTTTGGGGAGCAGAGCTGCAGTCATAGAACCTGGCCTGTGACTCTATGTATCTATAACCTCCCTCCTTGGTTGTGCATGAGGCGGAAGTTCATTATGACGCTAGTGATTATCCAAGGCCCGAAGCAACCCGGCAACGACATTGATGTCTACCGGAGGCCATTAGTTGAAGAACTTTTACAGTTGTGGCGTAAAGAAGGTGTACGTGTGTGTGGGATGAGCACAAACAGGAGGAATTTGACCTACGAGCATTGCTGTTTGTAACCATCAATGATTGGCTTGCTCTTAGTAACCTTTCAGGACAGACAAACAAGGGATATCATGCATGCACGCACTGATTACATGAGACTGATAGTATATATTTAGAGAAATGTAGAAAGATTGTGTACCTGGGGCATCGTCGATTTGTTCCGACCAAGCATCTCTGAAGAAAGAAAGGCAAGCATTTCAAAGGTTAGACAGATCACCGGACGAAGCCTACCCTCCCTACTGTTGAAAATATATATGGTATGGTCAAGGATTTAAAAATAATCTTTGGAAAGGGTCCTGGCAGAAAATCTGTTCCGGATGACGATGACGGACACGCACCCATGTGGAAGAAGAAATCTATATTTTGGGAGCTACCCTATTGGAAAATCCTAGAGGTTCGCTCCGCAATCAACGTGATGAACATGATGAAAAATCTTTGCGTGAACCTACTAAACTTCTTGGGCATGTATAGGAAGACGAAAGATACACCGGATGCATGGCATGACCAGCAACGTATGCACAAAGGAGACGACAACCTGCATCCAGAGAAGTATCAAGGTCATGCCAGCTACGCTCTTACCAAAGAAGAGAAGGAGATCTTTTTTGAAGTCCTGAGCAGTATCAAGGTCCCGTCTGGCTTCTCGTCGAATATAAAGGGAATAATAAATATGGTAGAGAAAAAGTTCCAAAACCTAAAGTCTCATGACTGCCACGTGATTATGACACAGTTACTTCCAGTTGCATTGAGGGGGCTTCTACCAAAAAATATCCGAGTACCCATTGTGAAGCTATGTGCATTTCTCAATGCAATTTCCCAAAAGGTGATCAATCCAGAAACTCTACAAAGTTTACAAAAGGATGTGGTCCAATGTCTTGTCAGCTTCGAGTTGGTGTTCCCACCATCCTTCTTCAATATTATGACGCACCTCATAGTTCACCTAGTCGAAGAGATTTCCATTCTCGGTCCTGTATTTCTACACAATATGTTCCCCTTTGAGAGTTTCATGGGAGTCTTAAAGAGATACGTTCGTAACCGTGCTAGGCCAGAAGGAAGCATCTCCAAGGGCTATGGAACAGAGGAGGTCATTGAGTTTTGTGTTGACTTTATTCCTGACCTTAAGCCGATCGGTGTTCCTCAATCACACCATGAGGGGAGACTGCGTGGAAAAGGCACGCTAGGAAAGAAAGCAATAATAAGTATGGACGGACATTCTTTCACTCAAGCACACTACACAGTTCTACATAATTCCAGCTTGGTGGCTCCATATATCGAGGAACACATGAATATTGTACGCTCCGAAAACCCGGAGCGTACTGACTCCTGGATTCAAGGAAAACACATGGAGACTTTCGGTGGTTGATTGCAGACCCATCTCATGAATAACACCACTGTTGGAGATGAGCTGTATTTGTTGGCCAAGTCACCATCTTCGACTATATTGACTTTCCAAGGGTACGAGATAAATGGGAATACATTTTACACGGCCGCCCAAGATAAAAAAAGCACCAACCCAAATAGTGGAGTCCGCTTTGATGCAACAAACAACAATGGGCAAAAGGACACATATTATGGTTGCATAGAGCATATATGGGAGCTTGACTATGGATATTCTTTTAAGGTCCCTTTATTTTGGCGCAAATGGTTCAACCTGACAGGCGGGGTACAGGTAGACCCGCAATACGAAATGACTACGATGGATCTCAACAATCTTGGGTACAAAACCGAACCATTCGTCCTAGACAATGATGTGGCTCAGGTTTTCTATGTGAAGGACATGTCAACCAAACTGAGAAAAATAAAAGATAAGGAAGCGAATACATCATACGGTGAGCCAAAGCGCCACATAGTTCTTTCAGGGAAAAGAAACATCGTGGGAGTGGAGGACAAGACAGAAATGTCAGAAGATTACAATAAGTTTGATGAAATTCCACCCTTCAGAGTGAACACTGACCCAAGCATCATGTTAAATGACGAAGATTGTCCATGGTTACGGCACAATCAGAAGAAAGGGACACACACGAAGAAACACTAGATGGGGATGTTGGTGATGACTGGACTTCCTAATTTTAATTATTGTGTTCATGGCTAGGGATTGCACTTATTTTGTTGTGACAGCACTAACTTTTAGGAGAATGGAACAATAATTTGAGCAGTGATTGCACTGATTTTATTGTCATCTTTGCACTGAGAGAACTCTTCTATGCCGAGCCCCTCGAAGATGTCATAGGTCACTTCCCAACGACATCTTTGAGAAGCTCGTGCATAGAGGAGTCCTCTGTCTTCGCTTTCTGGCTAGCTTGACTAGAGTATGAACCCTCTTACCACTGAGAGAACGCTTCTATGCCGAGCCCCTCAAAGATGTCATAGGTCACTGCCCAACGACATCTTCGAGAAGCTCGTGCATAGAGGAGTCCTCTGTCTTCGCTTTCCGGCTAGCTTGACACTAGTAGAAAAAAGGGCTTTTGTCCCTGCCAAAAAAGGCATCAATCCCGGTTGCTTCACGAACCGGGACCAATGAGAGTATTAGTCCCGGTTTGATCGGCCAGGACGTCGCACAGAAACCGGAAGACATTAGTCCCGGTTCGTCCGGGACCTTTAGTCCCGGTTCCAACCACGAACCGGGACTAAAGGTCTCCGCCCGACAACCGCCGAGGTGAGAACCCTTTTGTCCCGGTTCATAACACAAACCGGGACTAAAGGTTAATCTTTAGTCCCGGTTTGTGTTATGAACCGGGACAAAAGGGTTCGACCACCTTTATCTTCTTCCCTCAGCCCGAGCCATCCTCACTTCTCCATTTTTAGTTC
Source organism: Puccinellia tenuiflora (assembly GCA_012064385.1). Taxonomy (NCBI): domain Eukaryota; kingdom Viridiplantae; phylum Streptophyta; class Magnoliopsida; order Poales; family Poaceae; genus Puccinellia; species Puccinellia tenuiflora. The sequence continues at coordinate 265,337 of QRDG01000719.1, forward strand.
GGTTCACTCTCTCCCAAGCTCAAGTTCATTCCATTTTTCTCCACCATTTGTCAAGATTAGCAGCACCCATCTCTTTAAGGGTTAGCAACTTCATCCTTTATTCCAGCGTTGCGGATTTAGCTCATTTTATTATAGTTGAGCTCTTTTCATTTTTCTAGTGCAAGCTACGTGTTTGATGAAATGTCTAAGAGGAGTTATTTTGTTTTATATGCAATTTGAGCTCAAATTAAAGTATGATTTGTTGGTTTCAGTGTCATCGCAACAACACCGTCGAACCGGGAGCGCCGCCCCGTCGCCGGCACCACCTTGGTGAGCCTCTTATTCTTATTAAAAAATAAAAAATTGTTATTTATATGATTTATATAGTTACTTGTATAATTTTCTTACTTCTATGTTTGATAAATGTATAGTGCCATGGTTTTGATATCCGTCCCCGTCAGCCCTCGTCCGGTTTATGATTCGGATGTGGTATATTATCTGTTATAACTATTTTTTTAATTTCATTTTTATAATAATTATGCCGACCAACACTTGACATAGATATTTTTATCTAGGACATATATGAACCGGAAATTCCAACCGACCCTCTTGTTGAGAAGTTAAATTTAGTTGAAAAAGAAAACGATGATTTGAAAGAAAAATTGAAACAAATTGAAGAAGAGAAGATGAAATTGGATTTGTATCTTGCTGATGTCGTCGATGATGACAAGATCAATATGGATGCAATGCGCTTGAAGATTAGAAAGATTAGAAATTATGCCATTAATAAAGAGGCTTGGTATCATTATGCTGTTGAATCAATTGTTACCCTTAGTTGCGGTTTGGATAGCATTTGTTGTTGCATTTAAATGCATTACATTGTTTGTATGTTAGTTTCAATGTATGTTTTAATTATGAGAACTATGTATCACATTTGGTCACTACTCTAATTTGGTTTTAATGCGATGAACTTGTATTAATTAATTTGGTCACTTCGCTATTCACGATGTTGCGCGTAATGGTTGTTGATAAACTTAATTATATAATGCAGATGGACCGACAATGGATGTACGGTAACCGACGGACTGACGATTTCATTACGGGGCTGCGTAGTTTTATCAGTGTGGCCGAAGCAAACAATCAGAATGGTTTTATGTGTTGTCCATGTATTGCCTGTCAGAATAAGAAGGATTACTCTTCCTCAAAAATCCTTCACAGCCACCTTCTTCGGACCGGTTTCATGCCCAACTATAATTGTTGGACCAATCATGGAGAAAGAGGGGTTATGATGGAAGAAAATGAATAAGAAGAGGACGGTGAAAACTATCCTATGTACCCCGAATACGGTGATACTGCAACGGGGGAAGCTGAAGATCAAGAGGCATCAGATGAGCCGGCTGATGATCTTGGTTGTGCCATTGCTGATGCACGGAGAGAGTGCGGAACTGATAATGAGAGGTCGAAATTCGCACGTATGTTAGAGGACCACAACAAACCGTTGTACCGAAATTGCGAAGATGGTCTGAAAAAGCTGGGTAGCACACTGGAATTGCTGCAATGGAAGGCAGAGAATGGTGTGACCGACAAGGGATTTGAAAAATTGCTGAAAATAATGAAGAAGGACCTTCCAAAGGGTAACGAATTGCCCTCTAGTACGTACGAAGCAAAAAAGGTTGTCTGCCCTCTAGGATTAGACGTGCATAAGATATATGCATGCCCTAATGACTGCATCCTCTACCGCGGTGAGGAGTACAAGAATTTGGAGGCATGCCCGGTATGCACTGCATTGTGCTATAAGATTAGATGAGATGACCCTGGTGATGTTGAGGGCTAGCGCCCCAGCAAAAGGGTTCCTGCCAAGGTGATGTTGTATGCTCCTATAATACCACTGTTGAAACGTTTGTTCAGAAACAAAGAGCATGCCAGGCTATTGCGATGGCACAAAGAAGACCATAAGAAAGACGCGATGTTGAGACACCCCGCTGATGGGTCGCAGTGGAGAAAAATCGAGAGAGAGTTCCCGAACTTTGTAGATGATGCAAGGAACTTAAGGTTTGGTCTAAGTACAGATGGCATGAATCCTTTTGGAGAGCAGAGCTGCAGTCATAGCACGTGGCCTGTGACTCTATGTATCTATAACCTTCCTCCTTGGTTATGCATGAAGCGGAAGTTCATTATGATGCCAGTGCTCATCCAAGGCCCGAAGCAACCCGGCAACAACATTGATGTGTACCTGAGGCCTTTAGTTGAAGAACTTTTACAGTTGTGGCGTGAAGAAGGTGTACTTACGTGGGATGAGCACAAACAGGTGGAATTTGACCTACGAGCGTTGCTATTTGTAACTATCAATGATTGGCCAGCTCTTAGTAACCTTTCAGGACAGATAAACAAGGGATACAATGCATGCATGCACTGTTTAGAGGAGACTGATAGTATATATTTGGAGAAATGTAAGAAGGTTGTGTACCTAGGGCATCGTCGATTTCTTCCGACTAAGCATCCGTAAGAAAGAAAGGCAAGCATTTCCATGGTATGCCCGATCATCGGAGGAAGCCTGACCACCGTACTAGTGATGATATATTTGATATGGTCAAGGATCTAGAAGTGATCTTTGGAAAGGGTCCTGGCGTTCAATCTGTTCCGAATGACGGTACCGGACACGCGCCCATATGGAAGAAGAAATCTATATTTTGGGAGCTACCCTATTGGAAAGTACTAGAGGTCCGCTCTTCAATCGACGTGATGCACGTGACGAAGAATCTTTGAGTGAACCTACTAGACTTCCTGGGCGTGTATGGGAAGACAAAAGATACACCGGAAGCACGGGAGGACCAGCAACGTATGAAAGACCCAAACAACATGCATCCACACAATAAGACCCGGACCAGCTATGCTCTTACCAAAGCAGAGAGGAAATCTTTTTTGAATGCCTGAGTAGTATCAAGGTCCCGTCTGGCTTCTCGTCGAATATAAAGGGAATAATAAATATGGCAGAGAAAAAATTCCAAAACCTAAAGTCTCATGACTGCCACGTGATTATGACGCAGTTGCTTCCGATTGCATTGAGGGGGCTTCTACCGGAAAATGTTCGAGTACCCATTGTGAAGCTATGTGCATTTCTCAATGCAATATCTCAGAAGGTAATCAATCCAGATATTCTGTCAAGGTTACAGAATGATGTGGTCCAATGTCTTGTTAGTTTTGAGTTGGTGTTCCCACCATCATTCTTCAATATTATGACGCATGTCCTGGTTCACCTAGTCGAAGAGATTGCCATTCTCGGTCCTGTATTTCTACACAATATGTTCCCCTTTGAGAGGTTCATGGGAGTTTTAAAGAAATATGTCCATAACCATGCTAGGCCAGAAGGAAGCATCTCCAAGGGCTATGGAACAGAGGAGGTCATTGAGTTCTGTGTTGACTTTATTCCTGACCTTAAGCCGATTGGTGTTCCACAATCACGGCATGAAGGGAGACTGAGTGGAAAAGGCACGCTAGGAAAGAAAGCAAAAATATGTAGGGACGGGCATTCTTTAACTCAAGCACACTACACAGTTCTACAGAGTTCTACCTTGGTGGCTCCGTATATCGAGGAACACATGAATATAGTACGGTCCCAACACCCGGGACAGTCTGACACCTGGATTACACATGGACACATTGATACTTTTGGTGGTTGGTTGCGAACACATCTCATGAATAACAACATTATTGGAGATCAGCTGTACCTGTTGGCCAGGTCACCATCTTCGACTGTATTGACTTTCGAAGGGTACGAGATAAATGGGAATACATTTTACATGATCGCCCAAGATAAAAAGAGGACCAACCAAAACAGTGGTGTCCGTTTTGATGCAACAAACAACAATGGGCAAAAGGACACATATTATGGTTACATAGAGGAGATATGGGAACTTGATTATGGACCATCTTTTAAGGTCCCTTTGTTTCGGTGCAAATGGGTCAAGCTGAATGGAGTCGGGGTTTAGGTAAACAAGCGGTACGGAGTGACAACAGTGGATCTCAACAATCTTGGTTACAAAGACGAACCATTCGTCCTAGCCAATGACATGGCTCAGGTTTTCTATGTGAAGGACATGTCTACCAAACCGAGAAAAGAAAAAATAAGCAAACGGATACATCACTTAACGAGCCAAAGCGTCACATAGTTCTTTCAGGGAAAAGAAACATCGTGGGAGTGGAGGACAAGACAGACATGTCAGAAGATTATGATAAGTTTCATGAAATTCCGCCCTTCGCAGTGAAGGATGACCCAAGTCTCCTGTAAATTAATGAAGATGCAACATGGTTACGGCAGAGAAAAAACCCAAACACTAGATAAGGATGTTGGTGATGTGTAATAATTTGTATTTGGTCGATGAACTGAAGGATTTCTAAATAGAACAAAACACACGGTTTCCCCGTCATACAGCCCAACGGTGGCTCGTGAGTGCCTGCATATCAAATGCACCGTTGGGCTGTATGACGGGAATCTGAATGATTTGATTTCGGTCGATGAACTGAAGTATTTTGTAGATAGAACAAAACACACGGTTTCCCCTGCATACAGCCCAACGGTGGCTCGTGAGTGCCTGCATATCAAATGCACCGTTGGACGTATGCAGGGAATCCGAATGATTTGTATTCTCTTTCTGTTGTTGCCCCCTCTTGTTCTTCATCTCCTCCTTATGTTGGGTATTTATAGCTAAAAGATCAGGGCAACTCTTCACCTTTAGTCCCGGTTGGTGGCTGGAACCGAGACTAAAGAAGCGTTGATATGTGTGCCTTATCTTCTTCTTGAGATCCAACGGCTCACAAGCGCTCGACAGAAACACACTGCTGATCCAACGGCTCACAAGTGTTCGAAGGAAACACACGATCCGTGTGCTTCTTCCTGATTGGGCATATGTGTGCCTTATCTTCTTCTTGAGCCACCAACCGGGACGAAAGGGTCTTTAGTCCCGGTTACAAAATTGAAACAGAAAATATGTATGTTTAATGACCTAATGGAGTTCAAATTCCAAATTTTGTAATTAAATAAACTCACCTCAAATCTGAAACAAAAATTAAATTATTATAAATATATAGATTACATTTTTATGAACAATTTGATATCTTAATTGCATTTTTATGATAAACAGATCAAAATATATTGAATTTATAAGGTTAATAACTTAATGGAGTTCAAATTCCAATTTTGTAATTAAATAAAGTCACCGCAAATCTCAAACAAAAATGAATTTATTATAAATATGTAGATTACATTTTTATGAATAATTTGATATTTTAATTGCATTTTTATGATAAACAGATCAAAATATATTGAATTTATAAATTTAATAAGTTAATTGAGTTCAAATTCCAAATTTTTTAATTAAATAAATTCACCTCAAACCTCAAACAAAAATGAATTTATTATAAATAGATAGATTACATTTTTATGAACAATTTTATATTTTAATTGCATTTTTCTGATAAATAGAGCAAAAGATATTGAATTTATAAATTTATTACTAATTTATAAATAGATCAAAAAACTAAACTGTGGCCTTCACGCGTGAAAATTAAATTTCCAGAAGACCTTTTGTCCCGGTTCGTGGATGGAACCGGGACAAAAGGTCGTTTTGGCGCGCGCCCTCTCGGTGCCCCGAAAATGACCTTTTGTCCCGGTTCGTGCCTCGAACCGGGACAAAAGATCACCTTTCGTCCCGGTTGGAGCCACCAACCGGGACAAAAGGTCTCTATATCCCCTCTGCCTCCCCCTTCTCCCTCTCATTTTCTTCGCTAAGGACCAGGAGGAGCGCGCGACCACCACGACGCCGTCAGGCTGTCGGATTCCGCCGCCGTCCTCCTCCTTCTCTCCCTGGTCCGGATACCGCCGCCGCCCTCCTCCTCCTCCACGCACCGCCGCCGTCCTCCTCCTCCTCTCCCTGGTTCGGATTCCGCCGTCGTCACTGTCCTCCTCCTCCTCCTCCACGCACCGCCGCCGTCCTCCTCCTCCTCTCCCTGGTTCGGATACCGCCGCCGTCCTCCTCCTCCTCCACGCACCGCCGCCGTCCTCCTCCTCCTCTCCCTGGTTCGGATTCCGCCGCCGTCATCCTCCTCCTCCACGGACTGCCGCCGTCCTCCTCCTCCTCTCCCTGGTTAGTTATTTTTGTTCTGCAATTTTAGTTATTTTAGTACTTGCAATTTTAGTTATTTTTGTTCGGTTTATCTATATTAGTTCATATTAGTTCTGCCATTTTAGTTATTTTAGATAAACAGCAAAATTAATTTAGCAATTTAGCAATTGTTATTATTTTAGCAATTGTTAGCTTGTTAAAATTAATTTAGCAATTATTATTATAACAATTGTTAGCTTGTAAAAATTAATTTAGCATTGTTAACATTTAGCAATTTAGCATTTTTCAATTTTAGTTTAGCAATTATAGCAATTATAATTGGTTGATTAGTAGATGAATTGGTTGATTAGTTAGGTTAATTAGCTAGGTTTAGTTTTTTTAGCAATTTAGTAAAATTAATTTAGCATTTTTCAACCTAGTAAAATTAATTTAGCAATTGTTAGCTTGTTAAAATTAATTTAGCAATTTTTATTATTGTAGCAATTGTTAGTTTGTAAAAATTAAATTAGCAATTTACTAGCTAGGTTAATTTTATTACCTAGGTTAATTTTAGCTAGGTTACTCATGTTTTTGCCATTTGTCTTTGCAGAAACTATGGATCACGACAGAGAAGAAGATCAGGAAAACATATTGGAGGATATGATCCGTGGTGACGATGACGTCGATATTGTCTCGAGCTTTTTGAACGACTCCGGTGAGGGGGTGGACATAGAAGATGACAGCTCCGGTTCTCGAACCGTAATTACTACAGGGTCCGGCGAGGTATATTAAGTAACCGTATGTTGACTAAATGCATTATTTGATTTGTATGTACATATATTAATGCTCTTTCTTCTTTTAGCCCTCCGGATCGAGCAAATCTTCTTACAGCAAATGAGGCCCAGCCAAAAGGTTGGGGAGTGAAGAAAGGTACAAGATCGAAGTCATCGCTGCAGATGGCAGACCGATTCTTCCCGTGACGCATGCCACAGTATTTATAAGCCAATGCAGAGTTGTTGTTAGGGACATCATCCCGATCACCGTTCAAGACTGGAATAAGCCAAAGACGGATGGACGACGCTCAGCTGCTAGTTATGTCGATGATAGAGCCAAAGACAATCTTTGGAAAACACTCATGGCTAATTTCACGCTACCTCGTCAAAATGAAGAGGACGACTCTCATCCGTTAGAGGGGGATGAAACTATTAAGGATCCCATAGAAGAAAAGGTCAAGGAGTGGGCACTTAAGAAGATGGCCGAACAATTTATCAACTGGAAGAAAAGATTGAACAGGGATTATGTCCAGAAAGGAAAGACTCCGGAATTCACCAGAGCGTATAAGAAGCTCAAAGATCAATGGAACTAATTTGTCGAGTACAAGACATCGGAGGAGTCTACGAAAAGGTCAGCAATAAATAAGAAAAATGCTGCAAAGAAAGAATATCACCATAGCATGGGGTTAGGTGGCTACAGGGCTATCAAGCCTAAGCTGGAGAAAGATGAGAACGGCCTGCTTTAGAAAGGGATAATTCCCGAGACGCTGCATTGGGTTGAATGGGAAAAGCTTTGGTTCTACGGGCATGGAGGTAAGTTGCACCCAGAAACAGGGAAGTGCATTTTTACAAAAGCACAACTTGCAACGATAATGAAGGAGGTAGAAGACGGGGAGTTCCATCCAGACAGAGAGAAGGATGAGTTGTCATGCACCCTCGAGAATCCAGAACACAGTGGACGAACACGAGGCACAGAAGGCTCCGTTCCGTGGAAGTATGGTTTTCCCGACTGCAGTGACACTTATAGAAGCTGGGCAAGGAAAAAGAAAGAGGAGGCAGACCGGCTGAAGTAGATCGAAGAAAAACTAACGAGGCAGCAGGAGATACTAGATGCACTTACCAGCCAGCAAGCTACCGGCCAATCTCAGCGGCACGAAGATCCTGCATTGGAAATTAGCGGCCCACCATCTCAACAGAAAAGCAGTGTGGCTTCCACGGAGCTCGTTCGGCCAGATATCTCGGCTCGTCGCTACCCCGTGGATGATATCACGGAGAGGGAAAATTGTGAGCTACATGCTCCATTGATGAACCTAACCGTGAAGGTGGCGGTCGGCGTAGTCTTACCTCCTACACCTAATGGAACTTACCATTCCTCTCCGATTCTAGATGGCTGTGTTGTTGTCGTAGTGGATGAAGTTATAAAGGGATTTGAGGACCTGGAACTTGACTGCCCAACAGGTGAAGGGGAGACTGCATTGAGAGATGGCAGAAAAACTACTATTCTGTGGCGGAAGGAACACATTGTGCTTCCAAATTGGAAGCCAAGGCCACCATCTCCGCCACCTCCGCCATCTCCGCTGCGTCAGCCATCTCCACCGGATCAGCCATCTTCGCTGCGTCAGCCATCTCCGCCGCGCCAGCCATCTCCGCCGCGTCAGCCATCTCCACCGTGTCAGCAGAAACAACCATCTCCGCCGCCTCTGCAGAAAGAGCCATCTCCGCCGTCTCAGCAGAACAGCCATCTCCGCCGCCTCAACCACGGGTTCTAAAGCGGAAGAGCACCGCTGGCGCCACTCCGATGGCTAGTGCTACAGCTCCGAGTAAATCCTCAAAGAAGAAAGCGAAGGCTGCTCCTGCCAAGTTATCTTACGAGAAGACTCAAGAGGAACTTGAGCTATCAGTAAAGGAAGATGTGGCACGCCAGTTAGCACCGAAACGGCCCCCGCCTGAGCCGAAATTAGATCCGGCAAAAGTGAAGAGAACATTGGAAAACCTGAGGCGACCAACAACTGAGGAAACGCTACCAGACTATGACCGCTCTATTATTAAGTCACGTATAGCTCAGAAGGAGCGGGCGCGTGCAAGCGGGAGAAAAGTTCCCCAGCTCGGAGAACAGAAAAACCAATCATGCCCCCCCGCTCAACGTGTTTTCCGATATCCCGGTTGATTCGGAATATACAAAACTAATAAGAGCAGCGGCCGATAATCTTGGGGTGACTTTGGCTGAATACTTAGGCTCTATGAAAGAGTATCCCATGTCTGAGATATGCGAATACAAATACAAGCACGGGGAGCCTCTTGTCAGACCGGAGGAGGTCCGGAATCTTCCTACCAAAATGCGAAGATTGCATCAGTGGTACATGGAAGAAGCAAAGAAAGGGACAAACTGGCTCATTTTGGGAGTTAAAGACGAGCATTTCTTGCGTGGAAAAGCCGAGGTCCATATTGAATTTGAAGAATTATTTTAGTTATTCAATCAATACGCCATCGACAAATCTATTGTCAGTGCCTACTGTCTGTAAATATTTCTTCTGTAATTCAGTCTGTAGCTCAGCTCGTTCATTGCATGTATAATTATCCTCACTCTATTATCCAGATTGAAGATTCCCAAATGCAAACAAGGACGAATCAATGACATTGGGTTCGTTGACCCAGATGTGGTTCATGGACATAATCTAAAATATAAACCCAAGGAAACGGAGGACGCATTGGTACTGGCGTTAAGGAGGCAGGAAACCAAAAGGGATATACTATTTCCGTACAACTTTGGGTGAGTGTTACTGTGCTATACACATTCTATTTGCTTACTCGATGTTAAATGTAATTGACGAGTTATGCATGCGCAGGTTCCACTATATTCTGCTAATCATTACTCCTGACAAAGGACTAGTACAAGTCATGGACCCGCTACGTAATGAATCTGAGAAGTGGGCAGACATGGCTGAAATGCTCCAGAGGTAATTTCAATCATTATGACACTATATCGGCATCTTTCGTTAATTCCCTGGTATCTAGTAATTAATAAGTCCTTTATTCATTTTCTTTGCCTGCTAGTGCTTGGAAACGGTTCACCAGTAGGGCTCGGGGTGAGTGGAAAGAGCAGCTTGAATTTCAAGAACTAAGTGTAAGTAGTACTAGCTAGACCTCCGCATCTGCTTGATTCTACTTTGAATAACATTATCATGCTTGATTTTTATTTTGATAGAACTCTGTTCTCGTAAAGTGCCCAAGGCAGGGATCCGGGAATAATTTATGTGGATTCTATGTCTGCGAGTTCATTCGCGAGACGACCTGTGAGAGGGGCAGAATCTTAGAACAACTTCGAGTGCGTTCACAATATTTTTTTATTATCATCAATTGTGTTGAGATTCATTCATATATATATATATATATATTGACCCCCTTCTTTAAATTAGATCGAACGGGTGTGGGGCGGGCTCCTACCAAACGAACGCCTGCGAGCAATTCAAGAGGAGTTGGCGGCATTCTTCTTAGATCATGTCATATCTAAAGACGGAGAATATTATCCCTACTAGTAATAATCGTAAGAGATATTGTATATACTGTATGTATATATATGGTAGTACATATGTAATATGTTCGACTGCAAGAGGACGAAGAAATAGGTCTCACTTTGATCTTATATCTATGACGATGTTGTGTAATGGTTCCTTCTTTGTTGTATATATGTAGTACCGTCGAATTGAATGCAAAACCTTAACCCTAAAAAGAAAAACAATAAATGAAAAAGAAATTGAAACGAAAAACAGTAAAAGAACCCTTAAACCCTAAAACCCAGCATGCAGACCTTTAGTCCCAGTTGGTGTTACCAACCGGGACTAAAGGGTCTCCGACCCCGGGCGCTCGGCAGCGGCCACGTGGGGACCCTTTAGTCCCGGTTCGTAACACAACTGGGACTAAAGGTTTTGGCCTTTAGTCCCGATTGCGCAGTCCTGGTTGCGCAACCGGGACTAAAGGCCCTCTGGGCCCGGGACAAAAGGGCCTTTTTCCACTAGTGTGACTACAGTATGAACCCTCTTAGCACTGAGAGAATGCTTCTATGCTGAGCCCCTCGAAGATGTCATAGGGAACTGCCCAACGACATCTTCGAGAAGCTCGTGCATAGAGGAGTCCTCTGTCTTTGCTTTCCGGCTAGCTTGACTACAGTATGAACCCTCTTAGCACTGAGAGAACGCTTCTATGACGAGCCCCTCGAAGATGTCATAGGTCACTGCCCAATGACATCTTCGAGAAGCTCATGCATAGAGGAGTCCTCTATCTTCTCTTTGTGTTGTTTCCATGCTCTTGTTTTTCCTTTTCCTCCTCATGGTGGGTAGTTATAGGTAAAATATTAGGGCAACTCTTCACCTTTAGGCCCGGTTGGTAGTTGGAACCGGCACTAAAGGACAACTCATGTCCTTTAGCTCCCATGTTGGTATGTGTGCCTTATCTTCACCTTCAGCTCCCACGTTGATATGTGTGCCTTATCTTTCGCCAACCCTTTAGTCCCGGCCGTGATATGTGCAACTCTTCACATTCAGTCCTGGTTGGTAGCTGGAACCGGGACTAAAGGACAACTCCTGCCTTTAGCTCCCACGTTGATATGTGTGCCTTATCTTTAGAAAATAAATTAAATCAATAGATATGAATGAAATGAATAGATATAAAAAAATCAATAGATATGATTTTTACAAGTTTTTAGAAAATAATTGTCCAAATCAAGTCAAATTATTTTTCTAAAAATAGATATGATTTCTTCAAGTTTTTAGAAAATAATTTGAAACATTAATGAATTTGTAATAAATAGATAGATTACATTTTTCTGAACAATTTGATATATTACTTGCATTTTTCTGATAAGCAGATCAAAAGATATTGATTTTATAATTTTATTACATTCTTTAAAAACAAATTAAAGAAAAAGTAAAACGGGCTTCCCGCGCAAAATTTCGGTCCAAAAGCCCAGTTAGTACCGGTTGGTAATACCAACCGGGACAAAAGGGCCGCCTCGCGCGCGCAAATTTCCGCGGCGGCCCGAAAAACCTCTAGTCCCGGTTCGTTCTACCAACCGGGACTAAAGGTTAACCTCTAGTCCCGGTTGGTAGCACGAACCGGGACTAGAGGACCTTTAGTCCTGGTTGGTAGAACGAACCGGCACAAAAGGCCTCATTTAGCCTTTCTAACTCCCCACCAGCGCCCCGAGCTCCCCATTCTCGTCAGTTTATCTCCTCCCCATAGGCGATCCCCTCCTGCACCTTCGGCGCGCCGCCCTCGACGTCGCGGCAGCTCTGGCCGCTCGCCCCGCTCGCCTCGAACTCTCACCGGCACGGCACCCTCTCTCCGGCCACTCTCCCCCGCTCATCGGCCCCGGCCTCTCACCGGCGCGTCTCTCTTTCTCCCCGGCTACCGCCTGCCGCGGTAAAGCTCCTCCTCCGACCGTTGTCCTTCTCCCCGTCCCCCGTCCTCCTCTCCGGCTGCCGTCCTCCTCCCCATTCGCCGTCCTCCTCCCCGGCCACCCTCCTCCTCCTCTCGGCCGGTGCCCGCTAGCTCAAGGTTAGTGATGACGTGGGTCACACGTTCGCTGGGAGACCCCAAGAGGAAGGTATGATGCAGGAAAGCAGCAGTTACCCTTGATTACAAAACCAAGGTTGTCAGATCCAGTAGGACATGGAGAAGGCTTAGCGAGGTGTCAATCTACCATGGCGCTTGTAGATTAACGTGGACCTGAACACAATCACAAACAAGTACTTTGCCCCAACGAAAACAAAGAGGTTGTCAATCTCTCCGGCTTGCTGAACACAAAGGTTTAAATGTGTGGATGTAAAATATGATGAGAGTAAAATAGGACCAGCAAGCAAATGATGATGAAAAGATATGAAAATGGTTGTAAGCAATGTAGGAAAATAGGACCGGGATCCACAGTTCACTAGAGGTGTCTCTCCAAAAGATATACATGATGGGTAAACAAATTACAGCATGCCAATTGACAGAATTGTGGGGGCACAACAAGGCTATCATAAACCAATATAGTTCACCGTTTCATCTAATATGGGCATTATGTCAAAATACATAGACCGTCTTCCAACTACATCTATGACTAATAATCCACCTTGGTGTCGCTATCCAGCAAGTCACCCAAAAGTATTAAGTTGCAAGCAACAGAATCATTGCAATAAGCAAAGTGCATAATGTAAGCAATGTAAATAACACAAGGAAATCACACCGTTGTTTTCTCCATAGTGGCAACAGCACATCTCTCATCTTAATCGTTTCTGTCAACCCGAGCTCAGACAAGAGAGGCACGAACCCACTATCTAGTATAAATACTCCCTCATACAACACTAATAATTAATTGGCCAAGGCATCCACTAGCATTGGAGAGCATGCAAGATCATAGATAAAACACAACATATAGATGAACAAAAGCAATGACTTCCGCAATTCATCGGATCCATGCAAACACAGTCATGTAGCAGTTACAAAATAATATGATCTTGATCATGATAGGCAGCTCACAAGATCTAAGCAATGGAGTACAAGGAGGAGAGACAATCATCTAGCTACTGCTATGGATCCGTAGTCCCGTGGTGGACTACTCACGCATCTCTCCGGAGGCAGGCATGGTGGTGTAGATGCCTTCGGTGTCGATTCCCCTCTTCGGCAGGGTGCCGGGAAGAGCTACAGAACCCTCCCGAACTAGGGTTGGAGATGGCGGTGGCCTCGGACGTCTTCTGGAAATATGATCTGGTGTCTTAGGGTTTTTGCATCGAGGGGGATTTTATAGGCGAAGAGGCGACGCGAGGAGCCGAAATAGCCGCCCAGGTGGGCCCAGCCGTGGCCTGGGGGGGCCGCGGCCAGGTGGCGTCTGAAGACCCTGGGGATCCCCTCCGGGCGTCCTTCGGGTTCCGTCTTTGTTTCATATAGGAAATAATTCCTGTAAATTTTCTGCGCGTTCCGAGAAACTTTCCAGAACAACTTTTCTGAAACAAAAAGACAGCAGAAAACAGGAACTGGCACCTGGCATCTTGTTAATAGGTTAGTTCCATAAATCATGCCAAAATGATATAAAAACATTATAAAATATGTGGCGCTGATATAAAATCAAGCATGGAACATAAAAAATTATAGATATGTCGGAGACGTATCAGCATCCCCAAGATTAACTCCTGCCCGTCCTCGAGTAGGTAAGTGATAACAAAATAATTTTTGAAGTGACATGCTACCAAACACAATCTTGATCATGTAATTATGTAAAGCATATGAACTGAATGCATTGATCGAAAAAAAAGGTTCATTGAATGAAACAAACAATGATTAACCATGTGTAACCTCTAGGCAAGAATTAACTAGAAAAGAGTACCTTGGAGATTTAAAAGTATAACACTTGACAATGATTGATATCTCACAAAGCAATATTAGTTCAACAAAGGAGTTCGGCCAACACAAAGGAAGATTTAAGTTTTCAGCATAAACTTCAACTTGCAACTTGTTTATCTCAAGATAAATTCAATACAAAGTTTTCACAGTTAGACATAAAGATAACATGAAGTAAAACATGAACCAAAGTTGATACCAAGTAATTGCTTGAGGGGGTTAAGAAGGAAGACGAAGACTGACCCAACATAAAAGTAAAAGAAAGGCCCTTCGCAGAGGGAAGCAGGGATTAATCATGTGCTAGAGCTTTTTATTATTTTTTTGATTTTTGACAGAAGTAAAACAGTTTTGAGATATGCATGCTTTCGTCAACGACTTCACAGTAGAGAATCTAGCTAGTCCCCCACTTCAAGCAAGGCTTTTAGACTTTTGAGAGCGGCTGGTTTTAGAGGAATGAGTACATTCCTCTTCCTCCGTTGTTTCACCACTAACCAATGTTTGAGCTGATTTCTCAGATTTTCATTGTGCGGAGGAGAATGGTGAGTTATATTTATATTTTGCTTAAGCCGCTCTCGGGTTGATTCAAGTGAGGACGTAAACCATCAACACCGGGTGAAAGGGGGGAAATGACCTTGCTTGTCACAGGTTATATCTAGCTTCCCACTTGATGACCCACAAGTATAGGGGATCTATCGTAGTCCTTTCGATAAGTAAGAGTGTCGAACCCAATGAGGAGCAGAAGGTGTTGACAAGTGGATTTCAGCAAGGTTTTACTGCAAGCACTAAAAGAGAAATGTTTTTGGTGTTTTGATATAAAGAACAAGTAAATAAAAGAGTGCTACAATAATTGCAGCAAATAGACCAATCCTTTTAAGATCAAAGGACATGCCGGTTGTGTTACTTATGATGATTAAAACGCTCTTGAGGACACATGGGAATTTCTGCCTAGCCATTTTCATTGCACGCCGTTGATTAATCTTCAATGTTTTGATAAAGTGCTGTGTGGGTGAACCTATGCTAATGCACCGCCCTTACTTGGACAAATACATACTTGTGATTAAACCCCTTGCAAGCATCCGCAACTACAAGAAAGTAATTAAGATAAAAACCTAACCACAACCTTAAACTCCGAGATCCTACACTCCCTAGTGCAGTAGTTCGTGAATTGGGGTTTAGGTTTCTGTCACTCCTGCAACCCTACCATAGGAAAACTAAATACACCATGCATTCCCCTAGGCCCTTTGAAAGGTGAAGTATCATGTAGTCGACGTTCACATGATACCACTAGAGGAATAACACCACAACATATATCAAACCATTAAATATTACTCAACATTATGCAATTACTAGCAACTAGGCTTTCCCCATGTCCTCAAGAACCAAATGAACTACTCACAAGACATCATATAGATCATGATTAGAGGTGATATGAATATGGGTAACAATCTTATTGTAATAATAATTCACCGATAAAACTCTCAAGCATCAACTACAAGTAGTAATCAACACCCGGGATATGATTCCAATGAACTAATAACAACACAATGACAATTGATACAACGGGATGAGATGGGATGGCGGTGGTGATGATGGTGCTGATGGTGGAGATGATGTTGATGATGATCCCGATGATGCCCGGCGTGATGGTGATGACGATGGCGGCGATTCCCCCCCTCCGGGAGGGAAATTCCCCGGCAGTTTTCTCCCTATCGGAGCTCTTCTTCTCTCTGTCTGGTTTCCGCCTCGTGGAGGTGGCGGAAAATTATTCGTCGATGGCCCCCGATGTTTTTAGGTCAAGGGGTAGTAGTACGCCAAAGGGGAGCCGGAGGGGGTCCCAGGGGGCAGGGACCGCCCCCAGCCGCGGCCAGAGGTGGGGCCGCGGTGGGCACCCGCCCCAGCTCCTGGAGGCTCCCCTCTGGCCCATCTTCTGGCTCCGTGGGTCTTCTCTGATAAAAATGAGTTTCTGAATTTTTGGGGCTTCCGAAGTCAGGTATCTTGACAGGTACTTTTCCAGCTGATTCTGGGCTCCGGCAGATGCATCCCCAATAATTGCAAAACATGCAAAATAAGGTAGAATAACATAAGTATTGCATCATAATATGAAATATATCGATGAATAAAGATAAATTATGATGTAAAATAGTGATGCAAAATGGACGTATCACCACTGCTTCCTCATAAGCTTAAAAACAAGGGCGCAAAAAGGAGAATTTTGAAAGTTTAAAGATAGCACATGAAAATTTTACTTGGAGTGGCAGGGAAATACCACATGTAGGTAGGTATGGTGGACACAAATGGCAAAGATATTTGGCTTAGTGAGTTGGATGCACGAGAAGTATTCCCTCTCAGTACGGAATTTTGGCTTAGCAGGATATCAAGCAAACACATAACATCAACTTGGTTCAATGAATGACTACAGATATACATCATGCATAACCACTAGACTTCACACCGTCTACCTTGTTAGCCAAACCAACTCTTTGCAAAAAGAATATCTAGACTTTGAGAACTACCAAGCATGACAAGCACCCACAATTTTAAAGCTTTACAGTAGTTCTTTACTAATCTATCCTTACTAGATGATTTACAAGTTTTAGCATTTAATCTACTTCATGTCTCTAAACAATTCACAAGTATCAAAGATTGAAGACAATGATTTACAAGATTAAGCAGCACTTTTCACACTTCCTACATTACAATTTCCACTTACCCAAACACCAATCAACTTATTTGAAACAAAACTAAAAGGGTGAAGCAACAAGAGCAATACTTCNTATCTAGACTTTAAGAGCTACCAAGCAGCTGGACAAGCACCACAATTTTAAGCTTTACTGTAGTTCCTTACTAATCTATTCTTACTGCATGATCCACAAGTTTAAGCATTAATCTTACTTATATCTCTAAACAATTGACAAGTATCAAAGATTCAGACAATGATCTACAAGATTAAGCAACATTTTCACACTTCCTACATGATAATTTCCACTTCACCAAACACCAATCAACTTATTTGAAACAAAACTAAAAGGGTGAAGCAACAGAGCAATACTCCCTAACTACAAAAGCTAACAACTCTGAACAAGCAAGAGCTGAAGCAAAATAACAAAGGATAAACACTCATGACATATAAGTGAAGCACATGAGTGTATAATGAAAAAGCGGAGTGTGTCTCTCTCCCAAAAAAGCATGCATGGATCCAAATTATTGCAAAGACCAGAGAACTAAACACAAACAAACTGAAGTAAAACAAACCGACGCACCAAAAACAGCACGTAATGAGTAAAGGAATAAAAATATAGTACCATGAGAGAAACCGATGATTGTTGATGAAGAAGGGGATGCCTTGGGCATCCCCAAGCTTAGACGCTTGTGACTTCTTTAATATTTCAGAGGAGGGTCCATGGGGAGCCTCCCCAATCTTAGTATTTTATCCCTTCTTGATCTTCCATCATCACCTCGTAGTTGGATACTTGAAAAACTTCCTTCACGCAAAACTTATAGCAACTTCATGAGAGGGGTTAGTCCACAAAAACAATATCTTCCTTCAGTTCCAAAGCACATATCATGAACTTATTTTTTTTTTACAACATTAGCGACTGTCACAAAGGTCTAAGTAAAGCTCCCTCTTTGTAAAATAACTTCACTCTGCCCGTGAAAGAAGCAATGCAAAACTAAGTACAGAATCTGTCAAAAACAGAACAAACTGTAAAGATGAATTTTTTGGGACACTTCTCGACCTCAATCATAAAACTTAAAACTAGAGAAAGGTAGGAAAAACCCGGATGCTTGCGGTCAAAAATTTGCAGCCACAAATGACGTTATGTGATTTGTTGGATTTTCGAACAGTGAAGAATAGAAATCTGTTTCTGGACAACAAACTCACTGATTAGTCATCCTCTCTTTAGAGGCTATTCTTGGCACCAAAAACCAAAATAAAAAGATACAAGGGAGTTGTTACAGAAGTAACATCACCCAAAGCTCAAAAAACCAAAAAGAAACAGAAGGTAAAATAAAAATGTGTTGCCTCCCATAAGCACTTTTCTTTAACGCCTTTTAGCTAGGCAAAAAGGGCAAATTCAAGTTTTATCAATAGGACCAAATTCAAACCACTATTTGGCTTAACAATGGAATAAAAAGGTTTATTTATCCTCTTACTAGGGAAATGTTCCATCCTTTTTTTAGTGGAAATTGGAATTTAATATTGCCCACTCTCATATCAATAACTGCACCAATAGTTCTAAGAAACTAGTCTTCCCAAAACAATAGGACAAGGAAGCTTAAAATTAAGATCCATAATAATGAAGTCAATGGGAACATAATTACCATTAACCATTATGAGAACATCATCTATTTTACCCAAAGGTGTATGCGAAGTGGCATCAAGAAAATTCACATTTAAATCACAATCTTGTAGTGGTCCAAGATCAAGGGCATCATATAACTTTTTTGGCATAATAGAAATACTAGAACCAAGATCACACAAAGCATTACACTCAAAATCATTCACTTTCATTTTAATGGTAGGTTCCCACGGATCCTCTAATTTCCTAGGAATAGAGAATTCACATTTAAGCTTTTCTTCTCTCACCTCAATGAGAGCATTAGTAATATGCTTAGTAAAAGCCAAGTTCATTTTACTTGCATTAGGTGTTTTAGCAAGATTTTGTAAAAACTTTATAACTTCAGTAAGGTTACAATTATCAAAATCAAGATCATTGTCATAAAAAATAACAGGAGCATTATCAGCTACAGAATCCATATCATCAAAACTATTTTCAGCATTTTTATCAACAACAATTTCTGTGTTGACTGAAAGTTTTGGGTTCTTTTAGGTATGGTAGAAATTTTTCCAACTCCTATTCTTTTACCATTAGCATACTTAGGTGCTGTAGATGACTCTTGAGCATTCAACATTTTAATATCATCATTAGTATAAATAGTGCAAACATTAGCAACCTTACTATTTTCAGCAATTTCAGCCTCTTTTTCTTCTCTTTCCCATCTAGCATGTAGTTCAGCCAACATTCTTATATTATTATCAATTGTAACTTGTATGGCATTTAAAATTTTATGTTCCTTAACATCATGAGGCAAAAAAATTATTTTAAGGAAATCAACTTCATGAGATAAACTATCAACTTTAATAATGAGATTATCAAGTTTCTCTAGTTTTTCTTGAACAATTTTATTGAAAGCTTTTTGTGAAGTGATAAAATCTTTAAGCATGCTTTCAAGATCAGAGGACACACCTCTATTATTGTTGTAAGAATTACCATAAGAATTGCCATAATTTGAAGGATAAGGTTTATAATTATTATTACCAAAGTTGTTCCTATAAGTAGTGTTGTTGAAGTTATTTTTAACAAAATTGACATCAACTTGTTCCTCTTGAGCAACCAAAGAAGCTAAAGGAACATTATTTGGATCAATAGGAACTTGTTTGCTAGCAAGCATAGACATAATCATATCAACCTTATCACTCAAAGAGGAGATTTCCTCGACAGAATTTACCTTCTTACCACTAGGAGCTCTCTCGGTGTGCCATTGTGAATAATTTGCCATCATCTCATCCAAGAGCTTTGTTGCAGCACCTAATGTGGTGGACATGAAGGTCCCTGTAGCTGTCGAGTCCAATAAATTCCTGAAGAAAATTTAATCCTGCATAAAAAGTTTGGATGACCATCCAAGTAGTCAGTCCATGAGTGGGACAATTTTTAACTAGAGATTTCATTATTTCCCAAGCTTGAGCAACATGTTCATTATCAAATTGTTTAAAGTTCATAATGTTACTCCTCAGTTGTATAATTTTTGCAGGTGGATAATATTTCCAATAAAAGCATCTTTGCATTTAGTCCAAGAATCAATACTATTCCTTGGCAAAGACAATAACCAATCTTTAGCACGTCCTCTTAAAGAAAAAGGAAAAAAGTTTCAGTTTTATAATGTCGCCCTCTACTTTGTATATTTTTGCATATCACATAACTCAACAAAGTTATTTAAATGAGAGGCGGCATCATCACCACTAGCACCAGAAAATTGCTCTTTCATGACAAGATTTAATAAAGCAGCCGGTGGAGCAATAGGTGTGCATATAAAGTCATCATTATTCGTGCTAGTGAAGTCACACAACTTGGTGTTCTCAGCTGAACTCATTTCCAAGAGAAAAAGCAAGAAACTAAGCAAAACAAAAAGAGACTACTTGCTGGAATTTTTATTTTTTTGTGTTTTTCAGTTTTAGAGCAAACAAAAGGCAAAACAAGACTAACAAAAATATACTAAGCTAGACAATAAAAAAGTAAAGTGAAAGGATGTGTGAAACTCCCCTAGCTGAAGCTTCCAAGTCCCCCGCAACAGCGCCAGAAAAAGAGTTGATGACGTGGATCACACGTTCGCTGGGAAACCCCAAGAGGAAGGTATGATGCAGCAAAGCAAGAGTTTCCCTTGATTAAAAAACCAAGGTTATCGAACCAGTAGGACTTGGAGAAGGCTTAGCAAGGTGTTAATGGTGGCAGAAAAGAGGTGTTGCCTGACGTGCTGACGTGGACCTGCACACAATCACAAACAAACTACTTTACCTCAACGAACTAGAGAGGCTGTCAATCTCTCCGGCTTGCTGAACACAAAGAATTAAATGTGTGGATGTAAAATATGATGAGAGTGAAATATGACCAGCGAGCAAATGATGATGAAAAGCTATGAAAACGGTTGTAAGCAATGTAGGAAAATAGGGACCGGATCACAGTTCACTAGAGGTGTCTCTCCAAAAGATATACATGATGGGTAAACAAATTACAACATTGCAATTGACAGAATTGTGGGCGCACAACAAGGCTATCATAAAACAATATAATTCACCGTTTCATCTAATATGGGCATTACGTCAAAATACATAGACCGTCTTCCAACTGCATCTATTACTAATAATCCACCTTGGGATCGCTATCCAGCATGTCACCCAAAAGTATTAAGTTGCAAGCAACAGATCATTGCAATAAGCAAAGTGCATAATGTAAGCAATGTAAATAAGGAAATCACACCACTGTTTTCTCCCTAGTGGCAACAACACATCTCTTGTCTTAATCGTTTCTGTCAGCCTGAGCTCAGACAAGAGAGGCATGAACCCACTATCTAGCATAAATACTCCCTCATACAACACTAATAATTACTTGGCCAAAGCATCCAC
This sequence comes from Puccinellia tenuiflora, assembly GCA_012064385.1. Taxonomy (NCBI): domain Eukaryota; kingdom Viridiplantae; phylum Streptophyta; class Magnoliopsida; order Poales; family Poaceae; genus Puccinellia; species Puccinellia tenuiflora. Next base: position 286,747 of record QRDG01000719.1, read on the forward strand.
TAGCATCGGAGAGCATGCAAGATCATAGATAAAACACAACACAAAGATGAACAAAAGCTAATGACTTCCATAATTCATCGGATCCATGCAAACACAATCATGTAGCAGTTACAGAAAATATGATCTTGATCATGATAGGCTGCTCACAAGATCTAAACAATGGAGTACAAGGAGAAGAGACAACCATCTAGCTAATTCTATGGATCCGTAGTCCGATGGTGGACTACTCACGCATCACTCCAGAGGCAGGCATGATGGTGTAGATGCCTCCGATGTCGATTCCCCTCTCCGGCAGGGTGACGGGAAGAGCTGCAAAACCCTCCTGAACTACGGTTGGAGATGGCGGTGGCCTCAGACGTCTTCTGGAAAATATGACCTGGTGCTTTGGGTTTTTGCGTCGAGGGGGAATTTATAGGCGAAGAGGCGACGCGAGGAGGTGGGCCACCTGCCCAGGTGGGGTCCAGGTGCGGCCAGGTGGCGTCTGGAGCCCCTGGGGCTCCCCTCCGGGCGTCCTTCGGGTCCCATCTTTGTTTCATATTGGAAATAATTACTGGAAAATATCAGCGCAATCCGAGAAACTTTCCAGAACAACTTTTCTGAAACAAAAAGACAGCAGAAAACAGGAACTGGCACTGGACATCTTGTTAATAGGTTAGTTCCATAAATCATGCCAAAATGATATAAAAACATTATAAAAACATGTGGCACTGATATATAATCAAGCATGGAACATAAAAAATTATAGATACGTCGGAGACGTATCAAAACCAAACACGGAGGTTCTAGGCTTGGAAAAAAGACCAACACGAACCGACAGCAGGCGACAGGACATATGTTGTTGTTCAATGATTATTTTGCGCACGAGCCGACAAACGATGAGGTTGCTTTTCGTCGGCGCTTCAGGATGCACAGATGTTTGTTCAAGAACATTGTGCATGGTGTACGAGATGCATTGGAAGTGGAAGAATTGTCCATATGCTTGGCAGGGGATGTACAAAGGAGGACATCTTGGAGCATGCAGTGTGTTGTACTTGAAGTGGTGGCCGACTATGATACGTGGATTTGGTATGCTTTCTTTGGTATGGCCGGAGCTCACAACGATATCAATGTGTTGCAACGTTCTCCGGTCTTTTCCAGACATGCGAATGGTCAAGCTCCAGAGTGTAACTTTATGATCAACGGTCATCAGTATAACAAGGGATACTACCTAGCGTATGGCATCTATCCAACATATTCTACATTTGTGAAGACCATTCGCAACCCTGTTCCTCCGGCAAAGAAATATTTTTCAAAGAGACAAGAGAGTGCTCGGAAAGATGTGGAGCAAGCATTCGGTGTGCTTCAAGCCCAGTTTACGGTCGTCAGGTATCCTTCTCTATCAAGGAAGGTAGAACAAATGTGGGATATCATGAATTCTTGTGTTATTATGCACAATATGATCATCGAGAGTGAACGCGACCCTGCCGTGATTTTGCCGCTCCAGCTTCTAGATGACCATTTTGTTCGAAACCCGTTTGATGGCCAGGGGCAACTTGAACCGGTGGTGCACGGCGTGCCGCAAAACTTCTTGGAATTTCTCGCAATGCATCAGGAAATTCATGATGAAGTTGCGCATCAACAACTGCAGGATGATTTAGTGGCGACATGTGGGAGCGTCATGGCGGTGAGAGCGATGGCCTTGTTTGAAGCATAATTTATATTAGAGGATTTAAAACTTTATTGTTGTAATAACTAGATTTTTACCCGTACCTACTATACAAATTTTTTCGTATGTTTGGATCAATATTTGATTTTGTGTTGAAAATTGTGCTTTGGGGATTTTGTTTGGGGGGTGTCGGTGTGGGAGGCACAAAAAAAACTGCCGGACAGGCGTCCAGCAACCCCCAAAGGAGCCTCCAATTGGGGGATGCCGGACACAATTTAGGCGCCCCCGGTGGAGATGCTCTAAGTCCTGATGCATGGCGAGGAAGAAAAGAAGTACCCGAAGTAAGCTACCACGGAAGAAACTGATCTTAACACAAAGACGTATGTTCACTCCTAAACTCTTGAGAAAATTTACCAACACGTGCTTAATTCCCATTTTAGACATGTTGTTGAACACAACACACTTCACTAGTACAGATCGGGTAAACGCACACGGTCGACATTGGCAATCACACACGATTATATGGCATCTCACAGTCCATGAGTTTGTGATGTGGTCATCCATCGCACATGGTTCTTATAACCGTGTGCGATGGGCCTCAGTTCGCACATGGGCAACATAATGAAATCGTGTGTGATGTCACACTGTTCGTAGACAATTCGTGTTTGAATCGTGTGCGTTCTCTAGGATCGTACAAGATTTTATTTATTTCGCCGTGTGTGTTATTATGTTAACGTACACGGTTTTATGAACTGAATCCCATGTGAATGTCATTCAATCGCCCATGATTACCCAAACTTAAGTGTGTGTGATCATTCCCACAATCCCATCATTTCATCCAAATCACAGTAGCACATCACAATCACATAATTCATTGAACATTTCATCCAAATTAATAGTGGCACGTCGCAATCAAATAATTCATTGTACATTTTAGAAACCATCGGTACATATAGTATTCATTGGTACATAGCTGGTTATACAAGTGAGAAAGATCAACAAATAAAATACTCTTGGTTACATATTTGTCTTCATGGTTGGTTCCAAACGACATATATAGCTGCCACTGAGGTCTTCCCAAGACCCTGGCAGTTGGCCCTTGTTGTTCCTAAATTTATTTAGAACCTTCAGCTAAGTCTTTGCGTCACTAGTGTGATATTTTAATAGCACTGTATAAGACACTCTTAACAAAAAAAGTAGCTTATGCAGTGTAAAAAAACATCAAAGGTGAGACGGGTCGGAGGAAAATTCTATGAAATCAGCTTGTGAATTGCATTGTGTCATTATGTTAATCCTCTGTTTAAGTATAAATAATTAAACGAGTCAGCTTTGTTGTTAGAGCAATAAGTCATATTGTTAGATCAATAATGATATATTGTGTTCAATGAACACACACACACACATATATATATATATATATATATATATATATATATATATATATATTAAGAGATTCCTATTTAGCTTAAGTAGGAACTATTCCTAATTAGGAAGGATCCACGTCCACACCCAAAATAACCACCTCCTACCCCCCGTCGCCGCGCTGGCCTAGGCTCGGCGCCGCGCCGCTGCCGTCCTGGCCGAGGCCCTGCGCCCCATCCCCTCCCCTGCCGGCGGCCGCGCGCCCACACCGCCGAACCTTCTTCCTCCTGACTCCCCACCGCCCACCTCCTGCCGGTGCGGCCACCCACCTCCCGCTGGCGCGGCCCGAGCTCCGCCGCCCCGCACTCCACATCCTCGCAGCATCGCGCCGCCCCGCCCTGTTCGAGGCCCCACGCCGCGTGCGTCCCGAGCTCCGCCGCCATGCAATCCACATCCCCGCAGCCTCGCGCCGCCTCCGCGCACCACCGCTGGCCTGGCCGACACCCCACACCGCCGCCGCCCTGGGAGATCGAGGCCCCGCGCCGCGCGCCGCCGCTGCCCTGGCCGACGCCCCGCGCCGCCGCCTCCCTCTGCCAGCTCCTGCGCGCGCCGGCGGGCCACCGCGCCATGGACGAGGGCCTGCGCTGCCGCCCACGGGAGGTCCAGGCCCCCACACCGCCGCCGCCCTGGGTTATCGAGGCCCCCCACCGATGCCGCCTTGGGAGGTCCAGGCTGCCGCCTCGGGAGGTCCTGGGGCACACCGCCGCCGGCCTGGAGGCCGAGGGCCGCCTCCACCACGACCGGACTTCACCGGAGCGCACCGCTTCCATCTGTCAACCGACGCCCCGACGGCCAGCGAGCTCTTCGGCTGGTCTGCCTCGGTTCGCCGTCTGCTGTACGAGCAAGAGGGCCCTCTCCTTCTATTTGGATTGAAGTTGCTGCGGATTTCAGTGAACTTTTGTTTAGCAAAATGAAACCGCTCTCTTGTTCGGGTGTGATATACATGGATGAACAAACTCAAAGTTCACCTTGCCCAGAAAACAAAGTTCACATTAAATTTTGGACCTGAGACCCAAACACTTTAGTTAAAAAGTTAAATTTGCTAAAAAAAAGTTCACTTTGTTAAGGAAAAAAAGTTCATGTGTAGATAAGAAAAAAAGTTCACTTCGTGCAAAAAAAAAGTTCTGGAAAAAAGTTCACTTCGTTCAGGAAAAAAAAGTTCACTTTGTTCAGCAAAAAAGTTCATAGTCAGTTCAGAAAAAAGTTCACTTCTCAGAAAAAAAGTTTCAGAAAAAAAGTTCACTTCGTTCAGAAAGAAAGTTCATGTGCAATTAAAAAATAAAGTTCACTTCTTACACAAAAAAAGTCCAGGAGAAAAGTTCACTTCGTTCAAAAAAAAATTCAGAAAAAAAGTTCACTTGGTTCATAATAAAAGTTCATGTGTATTTCAGAAGAAAAAAAGTTCACTTGGTTCATAAAAAGTTTCAGAAAAAAAGTTCACTTCCTTCAGAAAAAAGTTCACTTCCTTCAGAAAAAAGTTCATTTCATTCAGAAAAAAGTTCACTTCCTTCGGAAAAAAAGTTCAGAAAAAAAGTTCAATTCGCTGAGAAAAAAAGTTCACTTTGTTGAGAAAAAAGTGTCAGGAAAAAGTTCACTATGTTCTGAAAAAAAGTTCATTTCTTACAGAAAAGAAGTTCACGTGCAGTTCAGAAAAAAAGTTCACCTCGTTCAGAAAAAAAGTTCAGGAAAAAATTCACTTGACGAAAAATGTTCAGTTCATGTTTCGTCTGAAGGTTCACATGACATGCGTGAGAAGGTTCACACAGCTTACCGAGACAGTTCAGAAAGTTCCTGTTTAGCTTAAACAGGAATAGGTTCCTTTTTAGCTGAGTTATATATATATATAGGTAAATTAACACATACTTTTTCAAAAGCACGAAAGCGCCGTGCATGAGAGAAGAATCCTTGGGCAGCTTGGGAATCCTTGAGCTGGAAGATATACTCCATCTTGAAGATCGATAGATCAACGGTTGTTGAATACGCAATGTTAGAGCATAAACATGGAAAAGCTAATAACATAACCATAGAAAAGAAATAACTAAATTAGACTGACCCACAACGGGAAGATTCAACCGTACTCAAAAGAGAGGGGCAAAGCAATTCGGTCGTGGACGACCTTGCACAACTTCTCTCTTGGTTACGTCTTTGTTTCTATGTTATTAGCTTGTATTAGCAGAAGCTAATAACCACAAATTATTGTACAATGTCACCAAAATTAGATTCCTATTATAAGAGAGACACAAATTCTTATTCAGCACACAATAATATATACCGAACAGATTAGTACAATATATTCAACACATGCATCCAATCCAACATAAAAACTTGTGCAACAAAGTTAACTAATTAAGAAAAAAATACATGTACTTAGATCAAAAAGGCCATACGAGGGTCATATACTATTCCGGTGCAACACAACAAAAATATACTGGAACTAAACAGATCTTCCGTAAAAAAAAAAACTAAACAGATCTAAACATATGGATCCGTTCTAACCTGTTAAAATAGTATGGAGGATGAATATTAAACCAAACAGATCTAAAGTAGACCGACCTTGATAATTGTGTTAATAAAACTAGATCGGTCATTTAAACTAGACAAGCATGTGCATTTGAGAGAATACCTACCACAAGGGACGAGGACGAGCCGATGCACAACATGTGCGGCCGTCGACACCAAAGTACGACGACGTGGCCATGGGGGAGGACGAGGCCGCGCCGACGTGACCGGAGGTATCCACGACACCTTTGTCCATGGATCTACACGTGAGAGCGGGCATAATTGAGAGAAAAGCAGGAGAGCTAGGTTTTCCACTCTCTGACCAGGTGAGCAGGCGTGGTCCAAAAATGGGGAGGCGGTTGTCGAGTGAAGTGAGATAGGACGGGTGCTGCTAGTCCAAACTTATACAAGAGACAAAGTAGGGTTGCGATCTAATGGAACCAATGTTCGCACACGATTTCTATTGAAATAACTGTGTGAATTATCTCATATTCGCACATGATTCTATTAATCAAGTTATGTGCATATTCATTCCGAGAGCACTTTCACTAATTCGGTACTCCCTCCACCCCAAAATATATGGCGCGCTATTTTTATGCTGGTCTTGGATGCTCAACTTTGACCAACAATATATACTAAATTATATGGATTGAGAATGTACAAATGGTACCGTTAGATTCATCTTGAAAAGTTCTTCCATTCCATATGTCATTATACTAATTTCATGGACATATTATAAGGACAAATCATGGTCAAAGTTGTATGCCGTTGACCAGCAAAATTTAAGGACACCTTATATTTTGGGACGGAGGGAGTATTTGTTTAGCGGTTTTAAGAAGTTCTGTTGCTGATAAACCACCTATAAAATCCTCCTATAGTATTTACAGTGAAATCCTAGTGAAATCTATAGAACAATTCCTTCTGCTAATCGCTGGGTTCGACACTCTTACTTACGAAAGGACTGCGATAGACCCCCTATACTTGTGGGTCATCAGCAAATGCGTATCCTCAGTCCCGCCGGTGGCACATGATGACATGTGAGAGCCCCCCACCCCTGGGTCCGTCGCTTGCTAGTGTGGGGGCGATGACGATCGAGGAGGGATAGCTTGACAGTGGTGTGGTTATTGACTACAACTGTGTTGATGGGCATGTGGATAGATCGGGGTGAGCAGTGCATGGACGCTAGGAGAGGGAGAGGATCCTCGATCCAGATCGGGGCCATTAGGAGAGAAGACTGCGATGCGGTAAGAGGAAAGTTGGGTAGCGTAGGGTTTGCACTATTTATATAGTGTGTCTATTTGCCAACTGGTTTTGGTTCTAATGGTTTTGTGAATTCTAAGAATACTTCTCTTAAATAAAGTTCGATAATACTTGCCAAAGCAGGTCACCGAGAAATAATAAAAGACCGATTTTTCAGAGAAAATATGTATTAATAATCATTAATAGCACTACAAAATACAAATTAAGTTTTTGGATGTGTTCGTTGGTCCCGCACATTAGATATAGGTCCCACTCGTCAGTTTGGGTGAAATCAGGACACATAAGCGGAAGTGACACCTAGACACGATACATAGACGGATTTCCTTAGGTGGTCTCCTAGTCTCTAAATTGATCGTAATCGACCAAAAATAAGGTACTCCGTAGTAAACCATGTCAACCATTTTATGACCTTTTCATGTCATCCAACTATGGCGTTTTGTAAATAATGTTGTAAAGTTTTGGTGACCCTCCAAAAGCCTCGTAACCATGTGTTGCGAAATCCTAATATATTTATGACCAATTCGCACTGAGAAAAGATTACAAATGAACACATATCTAGTAGTTTGTGGCCTTCCTTTTGTTCTTTTTTCCTTGAACTTATTTATGATATTATTAGTAAGAATCATATGTGACGCTGCTTCGTTTTAGACAGCAGATTCCATCACGCGACATCTAAACAGGGAGGCACGTCTAGCGCTTTCCCTAAAAAGAAAAAGGGAGGCACGTCTAGCTTGACCGAGAGTCGACGGTCGCATCCATCATTCAGCGCAGCTCACCAAACAGCTGCATGCATGCACCATATCTCTCAGGCATGCATGTCTTTGGGAATCAGATCAAGCAGTCCAGACCACGAATTAATCTTTAAATAAAACAGCTCGATTTCATTTGCTTCGTGCGCTCCTCATCGCATCGTCATCCTAATTGTTTCCTCGACCTGTAACTCAATCGTATATATACACCTAAACCGTCGTCGTTAACAACCGTGCTAGCTCCTCCATAGCTCAGAGTCGTAGCTAATCACGAGCTGCACCGGCCGGCCATCTCACTGTAGAACGAGAGAGAGATTGGCGTGTGGGTTGGATGTATTATTGAGCCTCAGGGCGAGTATATATAGGCGTATAGGGGACCAACTTGGAGTACAAGACAAGACACGAATTCTATCTCTATCCTAACGTGGCCGGTACACGTATACTCTAACACTCCCCCGCATTTGTAGCGGTAGCATCGTGAATAGCATGAACGTCGTGGACGGTCAGACTGGAGATAAACCGAAGTATAACCCAGTAGGCTGCCCCCCCCCCCCCCGCGCAGTCATAGCGGGAGCGTCGTGGACGTCGTCGTGACGCAGATGCTTGGACTGTAGTGGAAGCTGGTGAGGTCTCAGGCGAGGTGGTAGCCCTTTGTGCCGATGTCGAGGTAGCCGAGAGCGCTGGACGGTGCGCCATGGTCGAGGTAGCCGTGCGAGGGGTCGCCGGTGCCGTGGTAGCCGCACATGAAGCCGCGCATAGAGCGCGTGGAGAATGACGGAGACGCGTCAAGGCAGTCGTCGAGGATGCTGATGCCGGGGTCGAAGCAGTCCGAGCCGTCAAGGACGAGGTGCTGCCATAGTTTTGCCAGAACCAGGCGCATGTCGGGGACGAAGGCATACTACGGTTTTGCCAGAACCGAGTACGCATAGAAGAATTCGGTGACGTGGTCGAGGCAGTCGTCGAGGAGGTAGTCGATGCCGAGGACGTTGTCGAAGCCGATGAAGACGATGCGTCAATCCGAGCTTGCCAGACTCGAAGACACGTCGGGACGAAGCACGCGTCGGTGTTGCCAGTACCGTGCGAGCGGGGGTAGAGACCACCGTGAACCATACACCAGTGTCGGATGACTAGCACAGGAGACGTAGTCAGGGACGGGGATGATGACGTTGGAGACGAGGTCGTGGTGGACGAAGACGTAGAAGGCGGCGAAGGCAGCATTGGCCTGGAGTGGCCATGCTGGACGCCTAGAGTAGGTGTCGTGTCGGCGAGACCTGCGACGGCCTGGAGTGGCCATGCAGGTTACCTGTAGAAGCGCGGCGGCGGTAGTCGAAGTAGGCGAGGAAGAACCCGGCGACGTGACGAAGACCTTGCGCGGACGGTGGCGACCCGCGCCATGGGGGTGGCGCAGTGGAAGCCAAGGACGTCGGGGCGCAGAGACGGCGAAGATGACCGCGCGCAGCGATGCTCCCGAGGGGCGGCATAGCTACAGGGCGCGAGTCGATGCGGTGGCTAGATGCCTCCGGCGGCATACATGCCTGGGAAGGCGCGTTCGCTGCCGTTAGCGTGGACCAAAGGCAGCGGCTCTGCGGCCCGAAGGGGTGGCACAACGGCAGGCCGTTGCTCGATCAGTGGTAGGCGTGCGTACTCGATGACGATCTTCACGGGATCCTGCGGAGGCGCGTGCAAACGGCTGATCAGGCCGGTCGCGTGGCCAGTGTGGCGACGTATCGCAGGCGAGCGGGTGATCAATCCGATCGCCCGCAAGGTCGGGGACGCTGCTTGATGATGAGGTCGAAGGCGCAACAGACCAAGGCGATGACGAAGGTGGTGCAGAAGTCCTGATCGGAGTAGGGCGGCGACGGTCGGCACCGGGTGACGGGCGGGTAGACGCGCGTACAACGGCCATGCAGGCCGCCGCGTCGCGCTAGACCGCCATGTCGGAGAAGACGCCTTGTGGTCGCGCTGGTGTCGGAGTAGAGGCGAGCGAGGAACGACTGGCGGTGGGCGACGCAATCCGATCTATGATCGGTAAACCAAAAAAAAAAGGAAACGCCGATCAAGAAGACCGGCGAAAGAGAGAAAAACCCAAGTCAAGAAACCGGGAAAAAGACTCTCTAGGGCAGCCGATCACGGATCGGCGGACGAACCCTAGGTACGGGTTGCGCAGCCCCCGGCTGAGATCATGGAGATCGACCTCCTCGGGGGCGGCGCGGCGCGGAAGCAGGCGACGGCTAGGGTTTGGATCGGTTTAGGCTGATACCATGTAGAACGAGAGAGAGATTGGCGTGTGTGTTGGATGTATTATTGAGCCTCAGGGGCGAGTATATATAGGCGTACAGGGGACCAACTTGGAGTACAAGACAAGACACGAATTCTATCTCTATCCAAACGTGGCCGATACACGTATACTCTAACACTCACACGGTGGTGTTGGTTGATCTTGGAGATCGGTCGATGGCGATGAGAGGAATGCAGCTCGCCGTCGTGTCGGCATTGCTCCTGCACGCCGCCTGTGTCGCCGAGGCGCACACCCTCCAGCTCTCCTACTACAACCATACCTGCCCGTCCGCCGAGGCCATCGTCTTCGACGAGGTCCAAAAGGCGTCCAGACTCGACAACCACACCCCAGCCGCCCTGCTCCGCCTGCACTTCCATGACTGCTTTGTCAATGTAAGCTTGGCGCCGCTAGCTCGCCACATTTGAGGCCACACACGGGTACATCTACTGACAGTTAATTGGTTGGTATTTAGGGCTGTGACGCGTTGGTGCTGCTGGAGTCCGGCGATAACCAGGCGGAGAAGAACGTGGCGCCGAACCAGAGCCTCCGGGGGTTCGACGTCATCGACAAGGCCAAGGCGAGAATCGAGATCGCGTGCAAGCAGACGGTCTCCTACGCCGACATCCTCGCGTACGCCGCCAGGGACAGCGTCAGGGTCGCGGTACATAATTAATAGCCAGCTTCAGCATGTCATCGACTGATAACTGTAACACCCCAAATTTTGGAACCAAGAACAAACTTAGTTTTACAAGGCCCAAAATTCAGAACCAACAAAAACTTTTTGAAATGCTTCAATAATGATTGTATTTTCTTTCCTATTGCTCTGTTGAGCTTGTTTAAGTTGCTTGACCAATAAAACATTAACCTAAGAAATTAACCAAGATAAAAATATACCTAACCTTGGTAATCATGTCATGACAAGAAAAATATTCCATACATCTTTTCCAATCTTATTTTGGCCAAGTTCCATTTCAAAGATGCTTTGGTTTCAGCAACAACCAAAATATACCTAGTATTTGAGAAAGCAAAAGTAATTCCAAAATTTACTTGTTATAAACCAAGGAGAACTATATACTATCTCCTACCTATATTTCAACCTTGATATCTCCCTTGTATTGGTAGCTCTTATTTTAAACTCATACTTCCATTCTTTTAAAACCATAAAGGTGGGAAGTATACTGCCCAGATATTTTAGAAACCCTTTGGAAAAATATCAAGTTATGGAGTTGAGCTTTTCCAACATCATACTTACACTACTAGGAAAAGGCTTACCGCCAGCGCACCAAAAAGGGCTATCCCCGGCGGTTTGCAAACTGCCGGCGGTAGTATCGCCGGTGGTAATAGCTACCGCCGGCGGTTTGCAAACCGCCGGGGGTAACCCATATTAGCGCCGGCGGTTTTTCTCTGGCCGCCGGGGGTAACATTTACAGGAAAAAAAAATACACACGTGGGTGGGCCACGCAGTGCCACCCTGGGTGGATCTTCTGTGCCTAGCCCCCGCACGCAGCGCTCCGCCCTGGCCCCTGCACGGTGGCAGGCCACCGGTGGAGGGCCCCGCGTTGACGCCGGCTTGCACGGGAGGAGGGCTCGCGGTCGCCACCGTGGTAGGGAGCGGAAGCGTCGTCATCGTTGCAGCGGAGATGGAGGGATGGTGGTGGTGGTGCGAAGAGGAGGACGCGGCCGGCGGCCGGCGAGGTCGCGACGTCCCCCGGCATCTCCCCCGATCTACCCGTCCCTGCGGGCGCGGGATGTATGCCTAGGGCTTCTTCACCCTCCGGCGACGGCAGCGCCACGCTGGAACGTCAACAAGGGCGGCGGCGGCTGCGCCCGATCGCATCGGCTGCCGGGTTGCCAGCGCTGGGCAGGCGGGGAGGTGAGTGGGGGGCGGAGGCGGCGCGCATTTGGACGGAACGGAGCAGGGGAGTTCGTAAGCTGTTCGTCCTCTGTAGCTCGCTGGCTTCGTCAAGATTCTCAGGACGCTGCCTCCATCGTGTGAGAGTGTGGGCAGATCGTGGTTCCACATGGAGGGGCCCATCGTGGATGTGGGTTCAGCGTCAGATCACACATGGGCTGGGGCTGCTGCTCTATTCCTGATTTGATCCGACGGCTGCGATGCATTTAGAAGAAGCACACAATCCGTGTGATGCCTTTCCTTACCTCCTGATTGGTCCAGCGTGATGTATGGGAGAGAGACTTAGCGCCGGCCATTTGGGTTTGAACCGTCGGGGGTAACAAACTTAGCGCCGGCGGTTTGGTTTTTTACCGCCGGGGGTATATTTAGGCCCAGCCGGGGTACGTGGCCCATTTTATCCCCAGCGTCCAAATTTCCCCGCCGCCGGCGCTAATGGGATTACCCCCGGCGGTTCTGGGCCAAACCGCCGGCGGTAAATGCTGCTCTGCCCATCAGGGATTACCCCCGGCGAAAAAACTTATAAACCGCCGGCGGTAAGACGTGCGGCTATAAGCCTTTTGCTAGTAGTGTTATCATGAGGATACTTGATCACCATCCCACCACCTAACTAAGTACTTGATAATTGCTTGAGAATTTATATCGTTTGCTTGCATGCATATTCTTGTTTCTGAGTATTTATTAATTTGTCTGCTTGCAATTGTTTGTGAGATCAGAAATGATCTAGATGAAAATCAAATACCAATTAAATCTTGGTTTATAAAAATAAAGATCAAGGTTGGGACCCAAAAACTCTAACACTTGTGGTCCCACTTATTCTATCACTTCAAATATTTTCCTCTCAAGCCAAAAATAGAAGTGTTCCTGTTTTTGTTAAATCTTATACCAAGGAAATAAGGTGATCATCATTTAGATGGCCGTCATATATTTTCCACTATTTTATTTCCCTCCAATTATTCCTTTTCTCAAAGCCCTATTTCCCTAAAAAGTAAAGGGTAGAAAAGAAGAAGATGATATAATGTCTTTCAATATTTTCTTTGCCAAAGAGTTGATGTTATTCGTGGGTGTATTATTTTATGTGATACCTGTTTTGTGTTCTATTATTTCATGTGGTAATTTTTTGGTAATTCGATTGCTCTTGTCTAGATAATTATTTATACAACAATTAGTCAATTGACCAACCCAATCATAAATTGGATTGTGACTTAAAACTAAAATAAAAAATAAAAAATATCCCTGACTACCCAAAAACCCTAATTTTCAAAAGGTGAGTATAAGAGGGTAAACCCTTAATCTCTAACCTCTTCTTTCTATATTAAATTCTTTTTAGAAAAATGATTACTGAGTGCCAAAAATAAGAGGGGAGTGAGTTTACCTCCCACCTCATACTTTGGCCCACTAATCTAAATTATTTTCCTAAAATACGAATTTAATTACAAGAATTCAAATTCTACTTTTTAAATTCGGCCATCAAAGGAAACCTCACTTTCTTCTCTCCCAAAAATTCAGAAAAATTAGGGGAAACTTCTAACACCCTTCTAAACCCAAATACAAGAAAATTTTAATTTAAACAAATTCAAAACTTCACAGAGACATTCTATCAAACACCTTATGGGCACGAACCGAAGCTTTTCAAAAATTGGACCAAACCATGGCAAGGATGCAGTAGCCCAGTACCTTTTCACTTCTCTTACCTCCCCTATCCTGGTCCATCCACTTGCACTTGCATTTATGAGTTAAGGACGACAGAATCGAGGAGAGACATGGCAGCCCGAGCTTCCCTCTCCCTCGCACTCCCTCTCCCACAGGCCCCCTCGCCCCCGACGGGTGTCCGCCGCTCCCCTTGGAGCCAAGCTAGGCCCCCCAGCAAGCCGCAACTCTCTCTCCCTCGCCCAGCACCATCCCGACACAGCAGCCGCCCGGTTCAGCCGCGGCGCTATCCAGCCCGCCCCCTCTCACCCTCGCACCCCGTGGCAGCGCCACCACACTCTCTTGTCTCTCCTCTCTCCCGCAGACACCGGCCCGACCGCCCGACCCTCTCCTATGGACGTAATCGTGCTCGTCCCTTCCGTGCCCGCCGCGCCGTGGTCACCGCGGTGTTCCCGAACCATCTCTAAACCCTAGCCCTCACCCCTGCACCAGCACCCGCGGATAGCTGACATGGATCACCCCACCTTCGCGTCAACGACGCCCTGTGCCGCACCTACCCCGTACCCGCCGTCGAGCACCCTGCCTGCACGCTGGACCCGCACCACCCCGAGCTCGTGCGAGCACCTTCCTGTGCTCGTCTCGCCTCTAGTCGCTCTAGCCGCACACCGTGGGTGACAACCCTCCGCCCGGACCGCGTGTGGCTTGCCCTACTGCCTCCTAGCTCCCTCTGGACTCCCCTGCGCCCAGGCCACCGTGGACCGGCCTCCGCCTTTAAAAGCTCACCCCGAACCCGCATTTCCTCCACACGCCACACTACTGCCCTCCCCTTGCTCCACCCTCTCTCGTGCACCTCCAGGAGGGAAGAGCCTCTGCCGCAAAGTTGCTGCAGCCTGTGATCATCTCCGACCTCGGCCATGCCTGAGGTAGAAGACAACCACGGCCACGCCGTGCTGCTACTCCTTTCTTCCCTCTGACCCCTCTACGCTGTTGCTCGAGCTCACCACACTCACACGCCTCTTCTTCCCCTCTGTTTCATGCACAGAACCGCAGCCAGGACCTCGCCGGAGTTGGAGCACGCCCGTGGAAGAAGAGGAACTCGCCGCCGACGCACCGGCCACTTCCAGCAAGCACAAGTCCGCCTAGAAGCTTCCCCGAGCCTCCGCCGTCGACCCCGACCCTCGCCGCCGTCAATCGCCGCCGGCAGGTAGCCTCCCCGGCCGTTCCCCTCTGCCTCTGCTTCTCTCTCCGTCGGGAGGCAGAGGATGGATGTGTGCCGTCGATCTCCAGATCAACGGCCACAGTGCGTTCCCGCCCAGATTTAGAAATCTGGAAAACTGCAAAGTCTGAGAGCTGTGTGGACTAGCCCACTTTGCATGCAAATTCTAGTCAATCTACTTAACCAAATTTAGCAAACTTAGACTTGTTAGAAATAGGACAGTATGTAATTTCTCAACCCATAATTTGTTTTCCAAATCGAACAGTATAGCATGCTAGTTTATTTAGGCAAAGTTGCTATGTTCAATCTGTTTTCAGGATTTCCTGAAAACTGATAAAAGGTTCTGTTTTAAACTATTAATAACATTTAACCTAGATTTAGTTAGAAATTAATCTTTGTAGAAAATGTTAGTATGGTTAGTGTACTGACATGATCAAGTGGTGTGACCCCCAAAAATAAATTTTATATAAAGGATATAATCTAAGGAAAATGGCTAAGCAATATTTCCTCCACATGAAATAACAAAAGGTTGCCACCTTCCCATGCAAATTCCCATTAAGCTAGAGGCCTAAAAATAGTAAACTAAATTTATGTAGTTAGTACAGCATGACATATTTTCATATATACAGGACATGTTCCTTTTGGACCTCTGTCCAATTCAAAATAAAAATGACAAATGTGTTGGCTTTAACTCAAAAAACCAGAAAGATTATTTGGTACCATCTTTGGGAGATGTTTCCTAGAACTTGGTTTATCCAAATATCCCAAACTAAAATTATATCAAAAGTAATTCAACTAATCATCCCACTGCCACTGGTTTGATCCCATTTGGTGTTGTGGTTAAGTTAGTAGGAAAATATCAAATCAGATAGTTGTTAAACTTAAAAAGGGCTGTTTGAATGAATTTTTCTGCTAGAAAATTCTTTAAGACTTAGAAAATTCATATCTTCAAATCTATTTATCCAAATGTAGTGAATCCAATGCCTTTAGCTCAAAAATTTAAATATCTATCCAATAAGACTGGTATCTTATTATTTAAAAATTTATAGATTATTTGGTAAAGAGTTAGTATTCTGCCCATTAAATGATCAAACATGAATATCTCTAAAAAAATACAAGTTCAAATGGTCCCAAACCACTTCTGGTGGTTCACTAATCCAAATTCCCTTTAAATGCAACTAGTCCCACCCCACTTAGGTTACTAACCCCTAAAGGGTGAAGTATTTGCAACAGAAAGTTTTAAATCTAAACTTGTTTGTTTCTGGTGCTCTAAGTGCCCAAATGATTTGAATCCAATTTTGTTAACTTAGTAATGAGAAACCCTAGATATCCTTAAATTATCACAATTTTCGGATAAACAGAGAAGTAGTCCTTAAATCTTGTGTTAATTACCTCCTGTACCAAATCAATTGTTTCTGTAAATCTAATAACTCAATTAGGCCAAATCTAATTTTGCTAGATCCCAAACTACCAATATTAGTTGTCCCTAAAAGGGCATATTTGTATGAGCAACAGAAATTAATTCGTGACTTAATTCGTGACCTTGCTCGCTTCTGCCACTAATAAAATCATAATAAAATAAGGACAAGTTATAATTCACCAAATCCAATTGTGTTGACCTCCTTAGGTCAGTATAGTCATTAGGTTTGTGTTTTTGTGATGTTTTGGTGAATGGTTGTTTGATTGTGTATACTTTTCTTTTACGGCGTTTAGACGGTTGCGACATCGGAGAGGATCTCATCCCGAAGGGAAAGGATTATCTTTATTACCACTATCTTTTATTGATCAAGAATATCAAGACCAGGGACAAGTCGCTGACCAAGGCAAGCCATCCATTTGATCATACCCCTTTGTCCTACTATTTTTATTAAGCATGTTTTACATATGTTAAGATGCATGAAATGTTTTCAAGTGGTGTGTGCCACTAAAACCCTTTTTAAAATATTACCTAAGTTATATGTCATGATTAGGCCCCTTATATAGTAGTGCTCAGCTAGAGAAATTCTAGGTTGGGAAAAATAAGTGTTTTATTTAAAACCCTCCCTATGAAAATCCTTGGGTGAAATGGTGTTTTACCCAAGATGTTGCTTAATGATTAGCTTTGGAAATGGAGTAAAGCTGGAGTATGAAGGTTTTGAGAAAATGCACATTGTGTTTTAGTATTTACGTCGACCAGCCGAAACATGTGCGACCACATTACCCCACATATGGGCACGGGGCTTAACTCGTAGTTTGTCCATGTTAGTATGAGGTGCCTCAAACTCCTCCTAAGGGTCCAAGGACCCTCGAACCGATTAATAAAAGTGTATGCGTATCATACCGGGTGACTACGGTGGGTTTCCCGTCGTGGCAGTGTGGAGTCCAGATTTGATGAAAGGATATGTTGGATCCACACGGTGTGCCGGGGATGATAAACCCATTGAGGGGAACTTTGTACTAGCATGGACATAGCGAAAGGTTATGATCGGTTACTCAACTTCGCATACAACTTGTATGGCGGGACGTGGCTGACACGGTGAGTTTACCAGATGGTGTGGGTAAAGTGTGCAACCTCTGCAGAGTGAAACTATTCGAATAGCCGAGTCCTCGGTTATGGACAGTTGGAAGGCCGTCCTAAGACCTGTGTGCAAAAGTCTTGTGTTTTTAAAATGGAGATGTTGTTGATGTCATACCAAGAGATCGGTATAAAGAGAATGGAAGGAGAAGGTTTTCACGACGGGTCGTGATCCCACCGGAGGAGTTTTTGAAGAAAAACTATTTTTATTGAAAGAAAACTTCTTTTTCTAATGGCTTATCTTTTTCTACAAGGATATGGAGATATCTTTTCTTTAAAAGAAAAATGCTTTTGCAAAACAGAGGGATATCCCTAGAGCCTCCCACCTAAATAGTAAGCATTAATCTTTACAATACTTTACTACCGGGAGAGTACATTCAAATGTACTCATATTGGTTTCGTCCCTGGCTATTGTCTTGGCAAGACTTTGAGGAGCCATATGAAGATGGGGACTACGACGCCGATAATGCGAACTAGGGATCTTCATCAGCCAGCTGCCTGTAGGGTCGTTAAGGCATTAGCCTACGACGCTTGTTGTTACTCCGCTACTTGAAGAATGTAAGCCCTCTGAGGCATTTATGTAAGACTATGGTCCTCGTGACCCTTTTGTTGTAAGACTTAAATTCGGTACTGTAATGGATGTAAACTTTGGTATTCAGTTCAAGTTATGCGCAACGACAGACTGATCATGGGATCGTTATGTTAAGCATAACGGGTATTTCGGACAGCTAGTCCGGGGTCCCCAAAATAACTGACCTGCCAAAATGGGAATTCGCAGACCGGGTGGTTCAACTACAAGGTGCCCGGTGGGAGGCCGGACGGCATGGTGTCAAAGGCGAGCATGGCCCTCACCAATCTCCCTCCTCACAACCAGCGGGACGTGACGCAGCTAGCCAAGTACTTCACCGTTAAGACCTTGTCGGTGGATGACCTCGTCGTCCTTTCAGGTAAAATCAGTCATGCCAAGCACGCCTCTCCATGGATCGATCTCCATTTTCTCCCCCATAAAAGGAATTTTTATTAACTCAGTTGTTCATATCAACCCGGCTTTTGTATAGCAAAGATGCATACAACCCAGAAGACATGAAAAAGTTTAACATAGTCCACGTAGACTCATCACGTCCGGCATGAATAGAAAAAGCATACTAAGTCGACAGAGAACCAATACATAGATTAGCGTCGCCATTCGTGTTGGATGAAAACCTCCTTAACTGCCCGCTCCAATTGAGAACATGCCTTGTATAAGAGTTCCTTATATCCGACGCGTGAGAATTGATCGCCATGAAATTCATCAAATTCATTGGTTGATCCTTCGGCTGATGCATGTATACATATGCAGGCGCACACACGCTCGGGACTTTGCGGTGTGGCACGTTCCAGAACCGACTGATGAACGACCAGGACAAGGGCATGAACGCGATATTCCGGAACGACCTGAGGCGCCAGTGCAACTACAATGCAATGAACGTGGTGCCCCTCAACGCCGGCAGCCCCTACGGGTTCGACACCGGCTTCTACGCCAACGTGCTGGCCAACAAAACCATGCTCGAGTCCAACGCCGTGCTCAAATCGCCGTCCACCGTGGCCAGGGTGAGGCAGCTCAAGAACGAGCCCTCCACCATCATGCGTAGCTTTGAGGTGTCCATCGGGAGGATGGGGGCCCTCCGCGGCAGTAACCCGGGCAAGGTCCGCGACAGCTGCAGGAAGGTCAGGTGGTAGTCAGAACGTTGGACGTGTGACACTTGATCTACAATTTAATTCATTGTTCTTCCTTCTTGAAAGGACAAGGATGTCGCCTATAGGGGGTGAATAGGCGATTTAAAACTTTTACGATTAGGCTTGATAATTGCGGAATAAAACTAGGTGTTTAAATTAACAAGCCAACAAAACCTAATATACTAGGTTCACCTATGTGCACCAATAACTTATACTAAGCAAGATAATAACAAGGTGATAGCAAGATATAAAACTTCAAGCACGAAGGCTATCACAATGTAAATTGCATAAGTAAAGAGCTCGGGTATAGAAATAACCGAGGCACGCGGAGACGAGGATGTATTCCCGAGTTTCTCCTTGTTAAGGGAGTACGTCTCGTTGGAGGGGTGTGAGCTCGCTACCACAGGCCTACTCAACGCCACAAAGGCCTCACCCTATTCTCCGATGAACCTCGCCACAAAGGCTCGGTTCACCTTCCACTATCGGAATCCTTCAAGGCGGAATCCGGAGCCTTCACAACAATCTTGGGGCACACACCCACAACTTAATCGGGGGCTCCCAAACCTTGCCTGAAGCTTCACAAGTCGAAGTCTTCGCGGCACCACCAACCGTCTAGGGTACACAATGCACCCAAGAGGCACAAGCTCTTGGGAACACAAATGCACCCAAGAGTAACAAGCTTCTCGTACTTCAACTTCCACGAATCCTCGTGGAGAGCACAAACCGATGCAACTAATGCAATGGCAAGAGCACAAGTGCTCAAATCCTTCACTCTCAAATTCCAACAAAGCAACAAATGCTTATGGGGGAATAAGAGAGGAAGAAAGGAAGAGAACCACAAAAGAACTCCAAGAACTAGATCCACTAGGTTCCCCTCACTTAGAGGAGAGATTGATTGGTGGAAATGTGGATCTAGATCTCCTCTCACTTTTCCCTCAAAAATATGCAAGATTCATTGGAGGGATTGAGAGGGGGCAAGCTTTCCAAGGTCAATAATGGTGGGAGAGAGAAAGAGAGAAACGTGTTGCCTTAGTTGGGGAACCATTGGGGAAGAAGGCCCCTTAAATAGGTCCCCCCGAAATCTGACCGTTATGTGCAGAAATCATGCATAGCGGTACTACCGCTGGGGCGGTACTACCTCTGGGCCAGCGGTACTACCTCCGGTGCCATTTTGAATGAAAACGAAGTTTCCAACGGTAGAACGTGGCTGCTACCGCCGGGGTACCGGAGGGATACCAGTACGCAAAAACGGCGTAGCGGTACCACCAGCGGTACCAGCCGCTGTGCAACAGCAGTTCCACTCCAGGAGTAGCAGTACTACCGCTGCCGCAGCGGTACTACCGCCGGACAAAAAACTGCAGAACAACCGGTATGAGAAAAATCATAACTTAATCATCCGGACTCCGTTTTCGATGATCTTGGGCTCGTTGGAATCGCAACAAAGAGTTCTACAAGATCATGCAGAGAAACATCATAGTCCATCATGTGAGGAGGAAGCCACAAGGAGAGAGTTTGACCTCTCTTAGAAAAGACAAGCCGGTAAAACCTCCAACACCGAAAACGCAATAACTTTTGCAAATAAACTTCGAAATGGGTGAAACCATCTTTGTTGGAAAGTGGACGAAAAATGATACCCAATAAAAAGTGAAAATATTGAAACCAAGAAAGGGAGATTTTGCTAATAAATGGAAGAGTGAAAACTTCCGCATGGATGGACCGGCAAAATCTCCAACACCGAAAACTCAAAAGAAGACGCATACGAAAACCGTTTCGGTGAACTTGCCTTGTCATGACAAGCACGACAAGCACCAAGACCACGCCATGATAAGAGTCAAATAAAGAACCAATAAAGATGATGCCAAGTATGCAAAGGTTTGAGCTCTCCACGAACGATACGATCAAGATACTCGGTCGAGAGCCCCTCTTGATAGTACGGTTATCTATCCTATAACCCGGTCTCTCAACTAACATCATGAGACCGGTAAAATAGAAAACATATCAAGATCATACCTTTGCCTTGTGCATAATCCACTTGAGCTAGATGATGACGATCTTGACTCCCTCAAGTTGGAGCATCTTTCTTGATTGCGGGCCGCTCGGTGAAGACTCACATATTGCTCCCCCATACACCAAATATGGGAGAACCACTTCTTCGGCATGTCTTCACTTGGCCATTATCTTGTGATGGCGATCACCATGATGCCATCACTACTAGGAAACACCTTATCTGTGGCGCACCAAAATAGGCATTCTGTGGCGCATCCAGGAAATGGTGGGATGCGCCACAGAAATATCGCCACTAAAATACAATTCTGTGGCGCACCCCCACGGTGCGCCACAGAAATACCAAGATTCTATGGCGCACCAGCGACGATGCGCCACAGAAATATATCTGTGGCGCATCTGCCCACCATGCGCCACAGAATTGCATGCGCCACAGAAAAATAAAAAAGTGCGCCACAGAATAATTTAAATGTATTTTCAATTTTCTGCTGCCTGCTGTACAAATACAGGTATATTACAGAAAATACAGGTATATTACAGGAAATACAGGTATATTATAGGAAATATAGGTATATTATAGGAAACAGGAAATACAGGTATATATTATAGGAAATACAGGTATATCACATTACTTAGAGCCCGAGATACACAATTTTTACACAAGTATGATACAAAAGTTCATCGTGTCACACAATAATTACAAGTGCCGAATTTTTAACATCGTTTCACATTACACATGAATAGGTCACACCGCCTACAGTAGGATCCGTGATGATGGTGAGGAAGAGCGGGGAGGACGATCATGGATCCTTCTTCTTCGTCGGCGCCGGGAACGGTTTGCAGCCCACTTTCGTCGTCCATGTCCTGGTGTCCTGCTGAGCCTCTAGGATTTCTTCGATCTCCCTCTTAGGCAACCCTGGATATGGATTGGGATATAAATATATTGATTAATAATACAAATCTAAGTGGACAAGTCTATAATAAAGAAAATAAAGAAGCACTTATTGCTATACCTCTGACGTTGTGTAAGGACCCCGATGATTGGTGACATCTTCGACGATGATTGGGATAACTGCACCTGGATGCGATGGAAGTCTTCTCTAATATCGGCATCGGTGACCGCACATTTGGTCCATTCTTGGAGGCTAGATGGCAACTTCAATTTCTCAGCATCCCGGACAAACCCTTTAAGGTGATGGAGGGCGTAGAAGGCCTCCTTCACGCTGCCATACTTCTGCTTCATGCAGCAGAACTCGGTCACATGATTGAACCGGTGTGTGCCGTCATTGCTGAAAACTTGTTGCTTCTTTTCGATGGGCCTCCCTTTTTGGCGTAGCCCTCGAGAGCCTCATCGAGAACACCCTTTATCTTGGTGTAGTATTTCTTCATATCCAAACTCCCCGAGTCAAGATAAGTGGCACTGGACCACCTCGGGTTCAGGACGACGAGTGTGCAGTACTTGTTCCTGCTCAACACAATTGAAATGAAATGTTGGAAAGGATCAGCAATGGAACAAATCTACAAGAAAGCATAAGTTACGATGGTGGCGAGCGGATGTGTACTTACTCGGGAAAGAAAGGCAGAAGAATGTTGTTCTTCCTCTTGTTGGTCAGCATGAAACTCCGGAGGTACTCTGTCGCCTTGGTCCGTGTCGTTGATCCTTCCACCAGCTGGCAGTCACGCATGTAGTAGGGATCCGCTACCGCGACAGACTGGGTATTATCTCTCTTGATCTTCATCGCCATATCGAGCGCATATAGGCGGACCAAGTTATAGTCCAGCCGTCTAGAGTGAAAGAGATTGAAGACGTCCTCAGTACGCTATGAAGAACGGATTCGCGGGGGCATCATGGATGAAGTCCAAGTCCATTGGCACCCTGACCGTGAACACCGGGTAATTTGGCTCCTTTTCTTGAAGAAGGAGATGCTCTAGCACCAAGACAGATTCATGCAAAGCATGCATGGATCCACGTGCGAGGCAGAGCAGCTCCGGAGGCAGTATCGCTTTACCAGCTTCATGAACTCGGGTCAAGCCAACAACCGCACGGGGTGATACCGTGTCTTCATGACCTCGGATAGTCTTAGGAGCTGGCTGGCTCGCAGAGGCGCCTGGCCCCCTCTTTCTCTTCTTGTTCTTCTTCATAATCTCCGGGGGTGGTGAGGGTGGTCGGGGTGCGGACTCCGGGAAAACCGTCTTACGTAGTGTACCAGGGCTGAAAATGGTAGACGGTAATTTGCGTGGAGGTTGATCGCCGGCCTCCGGAGGCGTGTCTTGAGATAAACCCTGGAAGTCCAGGCGCTGCGTGCATGTACTGGGACGAGTAGGTTGATCGCCTTGAGCGCGGAAGGGTTCTTCATCCATAGGAGGCATGAACATGTCCGTGATGGCACCAGTGTTGAGGTAGCCCTCGACGTCGACATCATCACCATCGTCGTCGTTGGCATCAAGTTGAGGTGCATTGGCAGCGCCTTTGGATGGTTGCGGTACAGGCGCTCCCAACAGTTTTTGGTGGCGACTGCTGGTGGCGACGACCGTCGGTTCCTTCTGGGTGGCGGTGATGGTTGCAGGCTTCGAGGAGGGCCGAACGATCGGGGGGCTCGAGGGCCGAATGATCGGGGGCCTCGAGGTGGCGCCGGTGGTGCGCCTTAACCCCAGAAGACCAGTCCCAAGACGAATCTGGGTCTTCGGCCATTTCATCGGCCACTTGATGCAATCTTTAAGGACCCGGAGGTTGAATGGGGGGCTCGACGTCGCGAAACTCAGGCACTATCGTAACCAACCTGACCCTCATCACGTCCTCGTCCATTTTATTGTGGTGCATATCGCGGTTCATTGGTTGTACGACAGTGCCCTGAGCACAGTCCTTCAACTCGCCGCCGGGCACCAACCTATGCAGTAGTATGCAAGGCATGTCCTGAGTCAAAACATGTTGGACATCATGAGATGGCAATCATCATAGGCATAGTTATAGAAGATTCCGCGCACTAACTAAGTAGTTACCTGGGTGATGGCGTCGAGCTCGGCAACTGTCGAGACAAGGGCACCGGTGCCGGCGGCCAGCCTATCATTCTCCGGCCACTCGGTTGCATTATGACGCACAGCCGCCGCCGGCTGCGGCTCGGTATCTTTCGGGGTAGGGGGCGTCGTTGCGTTGGGATGTGGGGTCGTCAGGTCCGGCGACACGTTTTGGTTCATGATGGAGTTGCTACCGCTGACGCTGGGCACGTATATCGGCCCCTGTCGACCAGCCGCATTCCAAGCAGCTAACCCCTCCACCAACCCAGCGGGTAAGAAACTTTTCAGCCTCTCATACACTAACCGCTCAACCGTGGTGGAGTCCACTTTTTAATTTTACAGTGTCTCCACCTTCTTCCTTAGCTCCACAACCTCGGCTTTATCCTTACTCGGCCTCCTCCTCTGCTTTTTTGTCTCGGTGTCTGAGTGGTAGTAGTCGATGAACTTCATGCTCGTACCGAAGCCGGACACACGGCCAGCTAACGTCGGCAGCTTCGACTTGTCCCTACCCTTGTAGACGTTCATCGCCCTGTTGAAAGTCGTGTCCCACAGCTCCGTCGACCCCTGGGACGACGGGCCGCCGACCTCAGCGTCAGCCTTCAACTCTGCCTCATGCAGACAAATTAGGCATTAATTTAGATATTTGGCTTCGTTATCTAACTAGATCAACGCAATGGACTTTGAGATATCCGCGGTAATTAAATTCCTTACCAGATACTTCTCAAAATCCTTCACCGCCTCATCGTCGGTAACGAATTCCCCCGTGGTCTTGTCCAGATAGTAGCGGGACCGGACAAAGAACCTCGTCTGCTCGTCCGTGATTTTTTCCCACGGGTTCTCTTTTCCGAGACGTGCATACTCGGCATCCTCCTTGTCCCAAATGGGCTTTTTTCCTCGGTAACCGCCACTTCCACAACGGTGGTTACCTATGTTTTGCTCCCGCATGTCCTTCCCCCACTTGGTCCATTTTTTAGCCTCCTCGGTTCTTAAGGACAACTTGAATTCCTCGAACTCTTCTTGGTCGAGCATCGGCTCTTTGGCTTTTATCTCCTCCCAGCTGAGACCCTTCTCAATCTTCCGCTTCACCCGGAATTTCCAGCTGCTCAAGGCGGTGCTCATCTTTGAGATGGCTAATCTGTCCACCTTTTTGTTGAACGGCTCCGGGAACGTGTACCGTTGGTGAAGCTTCTGGAGGAGGACGTCGCGCAAAGCCTTATTGGCCGTGCTTCTGATGTCCTTCGTGTTGATGGACGCGCTTTCCCGGAGGATGCACCCTAGTTGCATGATGTACCCTTTGGCAGTGGCCTCAGGCGCCACTGGTAGGCCACTTGGCGTGACCTCGGTGAAATGGTATGTGACGTTGGCGAGCACTTGAGGTGTCCTATCCCTCCTTTCCTTCTTCTGCTTCGGAGCGGTCGGGTCGCTACCACCATCCGTGTGGTCGCCGCCATCGGTGGTGGTGGTGTCATCCTCATGGCCGCCACTAGCAGCTCCATCGGTGGTTTCGGCGTCGTCGCCCTCCGGGGCGTCTTGCTCATCGTCGGCATGGTCGCCACTAGCAGCTCCGGCGGCGGCGGCCTCCTCCAACTCCTGGGATGCTTCCCAGAACGACTTGTTGGCGTCTCTAGCTATTTCTTCGACGCTCATGTTCTTAGAAGGGCCCGCGGACTCCGACATGTTTGCACTTAATTAAAAAGAGGCAAAAAGTTAGTACAACACAAATATAAGAAAAAAAATCACTTAATTAAGTACTAAGATACCCCGGCCCATGCATTAGTCGCAATACCCCATATGTCCCTTTTTTAGCAAAGTCATGCCAAAATTCACGAAAAATTTCGGCATGACCTTTGCTAAAAAAGGGACATATGGAGTACCCAAATTTGCCGGAACGGAAGTTAATCGACGTTCTGGCAATCTCAAGGGTCTCTCGGGGTACCTGCAAACATTTTAAAAAGGCCTCTAGGGCACACATTCAACACATGCAGCACACCATATCCACCATCACCATCACACATATGCATTCACCACCACCACACATACCACCACCACCATCACACACATCCACCACCAACATCACACATGCATTCAATACAGGGCTTAAGCTGCTCTATCACAAGGAGGGCTTAATCTGGAATTTGTTACTCTGTAGCCACGCTAACAGGAGGATGGAGATGGAAATCAACCTATAGAGACAAACCCTAGCTTCCCCCTAATGTTGAAGCGAATTCCACCGGCAAATTCATGAGGCAGATAGCACACATCATATAGCAAATTCACTAGAACACACTAGAGCATATATATATTGTCAACAAAATAAATTGTGTGCATTTCTGTTTGCTAGGTTCAACACCTTAGATGTTTGCAACACCTAGTGATTTCATCAAGCAAAAATGGGTCATTTCATCACTAGAGCACTATATATAGAAACAACACTAGAGCATCATAAGGCAGATTCAACACCTAAGGTGATTTTTGTTTCCTAGGTTCAACACCTTATATAGAAACAACACTAGAGCATCATAAGGCAGATTCAACACCTAGCAAAAATTAAACCTAATTTTTTGATTGGGTCATTTCATCAAGCACCTAAGGTGCAACCATGGTGTAGGAGAGGGAGGAGAGGGAGAGAGGGGCAGCACCTCAGCGAGGGGAGCGAGTGGAGGTCGTTGGCAGCTTGTGGTGGGTCACAGGGCGGTGAGGTGGGCGGCAGCCGGTGCGGGCGGCGGTGGAGATGTTCGATCGAGGTCTCCTCCGCGGGCGTCGAGGATGGAGCGGCGGCGTGCACGGCCGTTCCGAGGGCGGCGGTGTCGAGGTACTCCGCGGGCGTCGAGGACGGAGCGGCGGGGTGCACGACCGTTCCGAGGATGGCGGTGTCGAGGACGGAGCAGCGGCGTGCGGCCGGCGGTTGGGCGTCGCGATGGCGGTTTCAGAAATTTGGGTGGCGGGAAAGAAAGGAAGCGAGAAAGGGGAGTGCCTAGCTAAAATGGCTAAGTGCCGTAATTCTGTGGCGCAGCTGCTGGGCATGCGCCACAGAATTCTGTAGTTCTATGGCGCATCTGCTGGGGGATGCGCCACAGAATTCCTTGGCTAGAAGTGCTAAAAACCACTGCTGGCTGTACATCACAACAATCACACAAGCAGCCCAATGGTTAGCCATTGAAACCTAGAATTGGGGCAGCCAGGTTCGAATCCTGGCTGTCACACATTTTTGTTACTTTAAAAAAAATGGTTAAATTGGAATATAGAACACAAACACAAACACATTTGTTATTCCTTAAAAAACATTTTTGGTTATATTGAAAGAAAAAATCATTTAAAATTTTTTTGGTTAAATTTAAATATAGAACACAACACATTTTAAAGAAATTAAAGACGAATATATACACAATTGTTAGCAGACCACACATATTTTATTCATGGTATATATATATATATATATATATATTCTTATCTCTCACACACACACATGGTATATAATATATTGTAGCTAGAACACACATATTTTAGTAGACCACACATATTTTAATACACAAAAAAAGTCTTTAATTTCTTTAAAATGTGTTTGTGTTCTATATTTAAATTTACACACAAAAAAATTTGGTTAAATTGAAATATAGAACACAAACACAAACACATTTGTTATTCTTTAAAAAAACATTTTTGGTTATATTGAAAGAAAAAAATTCGTTTAAATTTTTTTTGTTTAAATATACAACACAAACACATTTTAAAGAAATTAAAGACGAATATATACATAATTGTTAGTAGACCACACATATTTTATTCATGGTATATATATATATATTCTTGTCTCTCACACACACACATGGTATATAATATATAGTAGCTAGAACACACATATTTTAGTAGAGCACACATATTTTAATACACAAAAAAGTCTTTAATTTCTTTAAAATGTGTTTGTGTTCTATATTTCAATTTACACAAAAAAAATTTGGTTAAATTGAAATATAGAACACAAACACATTTTAAAGAAATTAAAGACGAATATATACACAATTGTTAGTAGACCACACATATTTTATTCATGGTATATATATGGCGCATGCACAAAACATGCATATGCTGCCACTTTTTGTATTAATTTCTGCACAGCAATTCTGTGGCGCATAGAGCAAGATGCGCCACAGAAAGAGTCATTTCTGTGGCGCATCTCTTCCATGCGCCACAGAAATGGCTCACTCAATTTTTTGGGCCGGGGCCCACCCATATTTCTGTGGCGCATGGGTCCAGATGCGCCACAGAAACACATATTTTTGTGGCGCATCCTTCTCCATGCGCCACAGAAAATGTGGGGTAGGCTGCAATCCAGCCGTTGGTTGTGGGGCCCACTAGTTTTCTGTGGCGCATGGGCCCTGGTGCGCCACAGAATAACATATTTCAGTGGCGCATCTGTTAGATATGCGCCACAGAAAGGGGAGGATTTCTTTTGCGCACCGCTAACGGTGTGCCACAGAATATCTATCCACCTATAGCTAGTTTCCAAGTAGTGCATCCTCCACGAGCTACATAGGATCTTCGTCTTAATTCATGCTCATGGAGAAACACATTGGCCTTGATCAACAAATGATCTTCTTCTTTTAGCCTTGACTCCAACATATGGAGATCAAGCAGGCTAATGGAACAAACCTACAAGTATAGCTCAAAGCACATATTATTCCATAGAGATTGTCATTAATTACCAAAACCACGCATGGGGGCAACCATTCTCTTTCAATCTCCCCCATTTTGGTATGTCGGGGATATAACCCCGGGTACCTCAGAGTTGGTACAGTAGAAGGAAGAGACAACAAACAAATATAAGATAAAGGAAAAGAAGAAGAGGGCGGCCTGAGCCGACATTGGCATGGCCCAGGCCGGCATTCTAGTCGTTGATCCGGCATAGGAGTATGACGGATCCTTTAACCCGGTTGGGCCGATTCTCCACTGCTGACATACCCCGCGGGCTACATACTCTGCAACGGCTCCTCCTGACGTCATCTCACCAGCCGACATAGGCTTATGTCAGCGGCACCACTCCCGGTCGACCCACCTTGGCTACTCATCCGGCCGGGCCAGTGCCCGAGTCACCAGGCCGGGTGATCGCTATTACCTCGGCGTGCTCCGGATCTCCTCGACCGACACCACCGGGCTACTCCTTCGACCGACGCTCCACCGGCCGAGATTTCCCGGGCCGGCATAGAATATGTCGGCTGACCAGGCTATGTCGGTTCTCTTCATCGGCGTTTCTCCATCGATGCCGGGTCTTGGGACGCCCTGGGCTCAGACCGACATCGCAGCTGTTGGGAATATGCCCTAGAGGCAATAATAAAATGGTTTATTAAGCATATTCAAGTTTATGATAATAGTTTATTATCCATGCTATAATTGTATTAAATGGAAACATAATACATGTGTGGAATATAAACACCCGGAGTCCCTAGTGAGCCTCTACAGGACTAGTTCGTTGATCAAGAGATAGTTAGAGTTTCCTAACTATGGACTTGTTATAGTCACTTGATAACGGAGTCATATCATTAGGAGTAATGGTGTGATGGACATGACCCAAATAAGAGTTGCAATTAATCGTGTCACAAAAGTTTTGTTGTCAACACTTTTAATATGCCAAATATAGTTTCCTTAGACCATGAGATTATATCACTCCCGTTCACCGGAGGAATACTTTGTGGACATCAAACGTCACTTCGTAACTGGGTGATTATAAAGGTGGCTTTCAGGTATCTCCGATGGTGGGTTGTTGGGTGATGTGAATCGAGAGTGGAATTTGTCCCTCCATGTGACGGAGAAGATATCTCCAGGCCTTCTCGGTAATATAGCATCAAGAGTCTGCAGACATGTGATTAGGTTGTAATCACTGGGATCCTATATTATGGACGAGTAAAGAGAACTTGCCGGTAATGAGATTAAACTAGACATGGGGATGTCAACGATTATATCTCGGGCAAGTAAAATATCGTGAGACAAAGGGAATCGTATATGAGATTAATTGAATCTCCGGCATCGTGGTTCAATCGAGAAAAGGTTTTCGTTGAGTGTATAGGAATTAATATGGACATCCCGGTCCCGCTATTAATTATTGATATGATCATGTCTATGCATTCTCGAACCCGTAGGGTCACACACTTAACGTTCCGATGAAATTAGGTTTTGCGATGAATTAAATGGTGAAGTGAACGAATGGTGATTCGGAGTCTCGGATGGGATCCCGGACGTCACGAGGAGTTCCGGAGGAGTCCGGAGAATAAGATTCATATATGGAAAGTGGTTTCCGGAGGTTTCGGAAAAGTTCCGGAAGAATTATTTAAAGGGTACCGGAAGGTTCCGGAGTGTTCTAGAAGGGTCTGGAAGTGGGGCCATATTTTGTATGGGGCCCACATGGTGCAAAGGGGTGCTGCCACCACTTAGGTGGGGCGCACCACCTAAGCCCATATGGGTGGTGCGGCACAAGGAGGGGAGTCCCACTCCTAGTTGGACTAGGAGGTGGGCTCTCCACCCCTTTAGGAAAGGGGCCCAAGGAGGAGTCCTTGTTGGACTCCAACTTGGGGGGCAAGCAAGGAGGGGCCGGCCGGCCCCCTCCCCTTGACCTAGCCGCCACCTATATAAGGAGGGGAGGGGGGGGAGGCGCACCACACCCTTGGAGGCAGCCGCACCCCCCTCTCTCTCTCCCTCTCCCATCTACCCTAGCCGCACCCCTCTCCCAAAGGGGGCTGCGCACCACCACCTCCACCAAAGGCTGCCGCACCCCCCTTGCCCTAGGGGCTGCGCCACCTCCTCCTCTCCCTCTCCCCTCGCTTGGTTTGGCGAAGCCTCGCGTGTGGAGATCGTCATCATCACCGGCACTACCGTCGTGCTGCTGAGATCATCAAGGCCACGTCGTCTCGCTTGCGGGATCAAGGAGTCGACGTCTTCATCGAGCTGTACGTGTGGACGCCGCGGAGGTGCTGCCCGTTGCTGCACTTCACCGGATTGGATCTCGAGGATAATACATCTCCTCGCGACTAGACGAGTCTAGTTGCGGGGATCGACTAGCCAACCCCTGCACCGACAAAACGCGTTTGTTGATCTTCGAGGGTAAGAGATTGGATCTCATCTTCGCTATCTTCATCTCGTAGATCTAGATCCTTGGGGTTTATTCCGCTTTGCCGCGTAGAAAATTTTTGTTTTCCATGCTGCGACCCCTTCAGTGGTATCAGAGCCTAGATCTATTCGTAGGTGTTGATGCGATTAGAACACAAGGAGTTGTGGGCGTTGATATTTTATGTTGCTACCTTCTCGCGTGCTGTTTGCATCTTTGCGGTATTGTGAGATTGAAGCGGCCCGGACCAACCTTACTCGTCCACGCACGAGAGACCGGTTCCACGACTGACATGCAACTTGTTTTGCATAAGTGGCTGGCGGGTGTCTGTTTCTCTTGCTTTAGTGAGGATGCAATTTTCAATGGAAGGCCTTTCAAAAGGATGAGTAAATAAGCAACTATTATATCACCGTTGTGGTTTTTGCGTAGATTAGAACGGTTCTATCTCGTTGACCCAAGCCACGTAAAATTTGCATAAACAAAGTAGAGGCGTCTAACTTGTTTTTGCAGAGGGGGTCAAGTGATGTGATATGGCCAATGTGATTTGTGATAATGTATGCAATGATCATGTTTGTAATATTTCGCGACTTGCATGTCGACGAGTACGGCAACCGGCAGGAGCCATATGGTTGTCTATTATTTTATGTGACCTGCGTGTCAATGAATCACCATGTATTTGCTTTACTTTATTGCTAAGAGTAGCATTAGTTGTAGTTGCAATAGTTGGTGGACAACCATGGTGATGGCGCCAAGATGATGGAGATCATGCCGGAGATGGAGATCTTGCCGGTGCTTTGAAGATGGAGATCTAAAGAGCATATGAAGAAAGGCCATATCATATCACAATTTTGAATTGCATGTGATGTTAATCCCTTTTATGCACCTTATTGTTATGCTTTGATGTGATCGCGACGGTAGCATGATAAGGTGATCTCTCATGTTAATATCAAGATAATTAAGTGTTCTCCCCTAGTATGCGCCGTTGCGAAAGTTCGTCGTTTCGAAGCATCACGTGATGATCGGGTGTGATAGATTCAACGTCACATACAACGGGTGCAAGCCAGTTTGCACATGCGGAAATACTACGGTTGTCTTGACGAGCCTAGCATGTACAGACATGGCCTCGGGAACACGGAACCGAAAGGTTAAACACGAGTCATATGAATGATATGATCAACACTGAGTTGTTCACCATTGAAACTACATCATCTCACGTGATGATCGGTGGTGGTGTAGTGGATTTGGATCGTGTGTCACTAATCAACCGGAGAGATGTTGAGTTTAGTGGGAGTTCGTTAATTTGATTAAATTGAACTAAAATTGTCATAAACAAGTGTCCTAAAGATGTCTTTGCAAAATCCTTGTAGATCATGGCCGACTACAGTAGTATGTTTCTTGCTGAGGAGCTGCGTCTCGATGGGTCAAACTTCATCGAGTGGTATGAACGTCTTAGAGAAGTCCTATCAACCAATGATCAGCTCTACGTGTTACATGAACCCTTAGAAGAAAAACCCGATGCTTCTGCGAGTTACAACAAACGTATGGATTGGCTCAGTCGGAGTAAGACTCACATTCAAGTCAATTGGTTGATGAGTGTCTTCATGAATTCAGACCTATCCAAACAATTCAAAAACTTGAGTGCCATTGAGACTGTCACTAAGCTAAAGGAAATGTTCATAGCACAAGTGAGAATTGCAAGGTTTGAAGGTCTGGGTGTGTTTCTTTCAACTAAGATGGAAGAAAAATGATCGCTTAGAGGATCATCTGAAGAAAATGTATAGGATATATCACACTCTTATGGATGCTTGGGATGTGGAGATGAGTGACGAATTCGCGATAGATGGGTTGTTGCATTCGCTTCATCCCAAATTCAAGAATTGTGTCAGAGACTATGTCAAGGAAAGGGATTCGATCACTTATCCGGAACTGATGTCTCGACTTCGTCAGATCGAAAGAAATCCCGTAGCAGGCGGAGGAGCCAACGCAGAAGGTATATTTTGATATACTAGTTATAAATGTTTAAATGTCCCATTTACACTTATGGTGAGCTAAGTATTTGATACTTGTGCTGTTTTATGAAAACAGGGCCTGCCGTTTGAGAAGTGCATGGAGGGACTGAGTGGATTTCGCGGGAAGATGGCAATCAAGGAGTTGATGCTGGCGATGTTCTACTTCTACATTTATCGTTTTAAATTAGAGGATTTGAATAAGTTTTTGTAATCGAATTGAGTGTGATCTTAAATTAGTGTGTCTCGGTTTGTGAGACGGTCATTCATGTTAAAGACAAATGGTTGTTCTATTTTCATGAGTAATCCTTTTTGGAGATCACGTTTCGATTATGAGATTATTGTCCTTTGCTAGATTTAAACGATAATTAGTTAAACACTTATAAAATAAAGACATGCTAAAATATCCAATACTTAATGATGAGAGTTGTTTTAATTGTGCTGTTAGTGCTGAAGAGCATCTTGATGCGCATCACTAAGTAGTGTGATTGAAAATGCCATTTTCTGAAAATGCCATGAGTTGCTGAAAATAAACACAAGTGTTGGTTGTATTTTTCAGTAAATAAAAGACATCATTATTTTATCATGGATGAGTAAATAGGAGTATTTATTCATGTCATGATGAGATTTTGGAAGTAAAGGATATTAGATTAACAAGATAATTGAGTCTTTTCGATTTGATCAAAAGAGACAAAATATTTGAGTTATTGTTTAGTATGGTGACTTGTGACAAGTGTTATCACAAATTACAATGTTTAGAGATTATTCAAAAGGTGTTTTGATAAACCTAAAGTATTGTAGTCACATTATATTTGATATCATGTGGTCATAAACAAAAGGGTTCTTGGTTTTAAGGTTTCATTAGTATCATTTAGATTTATTTTGATAACACTCCTGTTTTAAATAAAGGATCTATTTAATGATTTGCGTTTCGCATATGAGTTATGTGAAATAGTGGTTTCAATGATTATGAGATAATTAAAAGCCAAAGCAAATGAAGTTTTGTAGAATATTCATATGAGATTATGAATAGAGATTCCACAATGTGAGACTAAAAGGGACAAACCAATGTGTTTGGTTGTGTTATGTATTTTAGTGGTTTTATCGTGAAATTGTTTCATGGATAAAAGATTTGTTGGAATAAGTTTAGAAAGCTTAAACCTTGCATGTTTATGTATCAAGTGGCACATGTGTAAAGTGCTATGTTGGTTAAAACTTGACACATAAAGGTTTTAATGATGGTGATCATTGAATTATGGTTTAGCTTGTCTAAAGAGATGTAGGTTTCAAGAATATGAATTTTGTCAAAAGTTGCAAAATAATATTCATGATTTACTTGTCATGTTTGAGAAACAAGACATACCTACAAAACTACAAAAGAAGAAATAGAAACTTTAAATACGAAAGTGACTAAGAGTCATTCTACTTTAAGTTTAAATCATAAAGTAATTGTTACTTGATTTTGTGAAAAGAATGTTTCACATATTTATTTTGGCAAAAGAGTTTGCGTGGAATAAATAAAACTTAGAGCTGGCAAAGTGCTGGTGTTTCGTATATGAGTTCTCGAATCTTAAGAGTTAAGAGGGTTTGGAGGAGTCCAAAGTGTCGAGAAAGTGCATAAGAAACTGAGTGAGATCTAATTAAGATATGTGGTGACATATATTAAGTTAGAGCAGAAATTAATTTCCATAATCAAAATATGTGGTGACATATGTTTGAGTGGGAGCTAGTTAATCATGGTCAAATATAAAGATAACATATTTCTGAGTGGGAGCCAAAGTGGCTTCACAATTTAATATGTGTATGAGGTATATTTGAGTGGGAGTTTACAACATAGTGTTTGGATGAAATGGAGATTTCGCAAATGTTGTAAATGTTGTCATGGACCAATGCATAACTTATGAAGTTAGTTTGAACGTCAAATATTCATGTAGATGAATGTATCTATGGAAGATAGATAAGTTTGATAAACATTAGAGTCAGATGTTTAACCTAAATATTTTTGAAGGAGTTCAAAATGAAACAAGAGAAGAATGGTTCATCTCATTGTGATATATAGGTGAAGCATTGAGTTAGAGAACTCAGTACAAAATTGATGGTTGGAGGATATGTTGGAATTCAATATGAATAGTTCATAGATCTCAACATATAAGAACCATATGTTTGTATATGACGATATGTGACCCAAGTTCTTAATTGTAAGAACATGTTGAATGAGGAGTCATTTTTCATGAGATTGAGATAAATTTAGAAAATGGTGGACTTGGTTGAAGTCATAAAGCCAGACTAAATTAGGGATCTCTTAATATCGGAGTAGCACAGCGAAAGCATGATCGGAAATATCAAAGTGACAAGGCTCACTGTTGATTTGTTAAGTCAACAACATATAGGAGTATATGATTAATTCAAGGATTGAAATAAGATATAATATTTTGGTTTGAGAAAGTTGTTTCAAGATTGAGTGAGTTCCAGATGCATGTGTTATGAGAAAGTCCAATTGACTAATCATACATATGGGCATGAAAGGATATGATTATCTCACTCTATAACCAAACATATTATATGCATTATATGATAATGGTTTTATCATGGGATGATAGGAAGTTTATCATGTGATGATAAAGTAATGTCAAATTAGGTGACAGTTACAATTTTGCAAAGGACATAAAGAGCTGTAAAGTACAGAGCACGGACAGAACCTCTTCCACAAGCAAACATGATCAGCACTGAGACTTCATGAGTGAGACTCCATGGGTGTTGGATCGCGGAAATGTAAACTAGATTATTGACTCTAGTGCAAGTGGGAGACTGTTGGGAATATGCCCTAGAGGCAATAATAAAATGGTTTATTAAGCATATTCAAGTTTATGATAATAGTTTATTATCCATGCTATAATTGTATTAAATGGAAACATAATACATGTGTGGAATATAAACACCCGGAGTCCCTAGTGAGCCTCTACAGGACTAGTTCGTTGATCAAGAGATAGTTAGAGTTTCCTAACTATGGACTTGTTATAGTCACTTGATAACGGAGTCATATCATTAGGAGTAATGGTGTGATGGACATGACCCAAATAAGAGTTGCAATTAATCGTGTCACAAAAGTTTTGTTGTCAACACTTTTAATATGCCAAATATAGTTTCCTTAGACCATGAGATTATATCACTCCCGTTCACCGGAGGAATACTTTGTGGACATCAAACGTCACTTTGTAACTGGGTGATTATAAAGGTGGCTTTCAGGTATCTCCGATGGTGGGTTGTTGGGTGATGTGAATCGAGAGTGGGATTTGTCCCTCCATGTGACGGAGAAGATATCTCCAGGCCTTCTCGGTAATATAGCATCAAGAGTCTGCAGACATGTGATTAGGTTGTAATCACTGGGATCCTATATTATGGACGAGTAAAGAGAACATGCCGGTAACGAGATTAAACTAGACATGGGGATGTCAACGATTATATCTCAGGCAAGTAAAATATCGTGAGACAAAGGGAATCGTATATGAGATTAATTGAATCTCCGGCATCGTGGTTCAATCGAGAAAAGGTTTTCGTTGAGTGTATAGGAATTAATATGGACATCCCGGTCCCGCTATTAATTATTGATATGATCATGTCTATGCATTCTCGAACCCGTAGGGTCACGCACTTAACGTTCCGATGAAATTAGGTTTTGCGATGAATTAAATGGTGAAGTGAACGAATGGTGATTCGGAGTCTCGGATGGGATCCCGGACGTCACGAGGAGTTCCGGAGGAGTCCGGAGAATAAGATTCATATATGGAAAGTGGTTTCCGGAGGTTTCGGAAAAGTTCCGGAAATTATTTAAAGGGTACCGGAAGGTTCCGGAGTGTTCTAGAAGGGTCTAGAAGTGGGACCATATTTTGTATGGGGCCCACATGGTGCAAAGGGGTGCTGCCACCACTTGGTGGGGCGCACCACCTAAGCCCATATGGGTGGTGCGGCACAAGGAGGGGAGTCCCACTCCTAGTTGGACTAGGAGGTGGGCTCTCCACCCCTTTAGGAAAGGGGCCCAAGGAGGAGTCCTTGTTGGACTCCAACTTGGGGGGCAAGCAAGGAGGGGCCGGCCGGCCCCCTCCCCTTGACCTAGCCGCCACCTATATAAGGAGGGGAGGGGGGGAGGCGCACCACACCCTTGGAGGCAGCCGCACCCCCCTCTCTCTCTCCCTCTCCCATCTACCCTAGCCGCACCCCTCTCCCAAAGGGGGCTGCGCACCACCACCTCCACCAAAGGCTGCCGCACCCCCCTTGCCCTAGGGGCTGCGCCAACTCCTCCTCTCCCTCTCCCCTCGCTTGGTTTGGCGAAGCCTCGCATGTGGAGATCGTCATCATCACCGGCACTACCGTCGTGCTGCTGAGATCATCAAGGCCACGTCGTCTCACTTGCGGGATCAAGGAGTCGACGTCTTCATCGAGCTGTACGTGTGGACGCCGCGGAGGTG
The DNA here is from genome assembly GCA_012064385.1 of Puccinellia tenuiflora. Lineage (NCBI taxonomy): Eukaryota > Viridiplantae > Streptophyta > Magnoliopsida > Poales > Poaceae > Puccinellia > Puccinellia tenuiflora. The sequence continues at coordinate 324,232 of QRDG01000719.1, forward strand.
CTGCCCGTTGCTGCACTTCACCGGATTGGATCTCGAGGATAATACATCTCCTCGCGACTAGACGAGTCTAGTTGCGGGGATCGACTAGCCAACCCCTGCACCGACAAAACGCGTTTGTTGATCTTCGAGGGTAAGAGATTGGATCTCATCTTCGCTATCTTCATCTCGTAGATCTAGATCCTTGGGGTTTATTCCGCTTTGCCGCGTAGAAAATTTTTGTTTTCCATGCTGCGACCCCTTCAGCAGCCCGCTCCTCCTCGCCAGCAACCTCGCCACCCTATGTCGGTCTTGGGACGCCCTTGGCTCAGACCGGCATAGGCTCCCTAGACAAGTACAAGATACCCCTGCCACACAGGAGATAAGAGCAAAGGACAAGATGACTAGGCAGGAACAAGTCAAAGACGGTGGCATGGCCACAGTGGCATAGACGTGACTAGAGTACAGACCATGACGCGTGCACAGTGCAGACAAGACCCCAGTAGGCTTGTCACCTATAGTGCTGCACCCGTGCTGTGCATAGTGACCTGTGGGCCACTTCTTGTCCCATGGTCTCCCCTTTATAAGGAGCACCAAGGGTAGTGCATAGGCGGTCACCGAGCCGGGTCTCACTTTCCCCTCAGCTCCCTGCGAGCTCTTCTTCTTCCTCTGGATAAACAGTTCCAGGAGCAACATTGTAGCTCTGATATACTCCATCGTTATACAGATCAGACAAGCAGGAGTAGGGGTTTTACCTCCTCACGAGGGCCCCGAACCTGGGTAAATCACGTGTGTGCGTATTCCTACGCATAATCCCTCCCCGAATCCTCTAGCGTCCATCGGCCCCAAACTTAAGCCTACCCCTAGGCATCTGTTGTTCACCACGATGACAGTTGGCGCCCACCGTGGGGCTGGTAGTGGCGCTTGCTGGGCTAATTTCGGACGGGACCTTCTTCATCAATTCCGGCGAGCACCTCGCGTAGCGTCGCGGGGTTTCCGCTCGCTGGGCCGCTTCATCAAGCTCTTCGTCACCGGCACCAACATCGTCAACAGGGCTACGGTCGGCTCACCGTGCCTCTGGCTAGCTCGGCGGCTCTACGTCAACACCGCCGCCGCGCTCGCTGATCTCCCTGGCATCTCCAACCGCACTCGGGGGCTGGCATGACCGTCGCCGCTCCCGGCGTCCGCGCCGCCGTCGGCGTCTTCCCCGCGCCGGCTCTGCCACGTCCGGCTTCGCCCGCAACCAGTTACCCTTGATCCGGCGTCGCCTCGGTCAGCTTCGCCCGAGCCCGGCATCCTCACCACCGGCTTCACGCTGTGACCGGGTTCGCCCGGGGGCTTGACATCGACATGGCCTCCGCGCGCTCACTCCTTCTTCATCACCGGCGCTGTGCCTATACCCGGGGACTGCGGCGTGCGAGCCGTCTCTCCTGCTCGGCCCGGTGGATCTACATCGACTCTGTCACCGTTGTCCGGCTCTGTGTCGGCCGCGTCCGTGCGTGTCTAGGCGCGCTCTGCATTCGTGCACGCCTGCGGGCGGCAGGCCGGATCAGAGGTATGACGGCCACCGAAAGACGTGGCGTCGTAGCCGAATAAAGTAGAGAAACTATAGAGAAAAGCTTGTGTCGGCTTTGAGACACAGGCCGGGTTAATGAATAGAAGAAAAGAAAAGAGATGGATCCCGGCGATTAGTGTGTGTCGGCTGGAAAAAAGTCAGTTGCCGAGATAAAGAAAGTCAGTTGTTGTACGTCGGTTGATACATGTATGTCGGCCGCGTGTGCATGCCGAGTAAAAGGACTCAATTGAGTCATGTGCCGATAAGGGCCTGGCCGAGTATGGCGATAACCCGGCTGAAGCTAGTGGAACCGACATAGGCAGTATGTCGGCTGGAAATAGGCCAGGTAAGATAGCTTGGCCGAGATAGAAACCGGCATATAACTGCCAAGATAAACTACGGGCATGAGCAGTATGTCGGCCAAATAAGAGTCTGGCATGCTGTTGCCGGCGAAAGTCTGCCGACTATGCACATGTCGGCTCCGTTTGATTAGCCGGCTAGGCGAAACCCGGTTTTTCCCATGCAGGTCTCGCCCGTCTTCGACTCTACCTTTACGCCCCAGGCTGGGCAAACTTGAATGATTCCGTGTAATCAGCATCAACAATGCAACGTAAGTAATTACAGTGTAAGCTTTTTCACCAAGCATAGGAGGATAACCTCAAAAGTTACTCGGGGACTGCCCCTTTTTATCTAGCTTAGATGTTTTCCCCGGGAGCGAGATGTCTTGACCCGGGGACTGGCCGGCCAGTCAGCTTTATGTTTCCCCCTAGATAAGAAAAGTACCTCGGGGACTCGGTTGAGACCGATTCTGCATCTTCATGCATGGCTTGTGTAACTAATTGATTTCATCTGTTAGCAAAGTTGCTGTTAAGTTTAAATACTCTTTATAAATATGCTTGGACTAACCCGGTATGGCGGTATCGGTTTTACCGAGTAAGTGCTCATCATCAAGATCTTAATTATAGCGGTTATCTCGGATCACCCAAAACATCACGACTTCCTGTAAATCATCTCAGATCGCCGTTTATGTCGGCTTGCCAAATATCACGGCATCAACCCATATCTCCGAATCGCCGTTTATGTCGGCTTGCCAAAAATCGCGGCATCACCCGTTATTTCATATCGCCAAAGTATCATGGCATAGACAAGAACGTCGGATCATCACATATCTCGGTTCGTCGTGAATGCCGGCAAAGCCGGTGGACTTCATGTCTGTGATGCCAGCAAAAATCTGGTGGACTCCGCGTCCATAAACCGACATAGCCCATGTTGGCATTATGTCAAAGCAGTCTAAAATGGCTATATGTCGGTCCAGCTAAATGCTGCCGACATAACATTTCGGTAATGCCCAAGAAGGCTAAAACCGGTATACAATGATGCCCAAGCAGGCTATATGTCGGTCCAGCTAAATGCTGCCGACATAACATTTCGGTAATGCCCAAGAAGGCTAAAACCGGTATACAATGATGCCCAAGCAGGCTATATGTCGGTCCAGCTAAATGCTGCCGACATAACATTTCGGTAATGCCCAAGAAGGCTAAAACCGGTATACAATGATGCCCAAGCAGGCTCAGCATAACATTTCGGTAATGCCTAAGAAGGCTAAACACCAGTATACAATGACGCCCAAGCAGGCTATATGTCGGTCTAGCTCATGCTGCCGACATACGACTTCGGTAATGCCTAAGAAGGCTAAAAACCGGTATGTGATTATGCTCATGCAGGCTATATGTCGGTCCAGCTCATGCTAATTGACACCCGACCTCGGTAACGCCCAGAGCGATTAAAACCGATATATAATAGTGCCCATGCAGGCCGTAAGAAAGTTCAGCCCACTACGGCTACGATTCCGACAATGCCAAATATGGCTAAAAACCGGCGCATGATGACGCCCAAATAGGTTACAAATTGATACAGCTCATGCTGCCGACATGTGATTCTAATATTGTCTAAAATGGCTATATATCGGATTAGCCCATGGAGGCTATATTTTGATGACGACTCTGAGATACCATTTTTTGGTAAGACTATGCACGACTCTACGAGTCCCACATAGCCTCGGGGACTACTGTCGGGGATATAACCCCGGGTACCTCAGAGTTGGTACAGTAGAAGGAAGAGACAACAAACAAATACGTTTAAGATAAAGGAAAAGCAGAAGAGGGCGGCCTGAGCCGACATTGGCATGGCCCAGGCCAGCATTCCAGTCGTTCATCCGGCATAGGAGTATGACAGATCCTTTAACCCGGTTGGGCCGATTCTCCACTGCTGACATACCCCGCGGGCCACATACTCTGCAACGGCTCCTCCTGACGGCATCTCACCAGCCGACATAGGCTTATGTCGGCGGGTACCACTCCCGGGTCGACCCACCTTGGCTACTCATCCGACCGGGCCACCGCCCGAGTCACCAGGCCGGGTGATCGCTATTACCTCGGCGTGCCCCGGATCTCCTCGACCGACACCACCAGGCTACTCCTTCGACCGACGCTCCACTGGCTGAGATTTCCTGGGCCGACATAGAATATGTCGGCTGACCAGGCTATGTCGGTTCTCTTCATCGGCGTCTCTCCATCGATGCCTGGTCTTGGGACGCCCTGGGCTTAGACCGGCATCGCAGCCCGCTCCTCCTCGCCAGCAACCTCGCCACCCTATGTCGGTCTTGGGATGCCCTTGGCTCAGACTGGCATAGGTTCCCTAGACAAGTACAAGATACCCCTACCACACAGGAGATAAGAGCAAAGGACAAGATGACTAGGCAGGAACAAGTCAAAGACGGTGGCATGGCCACAGGGGCATAGACGTGACTAGAGTACAGACCATGACGCGTACACAGTGCAGACAAGACCCCAGTAGGCTTGTCACCTATAGTGATGCACCCGTGCTATGCATAGTGACCTGTGGGCCACTTCTTGTCCCATGGTCTCCCCTTTATAAGGAGCACCAAGGGTAGCGCATAGGCGGTCACCGAGCCGGGTCTCACTTTCCCCTCAGCTCCCTGCGAGCTCTTCTTCTTCCTCTGGATAAACAGCTCCAGGAGCAACCTTGTAGCTCTGATATACTCCATCGTTATACAGATCAGACAAGCAGGAGTAGGGGTTTTACCTCCTCATGAGGGCCCCGAACCTGGGTAAATCGCGTGTGTACTTCACCTTGTGTGCATATTCCTACGCATAATCCCTCCCCGAATCCTCTAGCATCCATCGGCCCCAAACTTAAGCCTACCCCTAGGCATCTGTTGTTCATCACGACGACATGGTAATTGATGACAATCCTTTTTTAAGAGCGTTTATATAATGAATTAAGCAACCTTGCAAGACAAGCAAGCAAGGATGCAAGAGCATTAAAGGCAAATGCTTAAGAACCAAACAAAAGCATAAAACCAAATTCCCTTAAACCCTCTAAACTTCTCCCCCATTGGCATCGATTGCCGAAATGGGAAGAAAAATTTAGAAGGCCAATATAATATGAGGTCCTTCATAAAGTGTGCATTTCTCAAGATATGAGTGAAATCAAATGCACATATCCAATGAATATTATTTGGAGGAAATCAAACTATATTGAGGATCAAAGATTGCAAATAAAAGATATATCTCTAAACATCTCCCCAAAAGGAGACAAGCAATCGAGAAGATCCAACAAACCAAATAAAACACAAAGTTTTATGATTTGAGCAAACGAGTGTTCTAAATAAAAATGGAGAAGCTCCCCAATGTTCATGCACCATGTGAAGTAGTGCACGAATATGGAATCCTCACTCCCCAAAATCATCTAGAACACACAACAAGTGCAAGAGCGAAAAACGCTTAAAAACAAACCATAGCACTTGTAACAAAGATATGGTTAAGCCATAGAAGATATCAATTTTAAAAATCAACATAAGATAGGCCCAACCGAGATACAAAGAAGATCTTTTTATTAAAAATGTTCACAAGCTCAAGGATACCAATTGGAAACTACCAATTGAAAAAGCCAAAAGCTAGTGAGAACATTTAGCCAATAAATATCAACAAACTCACCATGGTAAGCATGATGTCAAAGATCTTAAAATTAATATGAGTGCACGAAGATGAAAATAAACGAGACAAGCACTCATGAGACAAATTCCTTTTGGAGTCACCAAAGAAATAAAGATAAAAAATAAAAGTGATTCAAAAGAATTAGGATATCAATTAAAAGGATGACCTCTCTCATATGTATAAGTTTCAAAGTAGACAAATCGTTGAAGATATACATCCACCAAGAAACATGTACATATGAAAATGGTTAAATGAAAATGAGATCAAGGTATCCAAAGGGAAGTCATAAATACACAAAAGATTATTGCTTGAAAGCATAGCACATAGCTCAATTTTATCTTATTGTATATTTATGAACTTCAAACACATCACACATATCACTAAGGGAACAAGAGATAGTGAAGATGCTTTGAGATAGGCAACAAGTATCATAGAGAAAGAATACCAATTGAAGGAATAGTTTTTGCCATTTCATCACAAATATCACAAAGATATACCAATTGAAAGAAATAAGCCAAAACCACAACAATTGCAAATAGGAGCTTTCATGCCAAGAAGCAACCTACACAAGGTTGAAAACTAGAAAAGTATGCATGAGGTAGATACTTATTACCGAGATACGTTGACGATGAAGAAGATGAGAGTTTGTTTATCATCAAAGCTTGACTCCAATAATCACATGGTGAGAACACCTTCCTTATGAATGAGGCAAGCATCCAATGCATCCATTGTACCTAAAACAAAATTCAAGTACAACATGGTTCCCAAACTCATTGGGTCCCATAGTAGTTAGATATACTACAATACATAGGACACACTCCACATAAATATGTGCATATAGATATGAAATTGAATTTCATGCACATCTTAGCCTAGTTAGGATTCGGTGGAGTATACCCTATATATTGGATCAAGAAAGATAAGCATGCTATGACAATATAAATTAGTAACCGTGCATGCAAAGACTTTCTAGAACCAAATGAGATAAAATTTGGACAAAAACACCAAGTAAACCAAGAGAGCACACCAAGGTGTGACAAGAAATGGTTGTCCAAATTATATCAAAATCCAAATCAACACATGATCGAGGACAAATCAAATCAACATATGATTGATTCCAAAACACATCAACACATGAAGTGAGATACCAATAGGAATCGAATCAAAACAACACATGATCGATAAGACACCAATTGAAAATAAGATACCAACTAGGAGAAAAGATACCAAGAAGAGGACAATACTTGACCGAAATCAAGTAAAGTAAAATAAAGAAATAAGGTATCAAAACTCCCACAAGAGACATCAATTGAAACAAATATCTATGGATGAGACATCAAATTCCAATTAATACCAATCGATGGTACCTAAGCAAAGCCAAAGAGCATAGAAGATAAAGATAGGACACATGCTCAAAAGGCATTTCTCATTTAAGAAGATAAGACACAAATAAAGAAATGAGAAAGCAACTCCCTAGAGAGAGCAAGGTTACAACAAATAAACCAAACACTCTCTACACTTTTCATGATGGCAATCAAATGCCAATTGAAAGGATCAAATGTCAATTAATAAGATAGTGTCCTAAATAATAAAGAAAAGCTCCCCCAGGATTCATGCACTATACCGCGTCAGGGTCGCGGTATGTGTGTGCTTGCCCGACTTCAACTTGCTATCGACTGATCATACTGACCGGCCAAATTGGGGATTCGCAGACCGGCTGGTTCAACTACAAGGTGCCCGGCGGGAGCTAGGCCAGACGGCATGGTGTCGAAGGCGAGCATGGCCCTCGCCAACCTCCCTCCCCACAACCAGCGGGACGTGACGCAGCTAGCCAAGTACTTCACCGTCAAGTCCTTGTCGGTGGACGACCTCGTCGTCCTTTCAGGTAAAATCAGTCATGCCAAGCATGCCTCTCCATGGATCGATCTCCATTTTCTCCCCCATAAAGGGATTCTTTATTAACTCGATTGTTCATATCAAACCGACACATCTAAGCGAGTTACAACCCATCTACCTGACACATCTAAACCGACACATCTATAATGTTGATGTATCTAACGATGTTTATTTTGTATTGGAAATATTCATGATTAATTCAAAACTTGGTCACTCTCCACATAGTTTGACTTTTTAAAAGTAATATAGGCTTTATTCATTGGAACGGAGGGTAGTAGCAAAGATGCATACATCCCAAGAACAAAAAAGTCAAAAAGTTTAACATGGTTCAACATAGACTCATAACATCCGGCATGAATAGATAAAGCATACTAAGTCGACTCGGAGAACCAATACAGAGATTACTTCATCATTTGTCTTGGGTGAAAATCTCCCTATCTGCCCGCTCCAGTTGAGTTCTATAAGAGTTCCTTATATCCGCTGCAAGCAGATGATCGCCATGAAATTAATCAAATTCATTCATTGATCCCATGGCTGACGCATATACATATATGCAGGAGCGCACACGCTTGGGGTTGCGCGGTGTGGCACGTTCCAGTACCGGCTGATGAACGACCAGGACAAGGGCATGAACGCGACGTTCCAAAACGACCTCAGACGTTCCGGAACGAGATGTTGGAGCGGTCGTGTTGACTAGCTGGGCGACGCGGCTGGAACCGCATCGACCCAGACACACCTCTGCAACTCCCTCTCGCTCCCGAAACCCTAGCATCGGACGGCGACGGCCGTGGCGGCAGCGGCCGTGGCGACGGCGGCCGTGGCGGCGGGGCGGCGGCGTTCGTGGTGGCCGGGCGGCGCCGTTCGTGTTTGCGGGGGTGGCGGGGCAGCAGGGCGGCGGCATCCGTGGCGGCGGGGCGGCAGGGCGGCGACGGCCGTGGCTGGACAGGGTGGCAGGGCGGCGACCGTCTTGGTTGGAGACGCTGCTGGAGGCGGGGCAGCCATAGGCGATGGAGTTCTCTGTCCCCGACCAGTGAGTGCCTTGCTCTCCTTCAATGTATAGAGAGTTGTACATTCTTTTTTTTATTTCGTTTTCTTTTCCTGAAATTTGTAGGCTCGAATTGACGAATACATTTAGCTTAGACCTTGTTGTTGAAGGATTTGTGTTGAAGGAACCAAACGGTAGAAAAACATATGTGAAGGGGAAAGTAATTAAATGGAATGTTAACTCAGATGATTTCACCATGGATGTGCTCATGGATGGGTTAAGTGCAGAGCTGAGAGTTGGCAGGGATCAGAGTATCACCGTGTGGTATTTTAATGTGATAATGGCGCAGGATGTTAGACTAACTCAAAGCGATGAATTTCATGTGATGTTTAACATGTACAGAGCACAGAGGAATGTTTAACTTACAAAGTCGCACATGTACTTGTAGAATTTGGCAAGTTTCTGGAAAGCCATGCATGCATGCATTGGCCTTCATCTGTAGCATCAATGATGCTGAGATTCAGACATATGTGGATGATTATTATTCAGTGGAAAAGTTCAAGGCAGCATATGTTGGGAGAATCCCTTCCATGACAGACAAGTCACAGTGGATAGATGTGGATTTGGGCTTCAAAGTGCACCCTCCTTTGCAGCAGGCAGTGGCTGGTAGGCCAAGAGTTCAGAGAATTAGAGGATGGCTAGAACCTGGAACGAAAATAGTCAAGTGCCAGAGATGTGGTGCACCTGGGCACATGAAGAAAACTTGCAAGAAACCTGACCCTAAGTATGTGGCAGTAGATGATGATGCACCAGATCCTATACCTCAAGATGTACCAGATCCTTTACCTCAAGATGTACCAGATCCATCTACACCGACAAACAAAAGGTGATTCAATAGTTGTGTTTGTGCATCTCTTTTTCATGACTTGTATATCGTAAATTGATGCCCTTAATTGATGTATCTTGTTCGTATTGCAGGAAGAAAGGTGAAGAAACAGTTGCTACAACAGATGGTGATGCAACAGATGATGAAATCCTTATCAATCTTATAAGGTAATTTCTGCATTTGGCATAATCTATTACTGCTCAATCTAAATCACATGTTGTCAATGCAGGAAAAAGGCTAGAGTAACTCCACAAAAGCCCAACACATTAGGCAAGGAGAAGATAGCTACAACACAAGAGATTCCCAAGATAAAGACTCCTGTGAAGAAAACTACAGCACAAGAGAAAGCTAAGAAAAAGACTCCTGTGAAGAAAGCTACATCGCAACAGAAGGCCAAGAACAAGACTCCTGTCAAGAAGACTGCATCTAAAGGCAAAAAAGTCAGAAAAAATGTTCCGTTTGTGCCTGTTATACCTCCGCCTCCACCTCCAATAGTGCAGCCTCCAAATGGTGCAAAAAGAAGCCTTCTTCATTGGCTTGGTGGCTAGTGGGTGACTCAACTTAAATTGTGCTAGTTATGATGTGAACTTTATTTGCCATGAACCTCTTAAATTGTGTTTGTGAACCTATGTATGGACATGTTTCAGTTATGCTTGCAAATCTGTATTGAATCGTGTATGCGTACTGTCGAAGTGCTGCCGAAATTTCATATGAATGGTTTGAAGTGTCAGTTTAAGAGTCAATACATGCCCAGAATTGGCTCATATTTGAACTGTACAATCATATTAATGGTTTTGATTTTCTGTAATTATTTTAGATTTTTCTGATAAGTTCAAATTTTCAACCAAAATTGGACAAATTTCTGGACAGAACGAAAAATAGCGGTTTAAGGGTCTATCTATGCCCAGAATTAGCTCATATTTGAACTGTAGTCTCATATCACTGTTTGTGATTTTCTGTAATTTTTTTAGATTTTTCTGAGAAAATTTATATTTTGGTCAAAATTTGAATTTTTTGAATTTTTTACCGTCCGGGAGAGCCTAAAATGCTGTCAAAAGGTTGGATACAGGGGCAGTATGGTAAATATACACTATACACTCAAATACATGTATTTTTTGAACCGTTATTCTCTTTAGTGGAGCAAATGGCATACATATAGGTATTGAAGAGTTGGAGTGGCATATCTCCAAGTCTGTTTTTTGTAATGGCATTTCTCCAACCTGTGAATTGCACAATGGCATGGATCCAATTAACCCTAAAAAGAAAAAAGGGAGGCACGTCTACCTTGGCCGAGAGAGAGTCGACGGTCGCATCCCTCATTCAGCGCAGCTCACCAAACAGCTATGCATGCGCCGTATCTCTCACGCATGTCTTTGGGAATCAGATCAAGTAGACCAGACTACGAATTAATCTTAATTGTAACAGCTCGATTCCATTTGCTTCGTGCGCTCCTCATATGCATCGCATTGCATCGTCATCCTAATCGTTTCCTCGACCTAGCTTCTAACTCAATCGTATATATACACCCATAACCGGCCTCGTCGTCGACAACCGTGCTAGCTCCTCCATAGCTCAGAGTCGTAGCTAATCACGAGCTGCACCGGCCGGCCATCTTGGAGATCGATCGATGGCGATGAGAGGAATGCTGCTCGCCGTCGTGTCGGCATTGCTCCTGCACGCCGCCTGCGTCGCCGAGGCGCAGACCCTCAGGCTCGCCTACTACAACCAGACCTGCCCGTCCGCCGAGGCCATCGTCTTCGACGAGGTCCAGAAGGCGTCCAGACTCGACAACCGCACTCCCGCCGTCCTGCTACGCCTGCACTTCCATGACTGCTTCGTCAATGTAAGCTAGCTAGGCGCCGCTCGCTCGCCGGCGTTTGAGGCCACGCACATCTACTGACTGGGAACTGCTGTTTTCAGGGCTGCGACGCGTCGGTGCTGCTGGAGTCCGGTGACAACCAGGCGGAGAAGAACGCGGCGCCGAACCAGAGCCTCCGGGGGTTCGACGTCATCGACAAGGCCAAGGCGAGGATCGAGATCGCGTGCAAGCAGACCGTCTCCTGCGCCGACATCCTCGCCTACGCCGCCAGGGACAGCGTCAGGGTCGCGGTACGTGTGTGCGTGATCACTGACAAGCTTCAACTTGTCATCGACTGATCACTGACAGAACAAATTTGGGGGATTCGCAGACCGGGTGGTTCAACTACAAGGTGCCCGGCGGGAGACCGGACGGCATGGTGTCAAAGGCGAGCATGGCCCTCGCCAACCTCCCTCCTCACAACCAGCGGAACGTGACCCTGCTCGCCAAGTACTTCACCGTCAAGTCCTTGTCGGTGGACGACCTCGTCGTCCTTTCAGGTAAAATCAGTCATGCCAAGCACGCCTCTCCATGGATTGATCTCCATTTTCTCCCCCATAAAGGGATTCTTTATTAACTCGATTGTTCATATCAAACGGACACATCTAAACGAGTTACAACCCATCTACCTGACACATCTAAAATTCTAAACCGACACATCTATAATGTTGATGTATCTAACGATGTTTATTTTGTATTGTAAATAGTCATGATTTACTCAAAATCTGGTCAAACTCTACATAGTTTGACTTTTCAAAAATAATATAGGCCTTGTTCATTGGAACGGAGGTAGTAGCAAAGATGCATACAACCCAAGAACAAAAAATGAAAAAGTTTAACATGGTTCAACGTAGACTCATCACATCCGGCATGAATAGATAAAGCATACTAAGTCGACGGAGAACCAATACATAGATTACTTCAACATTTGTCTTGGGTGAAAATCTCCCTATCTGCCCGCTCCAGTTGAGTTCTATAAGAGTTCCTTATATCCGCTGCAAGTGGATGATCGCCATGAAATTAATAAAATTCATTCATTGCTCCCATGGCTGACGCATATACATATATGCAGGCGCGCACACGCTCGGGGTTGCGCGGTGTGGCACGTTCCAGTACCGGCTGATGAACGACCAGGACAAGGGCATGAACGCGACATTCCGGAATGACCTGAGGCGCCAGTGCAACTACAACGCGATGAACGTGGCGCCCCTCGACGCCGGCAGCCCCTACGGGTTCGACACCAGCTTCTACGCCAACGTGCTGGCCAACAAAACCGTACTCGAGTCCGACGCCGCGCTCAACTCGCCGTCCACCGTGGCCAGGGTGAGGCAGCTCAAGAACGACCCCTCCACGTTCATGCGCAGCTTCGAGGTGTCCATGGGCAGGATGGGGGCCCTCCGCGGCAGTAACCCGGGCAAGGTCCGCGACAGCTGCAGGAAGGTCAGGTGGTAGTTAGAACGTTTGACGTGTGACACTTGATCTACGATTGAATTCATTGTTTCTTCCTTCTCGACGCTGATTCGGCTCACATTTGTACGTTGAATTTTCTTTTTGTATTGTTTTGTATTGTTGTGTGGACTTGCAATACAATCGAGAATGACGAACGAGAAAAATTGCATCATATTGTTCATTTAATTCTTTCAACGGAGTTTACAGTTTTTGCAACGAACGATCTAAACAACACATGCACCGATTATGCCAACAATATTTTTGAGACACCATTGTGAAGTGCCTACAAGTGTCCTTGTGCCTCAAACAAATTTTAAAGTACCTTCAAAAATCTATTTTCAAGGCACTTTCCACTACTGTCTAAAAAATCTATTTTAAAACAGTTTCTAAAAGTTACTTAACTGATTTTTCTCTACATATTTGATATAACTTGTTTGCATGCCTTTATTAATTTTTAGATCAATTTTTAGTATTTTTACCAAATAATAATCAACTGTGATGTCGATTATGATTAGGAGTCCGTGGGCAGTGGCCAGTGGTAAGATATTGAGCTAGATCACGTACATCGATTCATGTTTCCTCAGTTTGTTCAAAAAAAAGGTTCATGTTTCCTCAAACTTACCTTGATTCATATACGTATTGTAGACGGTTCCTTTTTACTACCTTCAACCTCTTTCTTGGAATAAAAACTCTACATCCCGTGAAACATAGTACCCCGTACGTATTACGGACGATTCAGAACGCCGGGGGACAACAGACAGAAACCCAGGCGCAAGAAGATCGAGGGACGAGACGACGGAGGTAATTAACCATGGAGCCTGCCGCCTGCCACATCGTGCGCCTGCCGGAGGAGCTCCTCGCGGCGATCATCTCACTCACGTCGCCGCCGGACGCTTGCCGCGCGGCCGCCGTCTCCCGGGCCTTCCTCGCCGCCGCGGACTCCGACGCCGTCTGGTCCAGCTTCCTTCCCTGCGACCTCCCACGGTTCGTCGACGCCGCCGAGCGCTCCCTCATGGCGCTGCCGTCGTGCAAGGCGCGGTTCCTCCGTCTCTCCGACGTCCCCGCCCTCCTCCTAGGCCCAGTCGACAGGGTACGTGCGGTCGGACTCCGACCCTTAGTAGGGCGCGCGGCAATCTGGCTCTTGGCCTCTTGCTCTGCTTCTTTAATCTTTATTAACGAAATAAGTATATACTAGCAAAAATGCCCGTGCGTTGCTACGGTTTATTTTTGTTAAATATTTTTGTGATCGCCAAGAATTTTTTTAGAACAAGTGCGCCGATCTCTCATTGATTCTTTAAATGTATGGTTAAGAGACTCCAGTTCACGCCAGCTGAAGTGTTTTTTCTCAAAAAGGAATAAGCTACAAAATGCATGTACTTAGACAAAACAAAATGTTGCACAAGCAGGAGGGCTAGCAATTAGCAAACCATTTTGACAGGAAATTTCAGGGTTCAGAAAATAACCACTTTGACAGGAAATTTCAGGATTCAGAAAACACTTTAAGCTACGGACCGAACGAAATCTCTACTATTATTAAACAAGCGAACATTATCTTTCCTAGAGCCACCCCACCTAGCGTACACACAGCACAACGGGTAAAAAATAGCCCCACGATCGTACCACTAATTTCGGATCTAACCGTCAAAGACAAAAGTGACCCGCACTATGGGTACATGTATCAATTTTGGTGGGCAGACGAAAACTCTGCCCGTCCCACGTACGCACGTTACAGGAAAAAAACAGAAAACTCTGCCATCCCATGTACGCAAGCTACAGGAAAAAAAGGGAATCTCCACAATCAACGGGATACGCGTTTCTCTACCCGGAAAAAAGGTACGATTAACCTGGAGACAACCGCTGCAGTCGCTCTTCCACGGAAAATCGATCGGCCTAATCATCATATGTCGTTCATCATTCCCATCCAGCCGCCGCCCTCATCGTTCATGCGCCGTCGCCGCGCTACGCATCCGAGAAGACGTCTGCGCCAGCCCAAACATGTGCAGACTCACCCTTCATAGTCGTCGTCCAGATTCACCCTGCACTGAGACGCACTGCGCGTGCAAGGATGTCAACGCCGGCAAACTTCTCAGCGACAAAGGTACAAGCCCATTTGCCAACATGAACAATGTGATTCGTAGATTCTCACGCTGTCTATCTGCATATAATCTTGAAACCAGACACACGGTGCAATATTCCTATCTTACCATGGGAAGATGAATTAGTACCCGTAATAGTGAAATAGGCCTAGCATCGGAAGATGAATTCGTACCAGGTGAGTCAATGCCCTGTTAAGTAATATGGATATGAATATTTATTGTAATCAAAATTAACATAATATAAACTAGAAACCACCATACACACAGTGCAGTATTCCTATCCCAGTATTGGAAGATAAATTCGCACCAGGAATAGTGAAATAGGCCTAGCATCGGAAGATGAATTTGTACCAGGTGAGCCAATGCTCTGTCAAATAATATGAATGTGAAGAAAAGAAAAAAGTCACTGCCAGAATAAGACCTCTTAAAAAATGACAAAATGCATCAGCTCTAGACAAAGAATCGCGATGACAAAAGTACCCACTACACCATCCTCTAGCATAATGGATAATAATAAAAACTCTACTCTGGATTCCTTCTGGTGGATACAAAATACCTTCAAATAAAACACGGGAGCACAATTTATCTTGAAGTTTGTTTGTGAGAATTGGAAACCAGATATCGCACTATTGATCATATACAAATTAATTCTTCATTGCCATTCTACGAACCATGCAGCTTGTTGTTATTCTGAAGTTTGGATGTGTTGCATTGTTACTAAATGAACTATGTGTTGCATTGTTATTCTGAAGTTTGGATGTGCTCGACTCACTAGGCTCAGCAATGCACTGCAAAGACCTCACTACCAAGGTTCGTAATTAGTCCCATTGCCCCATCTTTTGATATGAAGATATTTTGTTATTCTTCGCTTGTGATGCTAATAGTATGTTACTTAATCGTGCAACAGATGGAAGGACTGGATAATTTATTCAAATATGCAATATTATATGTTTTTTGTATGTACCCCTTAATCGCATTAAATAAATAGTAAGAATGAAGTAGGCATATGCACATACCAACTGAGTAGATGACATCATAGTGTAGCGAGTGGGCTGAAAAGCACCAAAA
This sequence comes from Puccinellia tenuiflora, assembly GCA_012064385.1. NCBI lineage: Eukaryota > Viridiplantae > Streptophyta > Magnoliopsida > Poales > Poaceae > Puccinellia > Puccinellia tenuiflora. The sequence goes on from QRDG01000719.1 coordinate 340,020, forward strand.
TTCATTCTATGAACCTTCATCCATACCAACATCCAAACATGACGTACCTGCATAAATATCTATAATCAAGAAAGGAAAGCAACAAGTCAAATAGAAATAAATCTAATGTCTGGAAACTCACTGGTGCATTGTACACAAGTAGGAATCATAAACACCAATGCCTGGTCTTATGCTCTAGAATAATAAACTCGCCTAACTTCTGCCTAACACCAATGCCTGGTCTTATAGTAGCCAACGCAGATGAGTTAGATGGTAGCATGATTGACGAGGCTCTTATATAGTGCAAAATTGTAGATTTCAGCGGCACAACGACTACTCACAGTAAATTAGTGGCACGACTATATCAGAAAGACAATTCATGTCCAAATTTGTAGTTATTACTAATTTGATTTCCACCTTATTGTTTGTACAAAAGATGTCATTGCTGCTTCTTATAGGAAGAGATATTACACCATCTGTTGAGTTAAGCTACATCTGCAATTGTAGTTAGAGGAGAAAATTGAAATTTCGTAGTTAGAGGAGAAGAACCAGATCACTATGACCAACTAGGTCCATCCTCATATCTTTTTTTCGGGGAAACAAAGATTGATTAATTGGGTGGTACAGTACATTCAGTGTTCATCACCGTGACGATTTCGGCCGGAAAGTTATGGAACCAGACTTTGGTCCGACCATGTAGTCTACCTAGCTGAGCTAACGCACGACTAACAGAATTTGCATCAGGGCTAATCTTCAGCAACTTGCTCTCTCTTTCCCTCAGTAAAGCTCTAATTTTTTTTCCTCATGGCATATCGTGAGGCATTTGATGTGCTTGCTTGTATCAGTGCCAACGCTTCGATGCAGTTTGTCTCCACGATGATCGGCTTAGTTGTCCATTGTAGCGCCAGTTCGAGCCCATCCTTGACAGCAGCCAACTCTGCCTCCACCGCATCAGCACAGTTAAGTAGACGACGGCATGCTGCAGCTGTTGCCGTTCCATCCTCATATCTAGCTCAGAAAGATTCTGTCCCAGACGGAACGACAGCTCGGAAAGTGGAATTGAATGGCTTCCTAGCTTGTTCCTACAAAAAAGAGAGGAAGGATTTGACCTTTTATTTTCTGTGGCCGGCGTTGCGGAGCCCTCTGACGCCTTCCAATCCGGTGGAGATGAATCCCGCGCCTCGATCTGCGTCACCCGTGAGCATGCCGAGCTCGAGCACCTAATCGGGCACTTCGGCGACCAGATTCGAAGAAGGGCGGGGGAGAGCAGGGCCGTGTGAGTCCCGCGCCTTCGAAGGCCCTAGCCCTTGGTCAGCCCGCGAGCATGCCGAGCTCGAGCGGATCCTTGGGCACGGCGGCGACCCAGTCGCCAAGAGGGGCTGAGAAGTGTGGCAGTGCAAGACCTCCCGACCACTATGGGGACGAAGGGGAGGGACGGCCACACAAGGTAGATACAGAATTCCGGCCGGCTAGGCGCGTAGAAATGGGGAGAGGTGAGGACTGAAGAGAGTGGAAGGGGCAAGTGAGAAGATAGGTGTGACTTGCCAGGAGAACTGAGGAGCGTCAAGCGTGTCTATTTTTTTATCGATGGATTCGTGAAATAAAATAGTGGATGTTGTTATGTTACTTAGAATTTGGTATTTAATTATCGCGTTGAGGTGGTGTTGAATTGTAATAATTATGCAAATAATAACTGTTATTTTATGCTTTGTGGATTTTAAATGATTACATTCTTTGTTGTTTGCCCATCTTTATTCGTTTTAGTCATGAAACTATTTCTCTGGTAACAAAAAAATTAACTAAACTAAATATTACATTTATATTATGAAGACGTGCGTTGCACGTGCAACGGCTACTAGTGTAACCAAACACAGCTAGCTGTTGGTACTCGTCGCCAGCTATGGGCTCCTTCGTGAGTTCAGCACGCTGTCGTCCTCCATGAAGGATCTTGAGAAAGTTATTGGAGAAGCCCCTCACCATGGCACATGTTGGCTGGGTCAATAGTTGTATGGCACATCAATGCTAAATAAGAAGCGAAATTGCTTCACGTACCATGTTTCACGTACGAATAAGAAGTTCTCAACTGAAGTACGGAATTGCTCTGCGTACGACAAAACATGTACGATTCTTGTCCGATGCCGCAATCAGTCGGTGAGCTTTGTTGCCTTCGTACAATCGGACGATCCTCGCTTTGCATCCATATCCTATATTCCTATTCATGCTCCCTAGTCACCAACAACTTGCTAGTGAAGATGTCCAATGGTAGAGTTGTTCCTACGCCCAGCTCATGAGCTGAGCTGAAACTGCTGCTGTTGTTCTACTGCATTTAACACATTACTACTCGTCTAATAATAATCGTCTTCCCAAGAAAGAGAAAAAGAATCATCTACAACACCAGAACTGCTAAAGCTACTGCTTTGATCACGATCCAGCAGAAGAGAAGAAACATACTAAATACAGTAGAATCTTTGATCAGATGGGATAGAGAGAAAAATCATCCACGACTCCACGGAATCAAGCTCACGTTTTGATGTTGTTCACAATCGTGTGTAACAAAACAATTCAAAATCATGTGGAACCGAAAATTCAGAAGAAAAAAAAGAGAGGAGGAACAAATCCAGATCTAGAATCAACTCATATTCCACATACGACGTGAACAAATCCAGTGCGGCCGCACCCATGCTCCTGGCCATGAACTTCCAGTACGCTCCCCATGCGCCTGGAGGGACTGGAAGGGCAGGGCAAGTTTGAAGGTGATGCCGACCTTACCCAGCTCTAGCTTAGCGTCGTGCTCGCTAGCTCCATTGTTCGGTGTGCTAGGCGGAGCAGGGGTTCCATGGGAGCCGAACCAGGGTCTCAGGAGGCGGATCTTGCAAGGGCTAACGACCGGGAGAGGTACCGGAGAGCTGAGTGGCCGACGGCCAGGGCGGGGCGACAGCGGCGCGAGCGGCAAGCCGCGGGGGGAGAAGAGAATCGAGGGAGAGAAGCTGGAGTGCAGGCAGGTGCCGCTGCTGCCGGCCGGCAAGATGCAGTGCGGGCAGGTGCCACTGCTGCCGATGGGGGGCATGGGCGCGGTTAGGCACGGCGACGACCGACGGCCGGCGGAGTGGATAATCTGCAGTGTGTCCAGGAAGCGTTGACTCGGACAGAAGAAGGGCGAGGCGTTCGGTCGGGGAGAGAAGAAAAGAACGAACCGGTAAGTGGCAGTTTGTGCGTAATATGTGATTGGGTGGGAGGGTAAAAGGGTAAAATTCCCGACGGACCGGAAGAAGGCTTAGTGCTTTTATTATTAGGTATATATTTGATGTGTATGTTCCCGCTACGACGTTCGCCGCATTCAGAGGATGTGGGTGGACAGGGCTACCGGCGGCAAGTGCTACACGCTCCCGGCGAGGACGCTGAATATTTCGTGGGAGGATGCGCCGCAATATTGGCACTGGATACATCTAGACGTCTTGCATGACATTACCACCGGCAAAAGGGGCAAAAGGTCACACACGTAGTACACCACCCTTAAATTAATGTACTTCCTCCGTCCCAGAAAGCATATCACAGATTTCTTCATCATTGGATGTATCTATACGCGAAATACGTGCAGATGCATTCATATTTAGAGAAATTTGTGTCATTCTTTTCTGGACGGAGGGAGTACCTTATGGATGCTTTGTTAGTTGATTTCACACGTACGGTATATGTTTGCAACAGGATCGCCTCCGAAGCCGCTCAACTCTTGCATGTTGCCTGGTTGGAAATCCGAGGCAAGATTGCGAGCAAGATGCTCACCCGAAACTCTACCTATTGCGCATACCTCGTGTACCGATTGGTCACTGGGGCCTCCGGGCTAGGTTTCCCATTCCAGGAGGCGTTGGTCAGCGTCGGAGGAAGTGAATCGACCCGACGAGTTTGCCTCCATGGTTACGACGAGGATGATTTCGGCGGTGTGGTGCTACGGAAGTACGTCGAGGATAGTACAAAAATTTGGATACCTGCGTTTCCCATGGTTCCTGTCGAAGATGACGTGGTTCTTCCCCGGCGAAGAGCCGATGGATGGATGGAGCTTGAGCTGGGGAATGGATTTTACAACCATGAAGATGATGATGACGGTGAGGTGTGTGTGTCGTTGAGCGAGACGAAACGTCTATTTCCAAAGAAGGGTCTCATTGTGCGGAGCATTGAGTTTAGAATTAAGCAACAAGACATCTGAAGAACACGCTAGCTAGCGTTATTCACACAATAACTTGTTTCATCAGATGTTGACTAATTTAGATTTGGAAATTGTGGAAGTCATGTTGCACGAGTACAATATATATTTGTTTCTGAACATAACTACCTTGCTGCCACACATGCAAAGCATCCTGTGTGGATGATCTGCCCTTCTATGTGTCATGCATACATGCATGCAATGACATCAACAAGATTTTCTTCAAGTTTATGTTTTTAAAGTGTTTTCTAAACGGCTAAACAGTCAATAGCTGCCAAAAGGTTGTCTTTATGAGACAAATGATGATCGCATCAAAGTATCAAATGGGAAATCTACTATGATTACAGTCATCTTTTTCAAAGTATTTTTTATAGTTATAAGCAAGTTGATTAAAAATAATGTATTAATGTTCTTATATCTGCGATATATATATATATAATGGTCATCACAAAAGGAAATATGTGAAGAAAAAAGAAACGACAATGGATGTCAATCATTTACATGTATATGTAGCTAGGCACTGAAAAAGAATGTCAAGATTAGCAAAAGAATTGCATGACAATGTATCCTACGGTAAATATAAAAAATTGGTTATCGGTCCTTCACCCAAAGCCCATCACCTTGGGCGCGAATCTCAAGAAGCGGGTGAGCGAGTTGGGCAAGAACTTCCTAGCGAACAGGAAGCAGACGGTGGTTGTCCTCCCGTTGTACTCGCACGTCGTCCCACCCCTGAGCCACCGCAGGAAGTCGACAGTGACCTCCATCCTCGTGAACCGAGACGGGTGCGGCCCCCCGCGGGACCAGTCGACCCACGTCACGATCCGCCTAGCGATCGCCGCCGGGTGCCGGATGTGGAGGAACGTCGGCAGGTAGTGCTCGTCGGCGTAGCAGTTGCGCTTGCAGAACCGTTTGAACACCGGGAAGTAGACATCATCGACGATGACATCGGCGGCGAGGGTGCGATCAAGTTCAAACCACTGGGAGCCCTTGCGCCACTGCGAGGCAGCCACAATAGGGGCCATGCCGCGTTTGTACCGCCCTCGTCCGGTCCCGCCGAGCTCGTCGTAGGACTCCACGTACACCTTGGTGGAGTTGATGAGGTAGGAGTAGACCGTGGGGAAGTCGAAGAGCGGGACGTGCGACTCGGACAGGAGGAGGAAGCGGGCGTTGGAGTGGTCCAGCAGTGCATGCGCCAGGAGCCGCCGCTCGGCTTCCACCATGTTGATGTGACCCCATGTTACCTCCTGTTGGTGCCATCACAACAAAAAGAATTAATACTGTAGCAGTAATTAACAATGTGTCATCTTGTACCATGATATAATTTAGAAAAATCGCCAACATGCATATCAAATTAAAAAAAAAAAACTGAGGTGGGCCCATTTTGCCTTCTACTTGCGTCATTACAAATTTTGTACAAAAAAAAAACCATGTTTTCCAATGTCACAGCGTGATCTGAAGTAGAGACAAATTCACCTCGTAGAATACGGACAGACCCATGTGAATGTTTGTCATGCAAGGAAAGATGGGGCTATTCCCTAGACCCATGTACATATGCATACGCAAAGTGCACAATTCAGGATATTCTTTTCTTTGTTGTAGATATAAAAAAAATGGTACTCCAGACCTATGAATCTATGGCTCCTGTCAACTCGATCTGTGGTGGGTGATTTGCCATGAAGCAGCCGGCGCTAGCTGCCTCTTTTGTGTGGTGAAGGAGGAGGAGGTTGGCAAAGTCGCTGATCACGAGGAGGCACGCCATGCAAGTGGGCTGCTTGGTACAGATAAGGGCTCATTTGGTAACTAGAATCCCGGGGGGATCCCGGCCTTTTCCCGGGGTGTATTTTCCCTAGTCCGGAGGTCGGGAACAGAATCCCGGAGTTTTACACATGATTTCTCAGATTTCCAGCCGGGATTATTTTCGCTGGGTATTTCTTCCCCCGCAACCAAATGAGCCCTAATTGGGACAAAGACCACCCGGCTACAGATTTAGCAAACGCACGAGGGCCTGCGATGCAGCTCGCCGAGTGGTGCTTTACGTGCAGTGGTTAGCTTAGCAAGATCGTTTTTCTTTTTTCTTTCTGCGAATGCGGATGGCTAGGTCTCGATCGGCCGACCAAGTGCAGGAGGCCATGCTACTATGAAATGTGCAAAGCCACACACAAAAACAGCAAATTGAAATAGCATTGGAAGGAAATTTCATTGAATAGTTTCCGTATATAGTAGGTGATTTGATTGGACCAAGGAATAAATAGAATTGCATTTTTGTCGGCCGGAGATTTGAGGAGCAATTAATCAACGGGAGTAAATATAGTATTTTTCCGAGCAGTTTCAGGAAGGCAATCGGGGTCAATAATGGCAGTTTTAGGAAGACAATCAGGCTAGGAGAGAGAGAGAGAGACGCGCGCGCACGTTCAAAGGAAAATCAACGACGATCCCACGTACTACTACAGATTTGTTTTCTCCGAAATGGGCAAGAAAATTAGACCAGAGAATCAAAATATACTACTGCTCGATCGATCATTAATGGTTACCTTGCTTGGAATCTGTCGGCCGTAGAAGGCGGACTGTGTGTCGGTGTCGGAGGCGTTGTACGCCGGGTCGGTGTGCACGTAGACGGAGTAGAGCCCGCGGTGGCCCTCGAAGAACCTCTCCCACAGCGGCGCCATCGGCAGGTCCCACTTGGCCAGGAACAGGAACGCCACCTTCGGGGCGCCCGTCACCGCCCGCGGCGCCGCCGCCGCCAGCGCCATGAGCTCGTCGTCGTCGTCGTCGCCAACGGTGACCGCCCGTTCCCCTTCCGCTCTCACGGGCGCGGCTGCCGCCGCTAGTGCGCTGTTGTCAGCGGCGGCCGTGGCCAGCCGTTCGCCTTCCACTCTCACGGGCGCAGCTGCTGCCGCTGCATGTTTATCAGCGGTGATAATGTCGGCGGAGTCGGACACCGGCGCTGGCGGGGTTGCCGGGGAACGATCGCCGTTCACCGGTGATGATGCCGACCGCACTGGTGGTGGCGACGGGGATGGCTGGCGCGCACGTAGTACCGGGGTGGCCGACAGGTTTGGCGCCACGGCCGCGGGAGGCGGGAAGAAGAGGCCGAGGGCGGCGCCAGGGAGGGCGGACGACGTCGTCGAGGTTAGTAAGGAGAGCGTTGCCACGATGCCGAGCGCGAAGCCGAGGGCGAGGGGGATGGCGAAGAGCAGGAGCTTGACGGTGCAAGGAGTGGCCATGGCGGCCACCACCATCTGCACTGCCGCATGCTGCTGATGCTGCTGCTTCTGGTTCTTGGTGCTCATGGCTGGTGGATGCAGCTCCTAGTAATTGTCGATCTTGCTTGTCACTTACGATCAGTCTATATATGTTGGGGGGAGACGAAGGGAGGGCGGCATCTGGGGCTGGGCGGTCGCAATTCAGGGGGGGTTTATATTTGGCGAAGTGTCGGAGAAGCAGATGTGAGCAATCTTCGGCGGAGATCAGCCAGTTGCCAGATTGGACCGGAAGGAATAGGATCCTATTCCACGAGGAGATGACTTGGTCGCATGGGTCTGCTTCTGCTTTTGGATTCCTACGACTCGTCAATTGGCTCCTGCGTGCATGGAAGCTTCTTCTGTCCACTGCGGAAGGCACGCACGGCAGCGGTCGGCCGTTGGATCGTCTACTGGTCAGGCCGGTCTGCTTCTGGATTTCACCATCAGCGGTGAAATAACACTTTCATTTTTTTTTTTGAAAGCAAAAACACTTTCATTTTGAAAATAATACGGTTTTGCTGATTCTCAGTTAGCTTAGCGCGCAGTCAACTGCACGCCGTTAGATTAGTGCGAGATTAGTGTGATTGAATTTCCTCTCTTTTTTTGTCAAGTCAAGGAGAGCGGTTGTACGGGCTAGAATGGGTGCATCTATTTTTGGCTGCTTTTCTCTTTGTGAAGCCGGTGTGTGCCATCTAGCTCTAAGGCCTTTTTCCATTTGTATGTTCCCAACTTTTTTTAAAGCAAACCGAGTTGACTTCAAGCTAATTTCAATTTGTTGTGTGGGGTTTTTTTTGTGTGTTTTTTTTTTGTATATCCATTTGGAGCTGATTTCTTTTTTTAGTTTTTTTTGTGATCCTTAAGTGGGGTTCAACTGAGATTTTTCTGCAATTATAAATAGGGTTGTAAGTTTGTAACTGAGATTTTTTCCAACTATAAATCAGATTGCAATTGAGTTCTTTTTTTTTTTGTGACAAGTGAGATTGTAACTGAGATTTTTCAGTTGTAAGTGGGGTTGTGATAGGTGTCAAACGTATCTATAATTTTTGATTGTTTCATGTCACTTTTATACCTTTGACACTTGTTTTCATACTAAGTTTATGATTTAATTTGAGTAACCTATTAATAGTTGCAAAAGTGCAAAATGTTCTTGTTTTACACTTTGATGTGTAGGAATCACTTGGAAATTGGCAAAAACGCAAAAGGAGCCTTGTTGGAGGTGGACTCTGACTTTCCTGAAATCTGTGCTCCTCACAGATTTCAGAGATTGACAGTTTGAGACCAGAAGACGACGTCAACTGAAAATCAATTTGCCTGCAACGTTGTGGTAAATTTCCATAGCTTTCATTTAAGCCCAAGAACAGCCCAATCGGAGGTCCGTAGCTCCGGGAATCCCCGTTTTACTGAAGGCCAAATATCTGATTACGGGATTCCGAAAGTTGATGACGTGATTGACTCCAACTCTTACCAAACTTGGAGGATTCGACCAAGCCACGACTTTGGGACCTCATTAAGGATATGAGGGGTCCCTAGGAAGGTTCTAGAGGTGCCCAAGAGCCATTGGATCAAGGGGCCATCCATCGGAGGGCCGGGAAGCATTGCCTCCACCTATATAAAGAGAGGAAACCCTAGTTTTGGGGGCAGCCACCAAAAGCCACGAATTTGCCTCCCCCTTGGCCCTCTACAACACCAAGAAGTCATGGAGGAAGGGGGTTAGGGGGCGGCGCTCCCCCTTGGCCGGCCGGCCGCCGCCACGCACCGCCGCCGCCGCCGGCCGCCCGCGCCGCCTCCGCCTTGCCCTTTCCTCCATGGCCGCCGCCTTCACCGCCATCTCCATCGCCAATTCCTCATAGCTACAGCGGTCCACTCTCTCACAAACCTCTGTAATCCCCTATGTAAACATGGTGTTTGATGCTATAAAATATTATCCTATGATATATGTCATGTTTATGTAGTTCCTTGTTATCTTATGGTTGAATTATTGAATGTATTTGGTTGATTTGAGTTGTATGTTGATATGGTACAGTCCTATGGTGCTCATTATATACTTGCGCGCGTGGATAACATCACAGGGTTTGTAGTATGTGAAGGAGGCCGGGGGGTAGGGCTGCCGGAGTGACAGAAACCTAAGCCCCATCCCGGTTTTCGACATTGTATGGGATAAAGAGGACCTTATGAACTTAATGCTATGGTTGGGTTTTTACCTTAATGAATGTTAGTAGTTGCGGATGCTTGCTAATGTTCTAATCATATAGTAAATGTAATCACAAGTAGTTGAGAACGTGTATGCTTTGCCTCTCTCACATAAAAAACTGCATCGAAGACGATGAACCGAATAACTTCACTAATTAATTATTAAAATTACGCCATGCCTTCCACCACTTTTCCACACTCATGGTTCTGTTATTTATGGTCTTTTAGTATACTTTATTGCTGCAGCAACTAAATTTTACCTTCTTGTTCTTTATTATATTACAAAACCATCCTTTCATACCCGTTTTATTCCTATAGTTTTATTTCCTAGATAGAGCAATTGTTTGGTGTGCGTAGAGTTGTGTCAATGGTTGATAGAACTTGAGAGAATATTAATCCTACCTTTAGCTCCTTGTTGGGTTCGACACTCTTATTTATCGAAAAGGCTACAAACGATCCCCTACACTTGTGGGTTATCAAGACCTTTTCTGGCGCCGTTGCCGGGGAGCAATAGTGGGGTAGATATTCTTGTGTGCACTTGTTTGCTTTATCTTAAGTAATTTTTACTTTTAGTTGTAAGTTATTTTCTATCTTAGTATGGATAGGGAGCACAAATTACAAAAAAAATTAGTTCTACTTGTTATCTAAAACTTTTTCAAAAAGATAAGAGACTGGAAAGATGAGTAATGGTTAAGTGGGGGTCGACCTTGAACACTTGTGTTCATGCCTATGAAACCAAAACAAATTTTTTCATGGAAGCTTCTCAGCTAAAAACATTTATATATTTTGTATATACCACTGTAATATAAAAATAAAATGTTTTTATGACCTCTAGTTTATTTATGATGCAAGTTTGTTGCTTTGCTGTCCAGAAATAGATTATGTGCGCCTGTTGCGTGAAATTCCTAAAATCACCAGAATTTTATATTTTTCTGATATTTTTAGAAAGCAAGCCTGATACTTCTATCTATCTTACATTAGTTTTGAGTTTTCTGATCTGAGCTACAGAAGTGCCTCGAAAAATTCAATCTTCACAGACTGTCCAGTTTTTCACAGATTGTTGACTTTATTTAGTATTGTGCTTATACTCGATGTATAATCTTTATTTGATCAATAAAAGTTATAAATTGATTAGTATACAGTAGATAATATTGAATTGAGGTCTTACAACTTGCCAATGCTTGGACATGAGTGGATTTTATTTAATGAGCACTAACCCTACTAATGAGTTTTGTGAAGTTTTATGTGGATGTAGTCTATAAGATCGAATCAATATGGTGATATGAGACGAACGATAAGGTACAAGAACTCAACCTTGGGGATGCCCAGGGGCACCCCAAGAACATATTCAAGAAGATACAACCATTTAAGCTTGGGGATGCCCGAGCCATCCCTTCTTATTCATCAACAAATATCAGGTTGTCTCGTTCATGATCTATATTACTCATATTGTACTTATATAATAATTGTATGCATATGGACTTTTGTAAGAATTTTTATTGTGACAGCTATATTATTAAAATTTGCTTATGATGCTACTGAAAGTTATTATGAGAGCGGAGAATATGGTTCTCAATATCTCATAGTATTTAGTCTCCTCTCTTTATGTTGAAAGTTTTGAAGTTGCATTTGTTTTGCCCTCTTATGCTAGTCACATTATGTTTCAATGATTTATTTTCTTACAAGATTCCTATGCATAGGAAGAGGGTTAGATTTAAATGTGTTTGATATTTTCTCCTTGATGCTCTCCTTATTATTTCAACTCTTAATCTTATGAGAGCATCATTAAAATAAGCCTAGCTAAAAGGCATTAAAGAAAAGCGCTCATGGGAGGCAACCCATTTTATTTTTACTTTCTGTTTCTTTTTGTTTTTCTTTGTGTTTGGGTGTTGTTGCCTCTGTAGCAACTCCCTTGTATCCTTTTTTTCGGTTTTTGTGCCAAGAATAGCCTCTAATGAGAGGAAAGTTAAATTTTTGAGTTCCTGTCCAGAAACAGATTTTTGTCTGTAACCATACGAAATTCTAAAAAATCACAGAACGTGATATGGATCTGCAAATTTTTGACAGTAAGCATCAGGGTTTTTTCTAACTTTCATTAGTTTTAAGTTTTCTGATTTGAGGTGTCCCAGTATCCCGAAAAAAATTATCTTTACATTCTGCTCTGTTTTTGACAGATTCTGTCTTTATTCTTATATCGCTTCTTTTACGGGCAAAGTGGAGTTCTTTTGATCCCGGAGCATCACTTAGATCTTTGTGAAAGTAGCTAATGTTTAGGAACAAGTTCATTTAATTTGTTAAGTGAGAACTGAAGGTGGATTATTTTGTTTGATAACTAACCCTTTAATGAAGTTTATTATAAGTTTTGTGTGAAAAAAGTTTTCAAGTATTCAAGAGCGAAGTGATGAAGGAAGATCAAGAAGGGATAAAAGCTCAATATTGGGGAGGTTCCCATGGACCTCCTCTGAAATATACAAGAAGTCACAAGCGTCTAAGCTTGGGGATGCCCAAGGCATCCCCTTCTTCATCGACAATCATCAGTTTTCACCCGTGGTACTATATTTTTATTGCTTTGCATACTATGTGCTATTCTTGGAGCGTCGGTTTGTTTTTACTTTCTGTTTATTTTTGTTTTACCCTCTGGTCTTTTAGTTTTCCAAAAATAAAGTACCAAGTTTTACCCATTTGGTTTTAGTTGATGCATAATTAAAAAGTGGGTTTTCTGTTTTCAGTATTTGCTGTTCACTGTCCGATTTTTCATGTTTTACTCGAAGCTCTAAATATCACAAATTGTTTACAGAAAAAGTATCTACTAATCCTATATGCGCTCAAAAATTGGCAAAAATTTCAGAGACGTTTAAGTTTACTTAAAAATTATGTTTTCCAGCTGATGTTTTTCTGGACAGATTCTGACTTTTGTTGCAAAAGTGGCCTCTTTGCGTTTTCATTTGATTCTTTTTGGATCTCATCCATTATTTTAAAGTTGGCCACTTAAGCAACCTCCCTGTGACTTGAAAACAAAATTTGTTTTAGTTTTATGGCAGCACTTTTGAAATGTTATCTTTAGTATACTAATGTCTAACCGTAGAAAAAGAATGGGAGAGTTTTTGTGTTGAAGTTTTTTCACAGGGAATGAAGGAACATCAGATTGAGAAATATCCAAGATTGGTCAAAACCATAAGCTTGGGGATGCCTTTGCATCCCTCTACATCAACAACCTCTCGATTTACAAACCTTCAAACTTTGTTTTTTGAGCAACATAGAAACTTGCATAAACTTGGAGCGTTTGTATCTTAATTTATTATCTATTATATCTTCGTGTTAGCATCATGCACCATCACAATAATGAGCTAATTGTTATATATTTTATTTATACCCTGTCTGGAGAGTTGATTGGAGTTTTATTTGGTTGGTTAATTATTTGTTTAAACTTAAAAATGTTGTGTGTATAATATTGCTTCGTAGTTCATGTTTTCTAATGGTTAATCTCAACTAGCTAAGAGGGTATAATATATTATTTTGATGTTAACATGCGTTATTTTGTTCATAATGTGGAATGGTGAAGTGGGATCCTCCTCCAAAAGATTTATTCGGATTGACTTGGCACATGTTCACACATGTTGAAAGACTAAAAATACAGTCTGTTATGCCTTGACGGTTTATTGTACATTAGAATTGAAGAACCTCTCTTATGTTTTATTCATTAAGTATTTTGTCACCAAGCATGATTATAATAGTAATGCTCAAATTTGGTCGCTTTCCCATCTTTTGCTAGCCTCCACTTGCACTGGGTGTAATGGTCCATCCGTGCATCCAAATTCCTTAAGCCAAAGTATTCCAGCTGAGTCCACCATATCTACCTATGCATGGTATTTCTTGCCATTCCAAGTAAATTTGTCATGTGCTACCTTTAAAATATTCAAAATACTCCTTTTGTGCCTCTGTTTTTAACTCATGAGGGAGCAGTAGAGAGCTAGATATAACTTGTGACGAGCAAGGTCATTTCCCCTCTTTCACCCGGTGTCGATGGATTACGTCTTCACTTGAATCAACCCGAGCTTAAGCAAAATATAAATATAACTCACCATTCTCCTCCACACAATGCAAATCTGAGAAATCAGCTCAAACATTGGATAGTGGTGAAACCAAGGAGAAAGAGGAATGTACTCGTTCCTCTAAACCTGCTGCTCTCACAAGTCTAAAAGCCTTGCTTGTCATAGGGGACTAGCTAGTTTCTTTGCTGTGAAATCATTGACGAAAGCATGCATATCTCAAAATTGTTTTACTTCTGTTCTATAAAAAATAAAAAGCTCTAGCACATGACTAATCCCTGCTTCCCTCTGCGAAGGGCTCTTCTTTTATGTTTATGTTGAGTCGTCATCCTTCTTTGAGCACCATCTTATAGAGCATTGCTGTCATTCTGAGTATAATGTGCTTTGTCCCAAAGTCTTAATGAGTGGAGCATGTTTGAGATTCTATATCATTTCTAAAAAACTTTACTCCTAGTCTCTGTTTAATATCTCAAGAGGTGCCTGCATTTATGTTTTGCTCTACTAAAGGGGCAAGCGAGAGACCACTCTACCATGCTTTATTATGATCATTATAATCTTGTTAATGTTTATAATTTCATATTATTAACTCCTAGTTCGTCGTTATCTTTTCATTAGCTAACACAATTGCTTAAGTTTCATTATCTATATAGCATTTGTCATGCATTTGTTGAAGACATGATCCTAGCATTCAACATCAAAAATTATTTTGTTATCATTTACCTACTCGAGGACGAGTAGGAATTAAGCTTGGGGATGTTGATACGTGTCAAACGTATCTATAATTTTTGATTGTTTCATGCCACTTTTATACCTTTGACACTTGTTTTCATACTAAGTTTATGATTTAATTTGACTAACCTATTAATAGTTGCAAAAGTGCACAATGTTCTTGTTTTACACTTTGATGTGTAGGAATCACTTGGAAATTGGTAAAAACGCAAAAGGAGCCTTGTTGGAGGTGGACTCTGACTTTCCTGAAATCTGTCCTCCTCACATATTTCAGAGATTGACAGTTTGAGACCAGAAGACGACGTCAACTGAAAATCAATTTTCCTGCAACGTTGTGGGAAATTTCCATAGATTTCATTTAAGCCCAAGAACAGCCCAATCGGAGGTCCGTAGCTCCGGGAATCCCCGTTTTACTGAAGGCCAAATATCTGATTACGGGATTCTGAAAGTTGGTAACGTGATTGACTCCAACTCTTACCAAACTTGGAGGATTCGACCAAGCCACGACTTTGGGACCTCATTAAGGATATGAGGGGTCCCTAGAAAGGTTCTAGAGGTGCCCAAGAGCCATTGGATCAAGGGCCATCCATCGGAGGGCCGGGAAGCATTGTCTCCACCTATATAAAGAGAGGAAACCCTAGTTTTGGGGGCAGCCACCAAAAGCCACGAATTTGCCTCCCCCTTGGCCCTCATCTACAAGGGGGAGGGCTCCTCTACAACACCAAGAAGTCATGGAGGAAGGGGTTTAGGGGGCGGCGCTCCCCCTTGGCCGGCCGGCCGCCGCCACGCACCGCCGCCGGCCGCCTCCGCCTTGCCCTTTCCTCCATGGCCGCCGCCTTCACCGCCATCTCATCGCCAATTCCTCATAGATACAGCGGTCCACTCTCTCACAAACCTCTGTAATCCCCTATGTAACGATGGTAGTTTGATGCTATAAAATATTATCCTATGATCTATGTCATGTTTATGTAGTTCCTTGTTGTCTTATGGTTGAATTATTGAATGTATTTGGTTGATTCGAGTTGTATGTTGATATGGTATAGTCCTATGGTGCCCATTATATACTTGCGCGCGTGGATAACATCATAGGGTTTGTAGTATGTGAAGGAGGCCGGGGGGTAGGGCTGCCGGAGTGACAGAAACCTAAGCCCCATCCCGGTTTTTGACATTGTATGGGATAAAGAGGACCTTATGAACTTAATGCTATGGTTGGGTTTTTACCTTAATGAATGTTAGTAGTTGCGGATGCTTGCTAATGTTCCAATCATATAGTACATGTAATCACAAGTAGTTGAGAACGTGTATGCTTTGCCTCTCTCACATAGAAAACTGCATCGAAGACGATGAACCGAATAACTTCACTAATTAATTATGAACAATTCTGCCACGCCTTCCACCACTTTTCCACACTCATGGTTCTGTTATTTATGGTCTTTTAGTATACTTTATTGCTGCAGCAACTAACTTTTATCTTCTTGTTCTTTATTATATTACAAAACTATCCTTTCATACCCGTTTTATTCCTATAGTTTTATTTCCTAGATAGAGCAAACGTTTGGTGTGCGTAGAGTTGTGTCAATGGTTGATAGAACTTGAGATAATATTAATCCTACCTTTAGCTCCTCGTTGGGTTCGACACTCTTATTTATCGAAAAGGCTACAAACGATCCCCTACACTTGTGGGTTATCAGGTTACAACTAAGAAATAATGTTCTTAAATGTTAGATTTTCATCTTGATTCATCCTAGAAATGAATTACAAGTACGCTGCAACTGTGACCTGGTTACATTAATTTTTTTATTTTTTTGTGGGTATAATTTTTTGCTCTGAGTACTCCTTTTTAGGCGTTACAGCAAATAACATGAAATCAGGCCTGTAATATGTCAACTCTACAAGTTAAAACATTAACAACCAGACCCAAAAACATACCACATTGCATAGGGAAAACTATACGTAAGCCACGATTGATGACTAAGAATTGAATGCATAAAACCAGTGCATATGCATCTATAGAAACCACGATGTTAGCTGACTGAGAATTAAGAATTAAGAATGTTAGCTGACTGAGAATTAAGAATTAGATTAATTCTTAGTTAGCTGACTGAGAATTAGGTTAATTAGTCAGCTGAGCATTAGACAGACCCTTGAAAATACTCTTAATTCACATCCATGAGAACTTGAACATGGCTAGTGGCCTAGATCTACTGATAAAAAGCTAGTGGTACATTATAATCTATCACTCCCTTTCTGTATTTTAAATGTGATTAATATTTAGAGTCTATGATGATTTATACATCTGATTTTTATTCTTTGAGGTGCTTCAGTTTTAGTATGCTTCCTCCACCCAGAATTATATTCCACGTCCATGTTTTCACTATTCAGCTTTGATAATCAGCTTGACCAATAATACATGAGAAAATTTCATAAAATATTCCTTCAGAAAATTATTCTAATATAAATTTAATGGAATAATTTTATAGCACATAACCCATGATGGCTCGTGTTGTGGCACCCGTTAATTTTTTACGCGACAATGATTTTAGTGACGATAATAATATAAATATTATATTTAGTAACCCTTTAGGGAATTTGTAACTAGATGATGAGAAATTTGTCATATTGTTGTTGGG